>VMKM01000992.1:0-198141 GCA_008360985.2 Macquaria ambigua
CACACACACACACACACACACACACACACACACACACACACACACACACACACACACAGTCGTAGATGTTTGTGTGTGACAAACATGGGGTAATAAAGGGACAACAACAAAGATGCTCACTCACTCAACATTTATGCAGTTAAGATCCTAGACTGGAGTGTTCAGAGTGGTGGTGAGCAAGATTTAAAAAGCTATTTTAGAGACGATCATATAGCTGTAACATGTCAGACACAAATATCCAGATACTCACATGACTGACTGTTAGATCAATAAAGATCTAGTAAAGCACTTGCTATATAGAGGCTTGGGAATCATCTTACACATGCAAATTCATGCAGTTGTGTGTCTTCTTCTTCTGAGGGTCTTATGAAATATTGATTTACATATGAAGCATATGTGAATTGTTCATGAAGCATAAATGCCTAAGAAGCTGTATACACATATATACACAGGAAACTCTTACAATGTTCAAATTGCAGTTGGACAAAATTTAAACCTGCATAAATCAAAAACAGTCAATCAAATAAATGCATAATTTGAAAGGGTCCTAAAGCGACAAACTCATAGAAAATGAATTCTGAATCTGACTTTTAGCAGCGTTTGACTCATTTTGTGGTTTTCCTGCCTACACATGCCCTGTAATATATATGTTTTGCCTCTCTCATTAACTTAAGATGAAAATGGATGCAGCCATTTTCAGCAAACAGTTAAGCTCAGAAAAGATACCTTCTTAGCATTAAATTACAAAGTGATAAAATAAACAAGTGTGTCTCAAGTGTGAATCAAGTGGAGAATATTAAGTTAAAGACTCAGATATTTTTTTCTAGAGACCAATAAAGACCTAAAAGGTGAGTTAATATCAGACTTAAAGGAAAACTACAGTTTATTATTGGAAAACTTGGGTTTCATTTTGGTAGATCTGGCCATTGCTTCTATTGGTTATGTAATAATGTACTAACAAAAGTAACTGCTGAGATTTTGAAACGCGGCTTTGTTGCTAAAAATAGACAGGTTATGAACAAACCCTCAGGTTTCAACTGACTATAGTACACATCCATCCTAGCTTACAGCCCGACTTCAACTTTGTTCAACTTTGACCTACTGAACTTGCTGATTATTAGCTTACTTTCGGTTCTCCAAATAAAATGATATCTAACGTGTAGCAAAACTGACGGCTTCTTTATAACCTGAATGATTGTCTGACTGCTTGTGTTTGTTTTCCCTTTGGACCTGTTTTTAGTAACGCTAAACAGGTCCAATGCGAAAAATGCAAGGGGTTAAAAGTTGAAAAATGTATGCAAATTAGGCCAAAACTCACCTGGAAGTTCTGCAGTGATTTGTCGAAAAAAGTAGAACAAAAAAGTGATGCAGCAGGAAGTTTAGTCTTTACCTGCAGGGGATGAATGTCCGTGGAGCAGAAGATCTTTATTGTACTTTCTGGGATACCTCTTTTTGATTTGTCCCTTGCCTCCAAGATTACAGATACAAACAAAAACTGTGTTCAAAAAGTGCTGCTGTGCACAAAGTCACACAAAGTGTTGGAGAATGGTGTAGGATGTTCATGTACACAATGTTTTTAAATAGAAAAATTGTTAACTTGCTGCTGACATACCCAAAGCTACGAATGAGAAGTAGCGGAGGCGGTGTCGCTCGATGTGTTCGTTGCCAGTAGGTCTTCACCGTAATGCAGCTTTAAAAGGCTGGTTATAAAGATAAGAGTACCATTTGTGTGTATATATACTGTATGTGTATGTTTTACCCTCCTTTCCCTCTGTTTTTGCTTCTGTCAGGAAGTTCCGCTGCACCAGAAACTACATCCACATCAACCTGTTCTCCTCCTTCGTCCTGAGAGCCAGCGCTGTTTTCATTAAAGACACCGTGCTGTTTGCTGATGAGACCCTGGACCACTGCTCCGTGTCCACCGTGAGCATGCTAATTAGTCAATAATGTTCCCATCATAAAGCAGATTCCCACACCAGCTGTATGATTGAGTTAACAAATGGAAAGAGGAGTGAAAGAGGGGAAGACACGTGGCAAACTGACAAATGGCAAAATCCCTTCATTAGTGACAAGACTGATGAATTCTTTTAGCAACAGCATTTAAAAACAGCAGGTGTGTTTCATTTTTTGATGTTGTGGATAAAGTGTTGACAAAGTGAAAAGATTAATCTGTCCCTGTCTGTAATTGCTGTAGTGATTTATTTCTTTTGTAGTGAGTTTTTGTTCTTTTTGTTTTTGTAGAGGGAGGGCCATCTGTGCCGCCTGTAGTTGTGGTGGAAGGTACTAGTTTTTTTATGAACTAAATAGGTATAAACCTTTTGACCCTGTTAATTAGGGAGGACTGACATCATGCTCACGTATATTCAAAACATATTCCATGATTTCTGTCTACTGTGCGTTGCTCTGAGTGGTTGTTGGGTGGACAGTGTTAGCAATGACGTCAAAAACACAAATATTTGGAATCAAAACAGACTGTTTACACACATTATTTCGCAGTGTGGTGAAAATAGCTCTTTGTGTGAAACCAAAGAAAAACAGTATTATATAATCAATCAATAATCAACCAAGGAATCTCACCAGGATGTCTCAACTGTATTTTCTCCCATGAGTGGTCTGACAATGCATTGAAAAAAAGGACAATTTTATGAAAAATACATATACAATAATGGCCTGAAGGCTTTGCTTTTGACGCTTTATATGTGAATGGAAAGCAGGACAACAGGAAAGATGACTAGACCTCCCTGAAAGGACCAGAGATCCTGATGGAGACAGTGAATCAAAGCAGGAAGAATAAGCTTTATCTGACTCGAGTTACACATTTATGAATATATTTTTTCTGAGTGCTCATACAAAAGAATTTAAATTTGCAAGAAACCATTTGGGCTCTTGTGCAGTTGTGTGTTGTTGTGCTCGTGTAAAAAGATGCACAGAGTCATGGAGGAAATTGCTTTAGGAGTCGCGTTTCTTTTGGAGACAAACCTTAGCAATTATGTGTTTTCAAATCCTTCACCACAGCCTCTCAAGTCAGAAACTACAATCACAAACTCTTCATATGCTCACATTTGTGTTACAGTCGCTGCAGAGCGAAGCATATTCATAAACACGTGTGAAGACAAAGACCAGATTTGCATATCGACGCTGCCCACTGAAAACCATGAATTGTGAATTTTACAGATAAACTGAAGGGTTTGTTTTATGGGTTCAGAAAATTCTCTTACATCTTAAGCTAAATTAACCATTTTAAAAAAGTGCAGATATAATTTTTCTTTGCTTATGAAAAGTTGACATTTTTTAAATACAAGATTTTCACACAACATCTAGTCCCAAGTTGAGAAGAAAAATATGTAAACATCGGAGTAACTGTAAATAGTATATTAGACAAATAAATCTACATGAAAAATATACAACCCCTAACAGCTACAGTGAGATAATCATCTCCATTTTTGTGCTGTAGGTTTACTTTTACACTGTTTTATGTTCATTTATATCATCTGCATTTATCTAGTTACACTTTTTTCCCACAACTTGTACACTAACTAAATGTTTTTAACC
Organism: Macquaria ambigua; assembly: GCA_008360985.2. Classification (NCBI taxonomy): domain Eukaryota; kingdom Metazoa; phylum Chordata; class Actinopteri; order Centrarchiformes; family Percichthyidae; genus Macquaria; species Macquaria ambigua. The sequence continues at coordinate 3,553 of VMKM01000992.1, forward strand.
TAAAATACAAGCGTCATAGTGCCTCATGCATGGAATATGAAAAGGATGTGTTAGATGTCATTAATGCATTTGCTGCTGTACAGAAATAATTTACAATTAAAAAGACATCTTCCTCTTTGACGCATGAGAAGAAGTTCTTAAAGAGTCATCTGGACCTTCCAGCTGTCCTTCCTCGACCGAAACTGTGTGTTGGTTCAGTGTTAGATAACGACACATCCAGTATTAGTAACTTTGCTTTCTTGTGTCCCTCTCTAGACAGCGTGCAAGTCAGCTGTGGCTTTCTTCCAGTTCAGCATCCTGGCTAATTACTTCTGGTTGCTGGTGGAGGGCATGTATCTGCAGACCCTGCTGGCCCTGACCTTCGTCTCTCAGAGGAAATACTTCTGGTGGTACATCCTGATTGGATGGGGTGAGTAGGGATGACTGAAGGTCGGAAAGCCCATGACAGACTTACAATCAAGTGACGGTTGGATAAATACATACACATAATATTCATAACACAAACACACACACACACACACACACACACACACACACAAAACACCCGATAAAGCCGTCCCACAAACACACAATCAATTTAATACTGTGGAAATTGCCTGTAGAACAAAAACTGTTATATATGATCAGCTCTCCATACAATAAAGTATATATAGTGGTGAAATGGAGAGAGGGTCATAGAAGACAGGAGCTCAATTAAACCTGAAAGATAAAAAAGATATTAAACACCTAGTAGCAAGACATTTTTTGGAGGTCAAGCATTCAAATGGGGGATTTTGTATTGCTGTACTGCTATCGATAAGCTTAATCAGGGACGCAGAGGGGGAAACATTGACTTTCTTAAGGGGTGTTCTGTCAGAAAGCAAATTTGACCGCTTGCACACGCACCAAGTGTGTGTGTGGGAGTGTGTCTGTGTTCAGCTCAGCCTCTGACTGAACTCAAACTCACCAGAAACTCCGGTTCTTTCTCTTCCTCCTCTCCAGCCTCTCTCGTTTTTTTCTCCTCTCGTCTCTGTACGTTTATAAAGTAGACCTCAATTTGCTTCACCCCGTGGCTATGTCTTTCCACTGACTTTGTATGCAACCATGCCGCCTCTAAAATTAGCTTTGCGTTCTGTGACATGAACACACAGTTAGGAAACAGAAAGAGGCTATTTGGATTTACAATCTCAGAAGCTTAAATCCAAGGAGAAGGAATCAATGCTTAATCATTAGAGAGAGTTTATGTAGTTGTTTTTATAGTTATTGAATGAAGGTTTTGTTGTTTTTGTCCTGTACTCACACATTTAAACACTCACCCAGGTTTTAAATTCTATTCTTGACTTTGTGAAGGTATTTGGTGACTGTGTGATGATTTTTGTTGCTTATTTTATGTTTCGTTGTGTACTTTTATTTTGAAGTTTCTGTGTTAGAGCATCTTTTAGAGGGTGTGCATCTATTGCATGTGTCTAGCTCTAATTGGATAACAGGTCTCTTTTGGGGGAGCTAAGCCTCCCTGGCTACCCTGTAATTCCAACACTGATACATAAGCTGTGACGACCATGACAAAGGCCCTGTGCTGAAATGCATTGGTGAAATAAAGAAGATTCTTCCAGTTAGTCAGCTAGTGTTTTTTTCACTTTGCTTCTTTGTTACTTGAGCATCTGGTTGGCTGGTTTAGTTGTGACATCACGCTCATTCTAATAAAAAACAAAAAAAACAAACACGTGATGATATACTATCCACCACAACAGTACTTTGTGAAGCTTATATATGGACACTTGAGACTGTGTCAGAGAGGTAGTGATTCAGCTGGTCATTTCTGAGTCTGTTGTTTGTGGTTTCGTTGTATTACAGTATGCTGAATGATATTGTAAGGTTTTCCTGTTATTTTGTGTACCTCTTGTCACACAATATATTCCCATTTGGGTTGGAAATCTATTTCCAGACAGTAATTCAGTCACAAAACCCTGGCAACACTGTATCTACACACTAGCAGCACCTGAGCAACAATTGCTGCTGCACTTGCTCTCGTTTACTCGTTTACTTTACCTTTGTTTTCTCCCTTATCTTTTGCTTCCCCGAGCTCTCCACGGATGTTTTAAGTGCTTTCCCTTTGTGTCATCCTGTGTTGCTAAGTCAACTGATGTCCATTGTCTTTTTTTGTTTCCTGTTTGGTGTATATTTTCCTGTCTAAGCCTGTACTCTCAAGTGCTTTTAGTGAAGTCACAATGTAACAGTACAATCGAGCCGCTACAGGCTGAGAAGACATCCAGCAGTTCTGTTTAGTGCAGCAGTGAAGACGAGAAACAGCAGCATACCTGTTATGATGTTGTGGAGACAGAAGCTGAACTTTTAAGTGAGGAGCCCGAGTTCCAACAGGAAATACAACTGGCAAAGCAACACTTTTGGAGGTCATGCTGGGCTTTGTGTTCTCCAGTCTGCTTATTGTAGGAGCCAATAATGTTTGGGCAGTGCTGAGACAAGTGAGACAATAGCAGGAGTATTTCTAATAAGGAGATAGATGGAACTTGTGGCAGGATGTGGTGAAGTGTGACAGCAGGACTGATGCTCAAATCCCCCTCTGGCCATCTGAGCAGACCCTTGGGGGTACAAGCATCTAATTAAGGAATAACTTGTTCCTCAGCACTCAGGCAGACACGATCATTCCAAGTTTGGAGGTTTTGTAAGAGGTTTTTAGTGCAGTTATTGGAAAAGCCACACTGTACAATAAGATGGTTTGAATTGCTTCAGCGTTCCACAGACAGACAACATACTGTAAGCCAAAATGAGGAGGATGTTGGAGTTGGCAACTGCACACCATGGCAGTAGGAGTTCATAATATCCACCCTCTGCATTGACAGGAGAGAGGCAAAATGCTCTGACTCTGTCCATCAACTCTTGTTTAAGATAAACAGATTCTGGGAGTCTGGGAGCACTAGCCAAGGTTTTCCTGGAGTCTTTATGTCACAAGTTTGTAGAAAGTCCATAGAACACAAACAGTAGTAGAGTTATCCTTACTAAAGAAGACATTAGACTAGGTTTGCTGAACCAGTTATACGTTTGGTCTGGGTGATGTTGGTCAGTTGGTACCCCACTTTGGTCCAGATCAAAATCTTATCAACTATTGAAATGATTGCTGTGAAATTTTGTACAGAAATTCATAATCCCCAGAGGATGAAGCCGACTGATTTTGGTGATCCCCTGACCTTTCATCTAGTGCCACCATGAGGTCTACAACTATTGGATGGATAGCGATGAAATGTGGTAGTTATCCATGGTGCCCGAGGATAAATCCTTTTGTCATAATTAATACTTTCAAATTACATCAGTAATGCCAAATCTACATTGTACATAAGTTCGACTGCCAGTGGTTATAGTTATGATAATACACGACATATTCTCCCTTCAACCATATGAACCAACAGAACACATTAAAACCTGATTCAAACGTAAAACTATGCACTTGTTGCTAAGGAAAATCTGGACCTACATAGCTCTGTCCTGAGTATCTGTGTTTTTACAACCTGACAATAGTCAAGGGTGTGTGTGTGTGTGTGTGTGTGGTCAATCAGTATCCAGAGTGGCTCTGATGTGATATCTTGCTCTCTCTCCTGTCTCTTGCTTTTATCCTGTGTCTCTTTCTTCTTCTGGCATAAAAATGCAAGTGGGAGACAGATACGTTCGATACACAGAGTAAACACAATGTTTTTTTTTTTAAAATGTAGTAACATGTGAGTTGGGGGCTCGAGTGTTGTTCGGATTAATTTTACTTGACAGATACACAACACATTAATAATTAATCTCTGCTCTTGCGTTGCAGGGCTCCCGTCAACAGTTCTTATACTTTGGGTGTTGACCAGATTCTTCTATGACGACAGAGGGTACGATATATTACAAGCAGCTTATATTTTTTCATAATTTCACTACTATCATATAACATTGTACCACTGCATGTTAAACAGTAACAGTAGTAGTAATTCTTCCAGTGTTTGTATTTATTTTAATGTTTAATTGAATTTCATCTGGCTTTAATTGCAGTTGCTGGGACGACACAGACAATGTTGGTATTTGGTGGATTATTAAAGGACCAATAACAGCCTCGCTGCTGGTGAGTGGAGAGCAGTGAAACTGTACTGACTGACTGTTCGCTAAGCCCCGTCCCCCTTAGTTACAGTTGCTATGTCTGTCAAATTTTGTCAGTCAAATGTCAGTCACTATGTCAGTCAAATGCGACAAAGTGCAATGGAAACAGACTTAGCAAATACACCATGACGTACATGAAGCATTGTGCTTCCCTGAAGAGATGAAAAACATCAGAGCTGTGTGGTCTGTGTGTAACCTTCTTCAAAATAATACATGAAACAAACATAAATCCATCTACATTTTTTCCCACCATTTGAGGTTTGACAGGTGCTCTTTTAATTGCGTCATCTTCATGCACCCTCTTCTTCTGCAATGGTAAATGACTGGCGCCACCTACTGCTTATCCCGATGAACCATCTCCTAATATTGGCGTAACAGTAGCAGATGGAAATGAATCAATAAATTAGCATTTCCTTTTGCAGATTTTCTGAAAATTAGGTTAAAATCTGCGCTACATCTGGATGGAAACCTGGCTATGGGCAGACTTTATTAGCTGTAGTTAGCTAGCTAATTAGGCTAACACTAGCTCCTTGAGCTGGTTGAAAACACAATCTCCTGCTGACTTTTTAATCCATTCCTTACAATTTTGCCCTTTTGATTTTGGAAAGGCTAAATAAAAAGACACAACACTCTAAATGCAAAGTATCCAGCATACATATACAGCCCCATGCACACCACGTGGAGAAATAAAGAAAAAGAAAGGTTGTTTCTAAGGTATGATGGACAATCGCTGTTTGGGGGAAAGGTTTAGCAAACAAGTTTTATACATAAATGCCAATCAATTTAACACATACAGTATTAAAGTTTGCTTTGTTAGAGTGGGATTGTAGCAGATTTAAATAGATCAAATTGTATCAAAATATTGTGTTTTTTTCCTCTTCTGGGTAATTGTGCATACATGTGCATGTATCTCTACCAGGTCAACATAGTCATCTTCATCAACGTGATCCGGATTCTGGTTCAAAAGCTTAAATCTTCAGCCATGGCCGGGAACAACGACACTGGACATTTTATGTGAGTCACAACTTACTAACACAACGAGACCACAACCTTGAAGTTGTCCCTCGTAGAAAAACAACATTCAGAGTTCCTTCAGAGACACTTTAAATGGTTACACAGTTAGATTTGGTGGAAAAGTCACCGTTCTTTGAGGGAGCTCTCAAGGAATCTGAGCAGCAACAGTGATTCTGCTGGGAGAACTTCTCCTAACAAACACATACAAAACAGAAAAGTAAGAAGAGTTTGGGGTGATGGAAGGAGCTGCAGCAGCAAACAGCGTTGGCAAGAGTGTATCGGCAGAGCCACTGGTGAGAAGTGTCAGGCTAGTTAAGGCTGCCTTGCACACCTGATAATGAGACTGCATGTTACTTCCCAGCAGGTAGCAAGACAGCTGAAGAATGGGCCGCTGATTGTGAGGGATGAAAGAAGCAGCTGATGCCACTCATCTAATGCAGGCGCAACTTCAGAGCGCTGCCTGAACTAAGAAAATGCTTCATATGTGACGTTCATTTTAGTTCAAGAAATTATGAAGAATGACTAATTCATACATTACAGCATGTTATCCTGTTTTTGATAAACTATAGTCATATGAGATACATACATATTAAAGTCAGTATTGATCTTTTAAATAACAGTCATTTTAATAATTTGTAAAGTTCATGTTTTTAACTGTAAGAAAAACACAAAGTGACCAACAGTGAAAGGTTAAATCTCATAGTTAAAATATGTTCGGGTAAGAGAAAGATTGAAGGAATAAGGGGAAAGCTGCACATTCATATCTCCGATGCAATCTTTTATTTTAGGTTTTTCAGAGTTAAAAGTGCTTCTTCTTTCTGCCTGTGAGCCAGCACCTTGCAAGAACAGGTGTAAAGATTGAAACCAAGTTCACACAAAATCATTCAGAAATAATTGTGTCCAACATACATTTTATGTTAAAAAGAAAATTCAGGAAATAATTTGACCCTTTGACCTTTTAGAGCTCTTAACAGAGGACACCACCTGACTATAATGTTAGATGCATTTTTGTAGCTGATATTGTAGCACTGTACAACACTAGTGACTTATAGTGACAATACAAAAAGCCTAAACATCAAATCTACTGTAACAGTAAACCACTTTGGTCCAGATGGAGACAAGTCTCTTAAATGCTTCTTTTAAACTATGAAGCAATTGTTCAGTGTCGAGGTAAAACTGCTGAGTGAGAAATAAATATGTCGGAAATGGATGGCAGTTTCTTTGAAGAGTTTACTATGAAGAGGGAAAGGAGAGTGATTTGATGAAATCCCTTGATAAAAAAAACTCTTCCTTACAGTTTGAGAGAAAATACTGCACGTATGAATCTACCAGAAATCCTGCTTTACCTGAATGAATCCCTCCTTTGTTTCTGACATTTGGTCGGTGCAGATTCCAGCTCAGCTGTATTAATTTAGAATGAGAGCAGGACATAAAAATAGCACCGGATACCAGAAATAGATGTCTCCTCCATCGCCGCGCGACAGGATTGTTCCACCAGTTCAATGAATGCTTCACACTTTCAGAAAGCTTGATCTCCGTCTTACAATCTGATCCAGACGGGTCTGTGACGTTAACACAAAGGCACAAATCCCAGGTGTGACAAAAGACAAACACAATCCTATTATAGGCTTGAAAATAATCTGATGGGTTTTTTTTCTATCTTTAATCTTTCAGCAGCCAAGAAGGGGATGTTATTTCTGATCAGAGTGATCATTTTGGTTGTTTAGAATATTCAGATGACTAAAACTATATTGTCATGTCCTAATAAGTGTGATAGCTTGACTGAGAAGCTTTGAATCTGAATCTCATCAGAAAACAAGACAATGTGCAGACATCTCTGTTAGGGTTGGTATAACTGCTATTTCTTGATCTGTGATCTAGATCATTAGACTATGATGATATTATGTTCCCAGATAGTTTACCATCTCTGTGACATGAAAGAATGAAAATGAGAAAAAGAATATTAATAGAATAAGAATATCAGTGGTAGTTGTGATGTTATTTTTATTTTTTTGTGGGATGTATCACAGAGGTGGAGTTACTTTTTCCAAACCACATGACTTGCAGGAAATTGGTGATAATAATGTAATGTCACCACGATTAAATAACAACATTTACATGCATCAGGGTTTTGTATTCTGACATTTTAATCTATTCCACTGATTGGCCTGATGACGGTGTTGTTTTAAAGGTCAGTTTGTGTATTAAAGATTTCATATCTGCCACATCCGGTCTACCTCTGATAAAACTTGCAGAATGCGGAATAATGCATTTTGCTGTTGTATTCTGGCATTTAAAACTAACACACTGATCAGACTGACACCGATAAAGGTGAATATTTCAAACTTTGAAAGGCCACAATTACTACATTTTCTGATTTTTGTTGTTGAGATATTATATTATATATATGTTATATAATATTATATATATTATAACAATTCACCCTTTTCCAAGTGAGCCCCACTCACTTCAAAACACTAAAAAGAGATAAAACAAAAAATACAGACACCTCTCATGTGAAACAGCCCAAACTGTTCATGTAGAACCCATCGCTCAGAGTAAGAAGCTGATTGAGAAAATGTGTTTTCAGGGCCTTTAAAACGGATTAGCCCAAGGTTGTGCCATTACATTACCTGGACTGATGTCTAGTCTTTCTTCTTTCTTTCATTCCTCTGTTGTTTGTTTCCTTCAGGAGGCTGGCTAAATCCACCCTGTTCCTCATCCCTCTGTTTGGGATGCACTACACAGTATTTGCCTTCCTGCCTGAGAACACTGGAGTGGCAGCCAGACTCTACATCGAGCTGGGGCTGGGATCCTTTCAGGTATAAAACAATAGAGAGGGAGCAGGATAAGCGTAATAAAAATGGCATCTTTATGCTGACTATACCTACAATCTGCACTTACTGTAGTAATGTAAGTATAAGATTAAAAACAGTCACCGTGTCTCTTGTGTTGCAGGGTTTTGTGGTGGCACTACTTTACTGTTTCATGAATGGAGAGGTAGGTGGATGGAGGTGACGATTTCGTGATAAGTCCTACAAACATGGACAGAGTTAATCCTCAGTGGAGCAAGTCAAAAACAAACTACTTAAAGCTGTTACATCTGTACCTTTCTAAAAGCTTTAAAGTATGTATTGCTACATTATCTGCCACAGTGTCTTTTCTGATAACGCCATTTCCCCAGTAAGATTATTTCTGCCTCCAGTACAGCTCTGCACACGTGCGTTTGTCTGCAGGTCCAAGCAGAGCTTCGAAGATGGCTGTGGAAGTGTCACAATCAAAATCATCTCACCCCAGCCAAGCGAAGTATCACTCAGATCACAATTCGTGCCCGCGGGGGGCTTGGGCGGCCTCCTTCTAGTGGCAACATCTCTTCAGTATGATTTTAAAGAGACCACCCATGAGAGAAAAGTTGTTGTGAGAATGTCACGCAAGATACCAGAGGCAGTCCCTCAAAGCTCAACCTACTGATGACATTAATTCAACAACCCCTCTGTGAGAGGACCATAATGAACACTGGTGAGTGATTGAGGAAATGTTGTGTCAGGATGCATTATATCAGTGTCAACAGCAGCTACGGCCATGACAGCACACATTTCTGGGCTTAATCACAGTGTGGTCTGTCTTCTATAATGGTTGCAACCAAAAAAATACAAAAAAGTAAAGGAACTCTGGTGCTTGATTTTTAAGCATGTCATGGTGACACTGTGGAAAGACGGGACCACAGTAGAGACAGGGCTGGCCCTGAGCTTGTAGGAGGATGATTTCACATGGTTGTGTTTACAGTTTGGACCACAGGAGTACAAAAATGAGCAAATGTTTAGGGATTATAGAAACAGCTGTGGAAACTATGGATGTTTGAACTTGGCTAAATTATGCGAAACAGGCTTGACTTGTCTAATTGTTCTGTGCTGCATTGAACAGAAGCAGTTACACTATTTCGGTGCAGGCTGAAAATATGTGCAGGACTGATCCGGACTGATTGTGCTAATTGATTCCTGTGCAGCAATTCACCTGCTGCTAGAGAGAAATGTTCAATCATGAAGATGGAAGAGGGACCTGAGCGAATGCATTTAATGTTGTGCATTTGCTTTCGTGTGTGAAGCTGCCATATATTGGGAGCGTCATGTCTTAAAAGACTTCTTATTTTGAGGAGTTGTCTGCTTTGATGAGCCATCTTTGAAACACAGTATTTATATTAATATTTATAAGGGTGTTTTTTCTTCATCTGTCATTTTTTTTAATATGGTTGCTGGATGTGATAATCCTAATTCTTTGGCACATTTGTTGCACTGCAGGAGAAACCAAATTGATACGAAACAGGGTGCCAGGCATTTACATGGTAAAATGGCATCAAAAATGGTACTGTATAACTAGACGAAGCATTTCAACTGACACAGTGAGAGTGTCTTCAGATACACAATGTGTTTATATCCAGTGCTTTTAAAGCTTAAGATTTCACCAATATGTGAGCTGAGGACATTTTAATGATGGTGGTGGAGTTTTTTTAAACATGTTTTAGACCATGAATAATGCACTGTACTTTACCATTAAGCACTTTGACTGTCGTTGTCTATACACAATTTGATTTAATGTTGCACTTTATTTTACATTGAATATACTGTACTTCCATTGTTGTTCTTGTGGCTCTAGTGAAGGTTGGCCACAGTAATAAATGAAGAATGAGTATAAGTATAAACTGCTCTATTTTTGTGTTTGAATTGTGTTTATATTAATCACCATCAACATATTGTGAGCTTGGTTTTCAGATAGGACTGAGGTAGAAAATGCTTGGGGCAAAAGATTGTTCATAAACATACCTTGATTTGGATTTTTGGGTGCCCACAACTTACTGAAAGGATATAAAATTAGGAAAGAGAAGCAGCAAACTGGGCTGTTACATTAAAGTTCATTGGTTTTAAACAAGGATCTTATTCAACCAAAAAAACAATTGTACAAGATAATTTCCTCTTATGATTAAAAAAGTAACAGTGTACCCCATACATCTACTGTCAAATGTGTAGTCTACACTGTCCATTTTAATGGATGGGACAGCTGAGCGAAATAAATCACAGTCTCCACAAAATACAACAATTTACCACAGATAGATTTATTTTGCAGTCAAATTTACACAACCTGGGACATGAATGTTGGACACTAGAACGCATGTTACACATGAAACACTGTCACAGGTGGAACATAGTATGGATGAGGGTTTATAGATATTCTTTTGACATTTAAGTTACTTTTATCCTCATGAATGCTTGTCATTACATACACATGCACACAGAATACACTCTCTCCAACTGTCAAACATACTTGTGCATACACTCTGAAAACAGTTACATGAACATAAACATACAAAAACACGGTCACAAACATTACAGGTCTTCGTCAAGAGATCCACCTGTGTGCCAAAAATATACATATACAGTGTACTGTATATATGATCAAGAAAAGACATCATTTGTACACCATGGCAAATTGATAGCAGGCGACATTTAAGAGCAGCTGAGCAACATCGGTAGGCTACATTCAAAAATTCATTGGCAATCAATAGAACTCACACACATACACTCAACACTTGATAAAACTGGCTCAACACGCACAACCGCAAAAGAAAAGGCATCTAAACACAGAGATATGCCACACTGAGAATAGTTACATTTAAAGGAATATTTTGACATTTTGGGAAATACACGAAATATTCGCTTTCTTGCTGAGAGTTAGCTGATACCACAAACAGTGGAAATAGGGGAAACAGCTAGCTAATAGATCTTAGCTTGCTAATATGAACTAGCTAGCTGTTTTATCTAATAGCCAGGTGGCAACAGCTAGCTAGTAGATATAAGTTACTACTTAGCTAAGATCTACTAGCTAGCTGTTTTATCTAATAGCCAGGTGGCAACAGCTAGCTAGTAGATATAAGTTACTACTTAGCTAAGATCTACTAGCTAGCTGTTTTATCTAATAGCCAGGTGGCAACAGCTAGCTAGTAGATATAAGTCACTACTTAGCTAAGATCTACTAGCTAGCTGTTTTATCTATTAGTTCGGGGGAAGCAGCTAGCTAGCAGACATTAGCTAGTATAAGCTTATAAATTGACAAATTATATTTTGTTTGTTTAATCTGTACAAAAACAGAGGTGTAAAAATGACACTTGCAGTTTCACAGGGAGTTAAGTGAGCTTCAGAGGTGTTTCCTTTGGACAGAACCAGGTTAGCTGTTTCCCCCTGCTCCAGTCTTTGTGCTAAGCTAACTGGCTGCTGGCTGTAGCTTCATATTCATCTAACTCTCAGCAACAAAGTGAATAAACATATTTCCCCAAATGTCAGACTGTTGCTTTAAGAAAACATGTCAAGGGCTTTTCTTTGACACGTATATAAAGATTGTGTTACCGTAATGCTAAACTAACTGTAACAAGAGGTGTGTGTGACGAGAGGTGGGGTAAGCTTTAGCCAAAACTAAGCTAAAAGTTGCACTGCCAGATTTTGTTATAGCACTAAAAGCTGCCCCCAATTCTCCAAATTTCTTCCGATATAAGTAAATGTTTTGAAATTCAAACAGTTCACAGTTTGTTTTGAAAATAAAGTGAGCAGGAAGGAAATTTTAGGATTGAAAGGGGGCACTATAACAAAATCACCAACTTCTAGCTGTTTCAGTGTGGCACATCATGCCTCATTTTGAAAAATCTAATTTGTAGGCTTGTTTGCTTATTTGTGTAAAGACAAATTACAAAAAGTAGATGTGAAAAATGTTAAGCATGTGGCATATAAGTGCCTCAATGCCTCACGCTACCCCCACTTCTTTCAAAATCCAAAATCCAATGTTAGAAAAAGCACATCAATGCCAGTCAAACTTCCTTCTCTCTATTACTGTAAACTATCAAACTAAAATTCTAACACTTGGCTGCCACCTTGTGGCAGACAAATATACAGCACAGACACGGTCAAGTAAGGAGTTTTCAACTCATTTCATAGACACTAACAGCTTTGAGACATGGTCGTTTCCATCTGAGCTGATTCAGACTCAGAGTGACGGCTGGTGATAGAACACGTAAGCAGCAGAGTGGTTTTTATCACACCCTCATACACACTTTGTGTTTTATCTATCGCTCATGTTCCACCTTCTAAAACCTTCATAATTTAAAACAATGTAAAGTAGTTCACTTATCTTGTCTCACAGTCACATACTGTTTTGTCCAAAAGCAGCCAAGCAGATGCATAAAACCGATGCATCTCTTCAGTAGTGTGTATGTTTTATCTTGCTTTTTAGAGGTTATATCTGTGTTTTATCTCTCATAATATCCTCTGCAGCTTTGGACAGCAATTTCCTGTGAGTGTTTTTGTTTTCTTTAAAAGCAGAAATTAGACATTGTGCCACACATCTCACACTCTCACCAGTTATGGCACTACTTTTATGGCACTTTGACCGAGAAAGTCAACACCAATCAGTGTTATGAAATCATACATCAGACATACAGCTAAATTACACATGAGAAAGCATGTATACTGTACACTGAGTCATTTCTCATGGCACTGGTGTATGGAAAATAAATATACATCCTTATCTGTTCAATGATATCATCAATTCATTGTTTAAAGTTACTACATTCTTGTAATCCACTCAGATGACAGTACAAAAAATAAATATCTTGAGTAAATATTGTGGATAAATCCTCCTGTACACATCATTTCACATTTCATCGTATTAAATGATATCCCTATCTGGACAGTTAGTTTGTTAGCTTGTTTGTGCGCAAACAAAAAGACAGAAAGAGAAAATGGGCAACACTCCGCGATTGTCAAGAGCTGTCACATTAAAGCATTTTGCGTTGACTGTTACAACATGTATTGTTTCTGTTATGAAGCCGTTTATGTGCTTCGACGATGGTGCTGAATTGAAATGGACTTGCGATTATCTTGAATAGATGATAGCTGTAACCAAGAGGGCTAAATAAAGCAGTGATTATGTAGCGCTATTACTCAAGTCCAGTCAAACTCATGATTAAAAAGAAAAACAACACAGCAGGACTCTTTTCACTTTATGTGTAAGTTATTAAAAAGAGAAAAAGAAGAATTTCACCAATAAATGAGCAAAATATTTTCCTTTTTTTGCAGCACACAATGAAGAAAGCCCAACTTTACAAAGTGATCCACAATAATAAAAAAAAAAAAACACCACTCTGTACATTCTTTGCAGGAAATAACTCTTACTACACCTTTAAGATATCTGTCCATTGTACTGTAAATAAAAGTGATAGCTATTTGTGACTGACTAGGCACTTTGGAATATGAGCGTAGGAGATGATTCATTCAAAGATTTTAAATGAAGAGCAATTTGACATGGCATGATGGATTGAGGCTCAGAGAAAAAAGAACAAGACAAAGAGTCCTGTTATCTTTGAGAGCATGTTGAGGGTTTGATTCTCAATGCCTACAATAAAATGCTGTACACAAACTTATGGCACTATGAGGAGCTTTGGATAAAAGCATCCACTAAATGGCACATCTACTCTTTATGTTCACAGTCTGCAAGAACGTGACTGAAAACCAACTGGAGGAAACTACTGTAGCATAACTAAAGGCTCTACACTGACACCAGCTGTGAGGATAAATCAGTTCAGAGTGTAGATTTGAAGTCTTTTTAAAATCAAATTTTGTATTCCCTCATATACTGTGCTATCCTCTACAGCAGTGGTTCCCAACCTTTTTTGTCTTGTGACCCTTTAAAACAATACAAAGTCAACTCACGACCCCGCTCATCAAACATTACACATTTCTATGAGCTGTGAGCACTTCAAGCTTCTCAGATGGTTTATTATTGGAATATTTTTTAGACACTATCAAGTGTTTTACAAGAGAGAAAAAAAGCTAAAATAAATGTCCTAAAAATAAACTTAATTTAATGGAGCAGAAAAATGTTGTAACTTGTTGTATCTGACATCTCATGACCCCTCAGATGCATCTTGTGACTCCCAGGTTGGGAACCACTGCCCTACAGTGCTCATTCATTTTGGCACTATGTTCTTATATAAACTGTGTGTGTGTGTGTTTATCTAAACAAATAGTTAAGAATATAGTGGGCAGGATCTTCTGCATCCTCAGGATATGTGATGAACTCTACAGATTTGGGCTCCAGTTCCTTTTGTTTGAAAAGGTCATTACAATACTGCATTATGCAAAAGAAAGAAATTCTGATCTAGACACAAAAAGTAACTATTTACAAAGTTCATGAGTTTTTTTTTTCTTCTCATATCTTTTGACATACTCTGTACTTACGGCTGATTGTAGAAAAATGTTTAAATTTAAGATGAAACATTTAAACAATGAGCATTTGTACAAGCAAGGCGAACGTTTGGTTGTTATTTAACTTAGGACTGTTAAGAGATCAGATCCAGTCAGGCAACCTGTATGGCACTTTGAAGCACATTTACTTTACACACCAACAGCCAAATATGACCCCTATATTTCATGTTTAACTTTTTTTTTAAGTACTATTTTTTGGTACCAACTCTACCTTAATATTATATATAAATAAAACAATAACAGGGGCTAAATTTAAAATAAAAACATTGGTAGGAAGGTAATTTCCCTTTATTTCTCTTGTGTTTTAATCGATGGACTGAAATTTGAGTTGTCCGTAAAAATATTAAGTGCATCATTAATCATAAAAGATCACAATCTACAGTCAACTAAAATACTCTAATAAATTAAATTATATTGTATAATCAAATGAAATCATAAAGCATTAAAGCCAGGTATGCACCTCTAATGAAACTCCAATAAATGCTTTCAGAAATACCTCATTTTCTAAAGGCCAAACTACAAAATATAAGAGGTGTGAGGGGCCACTTTGGTCTGTTCTGGTTGTTCTGGATGTACATAAGTGGAACGGCACCTTGAAGTTGACTCCTGCCAATCAGACGCTCAGGTCGGGAGGGTGATGTTGGCGTTCTCCGCCAGTGGGCTGGACATGCGTATCTGGGAGCTGCTCTTGCTGAGGATCGACAGCTGAGTCCCGCCGTTCGCTCCACTGCTGGCCAATGAAGGGTGCCTTTGCTGCTTCAGGTCCACAGCAAAGTACCGGTTCACTGTCCAGCTGCGCCATTTCCTCTTGATCTCCGACTGCACCTTCAGGGAGAAACTTCACAAGGTCATTTTTAATGTACTTTAAGTTGTACCAGCTCCACGAAAAGGTACAGAACACTTAAGTTGTGTGGGTTATTTCTTTTTTTATGAATACTTTTTCTTCACTTTCTATGACAACTGAGTAAACCCCATTAACAGGCGAAGGCCACAAGTTGTGATTAACAGCACTGGAAAAAGGCTAGTAAGTGGACTTTGAGTTAAGAATTTTTTTGTCTTCATGAGTTTTGAACACATTTATAAACAGTTTTAAACCTGCCTGTGAATAATTTGTACATGTGTATAAGCATTTTTATTTAATATGAAGAATTTGTTTGCTAAATTATAAATCATTAAATATATTACAGCTATTTTATAACATGTTATCAATCATTAATTAACACATGATACATTTGCTTTATAGGAGAAGTAATATTTAAAATATTAGAATAATACTTAAAAATGTCCATTTGCTTATATCAAAATTATAGTGTGTTTATATTATAAATGTTAAATTGAGGGGTTAAAGTAAAGTGTTACTGTACCGTGTTGGGTAATAATCAGTACACACACACAAAGCTTACCTCTCCGTTGAGGAAACAGTAGAGGACAGCTACAACAAAGCCCTGAAGACGAGAATAGAGACAACAAATTAGAGAAAAAAAGCTCGAGATGGAAATATGCTTACATTTTTAAAAATAACTGCATCCTTATCAGCAAAAGCTAAAGACATATTTAACAGAATCTGATTGCGGGTATGTTGAGCCATTCCTATTAAAAGCTATACTAACAAATAGTGTGTGCTGACAGCTCTGACAGGCAGAAAGATGTAACTGTACTTCAGTATCCAGGAATTGTAATGTGTCCTCAGTAAACTGCATGTCATGTCTACCAGTTCAATTTTCTATGAAAGAATATGGAATATCGAGCAAGAGAAAGTTTATATTTCCCTCTAAAGATTTGCTTGTCATTTTCTATGGTTGCAGAAGCGTAGATACCCAATGTTTTATTAATACAATTTGGCAAAAATATAAGAAAGATAGGACATTCTTATTTGTTGCATCCCGATTGTATGGCTTATGCTAGAAAAAGTGTGTATTTTTTCTATAATCCTGTCAACTTGTAAGCCTCTTTGTATCTTGTATACTCAGGTGATTTATTATACCATTATGTTCTCTCATTCATCATCTGGTATTTCTCTTTACTGTAATTGAAACCAGGCGTTGGAGGAGCTGTAAGAGCTGTAAAAGCTGTAAAAGCGTACCTGGAAGGATCCAAGTCCCAGTTCAAAGACCAGTCTCTCCCTCTTGCTGACATCTTCAGGTGAGAAGGCAAACACAGTGTAGTGAATACCAAACAGGGGGATGAGCAGGAGGGTGGAGCGCGCCAGACGCCTACACACACACACACACACACGCAGAGTTTAATAAGATTGAGGTGTAAGTCAAACTCAAATCAAAGTCATGTTTTACTGGTGCTGGTCAGCTGGATGTGATGCAAGAACAGAGCTACTGATGCAATGTTATGACACATTCTCTGGCTGCTGTTGTAATCCAGTCATTTACACACAGGTTTAAATTTTTAGTCAAGCCACAAGTTTAAAAACAAAATAATATCTCTTAATCTTCAGGTTCAATCAAGGCATCAAAGTTGTTTACAATGCAGGCTCAGTCACAATTCTATGATTATTTTTAGTGTCCACATTTAAGGATAAGGCTGGAGATATTCTTTGTTTTTCTTTCTGTCAACAAATCCCATGAACAGACCAAAATGAACAATGAATTTATCCTCGTATTGTCTGCGTAGCAAAAGCCTGATATATCTTATTGTTCTGTGCCATAGAGCTCCATTGTTGTCCAAAAACGATTTAAAAACATTACATAAACATAAAAACATCATTGCACTGGGTGACAAGCTCCTTTATTATGATGAACCTGGGCACTGTAGTTTATTTTGTGTCAATCCCACATACACCATCCTGCTGCCGTAAATACTCACTAGAGCAGCAAATGTGTATTAATTCGCAGCTGAAAATAGTCCCCAACAAATGCACTATTTACTCCTGTTTGCATTATGTTTGTTAAAAACTACAGTGCCCAGCTTTTTTAGGAACTTATTTAGCATTTTTTAAAATTGAAACTAGGTATTTGTGACCCATTTTTAAAGATCTACATCTTCAGTAAGAATGAATGGACATGAGGATGTGTGCCACAGACAAGATAGGGAAGTCAGAAGGTATCGAGTGATTATTGTACATTGTTGTGGTTTTGGTCTTTTATGGGATTTGCTGACAGTAAGAAAATGTAGAATAACATCAGCCTTATCCTTATCCTTTAGGACTGAGGTTAGATTTAGTATACTAATCTATTTTTAGGTGAAAATCATCACAAGATTGAGACTAAGACAACAAACACACAAATGATGTGCAATCTATCCCTGTCACAGAGTTTTATTTCTGTCCTTATCTCTGCAGGATGTGTCATGCAACAAAACACTGTGTCTGACATACACATAAGGAATGACAATACACAGAAACACACGACAAATGACATGTTAAGATAATGGAAGACATAAATGTGCAACACAGTGGATTTTACAGTGCAGTTCAGTGACCCCCAGGGGTCCTTAAGGAGCAGAACAAACCATTATACTCTGAACTCTTTCACTGTGAGATGTTAGAAAATGTACAAGCACTATTGTGATCAAAAAGTAAATGTAACATTTTGTGCTGCTGTCTCTCCACTGGCACTGGGAAAACATCTAAACCAAATCTAAAACCTACAGAGTTTTAAAATTTTCAAGCAGATGAACTAAATTCTGTCTATGTGTGTGTTTGTGTGCTGTATGTCTGTCTTTGTGAGGACTATCTCGTGAGCTGGACCTTCAAAAGGCTGTTTGAGGATCAAGACTTGGTTTTAAGGTTCAGGTTAGAATTGGGTTTAGGTTCAGTTTAGGGTAAGAGGTTATATAGCTGTGATGGGTAAGGTTAGAGTTAGGGGTTAGAGGATGCATTAGGTAAATGAGGGTTCTCACAATTACAGAAGTACAAACGTGGGTGAGAGAGTATGCATTTGGGAGTCCAGACCATAAAAAAAAACTTTAAGAACCCCTGGTGTAAAACACACACACACACACACACACACACACACATGCGGTTGACACAAAACACACACACACACACACACACACACACACACTTACAGTGTGATGGTGGATAACTCTGACATCCTGCACGAATGCTGAACAGCCTGTGTGGGCTCACTGAAGCATTTCTGAGCACAGCTGCTACACAGCACAAAGACAACACAACAATACAACAAAGACAATGTCTTTAGGGAGACACAGACACACCGTCTCTCTCTCTCTCTCTCTCACACACCCACACACACACACACACACACACACACACACCTTCATACTTGGTCACACCCGCACAGGTCTAAGCAACAGATGAGAATGACATTATCTGCTGGGCCTCAAAAGACGGCATCCTATGGGAGCAGAACAGGAGTGATGTCTGGCTACAGTACAACTCCATAATGAGGCTCAAGCTTCCTGCCAACAGGTACTACAGATGAATATATTCTGAAAAGTGTCTAGGAGGATACATCACAGGTTTAATGATAGAAATCTAAAAACAAGACTGTTACGGCTACAATACAATCCATTTACAAATTCAATGCTTCTTGTCTTGTGTCCAGGGTGTCATGTAGTGTCGGATAAAAGAAAAAGCTGGTGTTATTCTATGTGTTTCCCATTGTCAACAAATCCCACTAAAAACACCAAAACCAACAATGTGTTAGTCCTTCTCTCAATACTTTCCTTACTCTCTCTGTGGCACTCAGTCCCAAGCTGTGGTAGAAATTTAATGGATATAAAGGAATGTTTAATTTGTGCATTGTCCTTCACACTTGGCATACTTTATGTGAGGTGTCTCTGTGAGAGTAGACAAAGATAAGATGGACCTTGTACCAGATTCCCCTGATAATATTGAATGAGAAACAGCATTGATCGAGGGTTACACACATTGTTTGCCTCCTTCCTGGTGGCGTGATTATACATGATCCTATGTGACGTGGGACATGCTGTACAAAGCTGTGTGAGGTGCAATGATCTTAAAGTTTTTGGTATTATCTGTGTCCATGTATATATACTAAGCTGTACCAAGCTAAAGTTATATATTCAAGTAAGGGCAACTGAGGCTCATTGAGTTTATTCTTCTATTCATCAAAAGTGAAGATTGACCAGAAGTACAAGTTTTTCTACATCTACAACAAATATATAAATAATAAATCCCTAAAACAGCTGGGCACTGTAATTTTAGCGTGGTACTCAAACAGGAGGAAATAGTGAATTTGTTGAGGACTATTTTCAGCTGCGGATTAATACACATTTGGTGCTCTAGTGAGTATTTACAGCAGCAGTACGATGTATGTGGGATTGACTCAAAATAAGCTACAGTGCCCATGTTCATCATAATGAAGGAACATGTCACTCGGTGCAACAGTGTGGCTCACTGATGTGTTTTTATTAGTTTTTAGACAACAATAGAGCTCTATGGCATAGAGGAATCCACAGGCAATACTTATTAGTGGGATCAATACATTTTTGGTTTCGATATTCTCATGGGATTTGTTGACAATAACAAAAATATAGAATATTGCCAGCCTTATCCTTTAAGCAAAAGTGAACCACATTTCTTTAGGCTGCAGGGTTGTTTATGTGCACAGTACTAGAGATTTTTCATGTACCAACAATTTTCACACATACACACACAGAGTTTCAACATACAACATTGGTGTTAGTGAATTTGCTGATTGTAACTTACAGATAAATGCTTGATTCGTTGCCTCCGATATCAGGGGACTGCAGCTTCTGGACCAGGATGATGATTATTCCAATGAAGAGGACAAAATTGATCTGAGGAAAACAAAACACATAACAAAAAAAACTGGAGGAGTTATCATAAATTACATTCCAGCCATGAGCATGTGTAAAAATTAATACACAGGAAACACAGAATGAACAAATCAGCATCTGTCATACCATAATGGAGGCCACAACTGGTCCTTTGATCACCCACCAGAGGGCAGTGTTCTCATTTGTATCCCAGCATCTGGAGGAGGAGGAGGAGGAGGAGAACAGTGCATTTCAATAATCATTCAACATCTCCTTCACTTTCTCTCAACACTTGGCAATACATAGCAACATACAATACGTCAATCAAGTGGCCATTTGCAGAGTGAGGGGGGTGGAGGGGAAAGGAGGATGTAAAATGGAAGCCAGCCAAACAAAAAGGGAATAAAAAAAGGATTAAATCACTCAAAACAAAAATCTAAATGTTGTTTGTTTGCTTATACTCATATATTACATCATGCATTGTGCACAAGAAATTATAAAAGATAAAGATGGAGGTAAGGAAAGGAAACCAACAAGAGCTTGTTAAACAGCTCCTGGAACTCTCTAAAGGGTTTAATTTTAAAAACACTGATAGCTTACTTTCTCAATCCCATGCAACACGTGATCCATTTAAAAAAAAAATTGATTGGATTTATTCAGTGCTTTTAAAAACATTGTCTGCATAAATAAAATGATAAGCGGTGTCAACAATGAAGGGAGTTATTTCCCTTATGGGTCTCATCTATTCCCCTAAATTCCAGCAACTGCATATGCCCTCTTCAACTTAAATTGTACAGTTGCCAAGATGAAGAGGAGATACATTTGCAAGGAGTTATCTTAATACAGATTTTAGACCTCTGGGTGCAATTCGCAACATCTCAAAGGCCTCTGCGTCTTTGCTCTGACACAATATGTTTTCAAGTGCCTTATACACTACGGACATGGCTAAGAGCATATATAACATATAGCATAGCATTTCTCCCTTTTCTGAGGGTGAATCTAAAGTTGGAAGAGGAGTTATACCCAGTGTCGTGAAAGTGGAGCCTCAGAACTGCCCAGACCGTGACGCAGATGGTGGGAGTTCCTGTAATAACAGCAATCATTAATACATTGGAGAAAAAAATGCACTACAATTGTCATAATAATACCCTGTTTACACTGTATTTAGCTATATAAGACCAGATAACTACTACAAGCTGTTATCATAATCAGCAGAGGAAGAATGTTTGTCTCAAAACGGTATTGCTACTACAGCTGTGTTTTACTATGGCATTTAAAAAAAAACATTTATTAGCAAGTTTGGCTGAAGGCCTTGGCAAATAAATGCAAAACTGTTTGAATGAGACCTCCAGGATAAAGACGTACTGTATCTCCCATTGTCCTATCTTTATTACACTAAACATTAAATAATTTAGAATAAAAATCTAATTTACTCAAAACAGGTACAAGTAAATTGACTTTTGAAAGTTGAAACTGTGGTATACATGGTTGAATTTACAGTATGATCAGAAAGAGAAGTTGCTACTTTCCACCATTAATCATAATCGCTCAGGAATGGACACTCACCCCATCCTACGATGGTGTACCAGTAGAAGTAGCGTCTCTCAGGAAAGAAAGTCTCCACCAGCAGAGTGAAGAGATACAGACCTTCAATGAACAGCCAGAAATAGTTGGACATGACACAGTAATGGAAGAAAACCATCACTGCTTTACACGCCACCTGCACGGGGAAACACAGGGGGAGGTGCATTAGTAGAGCAAAGGCAGAGGGAAATGTATTTTATCAGTGATTTCACATCTGTATTGCTGATGTTGGACAATCATTTTAGGGTATTTGAAGCACTCTGGATTTCTTATCCTCTCACTTAGAAGCATGTGCCAGTTTTGCAGCAATATCAAACTAGTTCGTAAAAACTATTAAAGTCGTCATCAGCCATTTGTTAGACCTTCAACATTTTCAGGTGTATTTAAATATGTTCTTGACCTGTAGGTGGTTGTTTTATCTACAGTAAAAGCATTTTGTTGCAGCGTCCAAATGTAAAATTTATGTTTAATGGTCTGCCTTTCTTTTTAAAAGCTCAAGAAAGTAAACGTCAGAGTGACAAACGTCCTTATTCCTGTAAATCACAGTGTAAACAGAGATTGTCGTCACTGGGGTGACAGGGTTGCAACACAGTGTGCCATGCTGCAATTACCCGAGAAATGTAGCATTTAGCAACTCTGTGTGGATTAAAAATGTTTTCACAGCCAGCTGTAGAGACCAACCTACAAGTGAGGTGGACTGTAATCTAATGACATCATGTTAATTAAAGAGTCCACATTCCGAGTGGGGTCAACCAATTAGGCTACAGTGCCGATCTGATTCCCGGTGCCACGATGCCACGATGGTGACCTGTGATCGCCATAGCAACAACGGTAAAGGAGCGGGTTTGAAAAAAGGGCAAAGTACTCATTGGTATGTTAATGAGCCTCTAGTAGATGATTTCCACTGGCCTTGCTGCAGCCATTAGCGTACCTAATTAGGTTTATTTATCATGCCTGCTTAACAAGAGTGAGCAATGTGTTGTTACCAGAAAAGGCTAAGAGCTTGTTCTGCATTTGTAATCAGGGAGTATTAGTCATCTAATAGTGTGTTTGCTTTTTGTAAAATTTGCATGTGATTGAAGTTCCTTCAAAAGGTGCATATCAAACACGAAAGACTGGAGGAGAAGTGTATCAAGGCCTTCCGTCTGTGAACCTCTCTTTATATCTCAAACAGAACAGGCTTGATCATATTTTACAAGCATTGCTTTCCTTTATGAAACGAGCGGCCGCACTCCGATGAAATCCCTTAATAAAGCTCTCTGGAACAAATTAACCAATAATCTTGAAAACATTTTGCTGCGGCCAATACAAACTTCTTATGCCTGCCAGCGATTACTTTGTCCGAGTAGGGGATCATTTAGAATAATAAAGGCCTAATTCTGCAATTATCTGCTTTAAATTTAAATTAATGAAATAATTAGCCTTGTGAATTGAAAATGATCCATTCATTTTTTCATTAATTAATAGCCAAACAAGCAGTCATGGTTGTTTTCTTTCCTGTTGATGAAAACCACAAAAAGAAGTGATCTATCAGCCACAGATAATGTGTGATATGGCGCTATATAAATAAAACTGAACTGAACTGAATTAGGACCTCTAAATGACTCCACAGTACATGAAGTAGTAGTTGTTGTTACTGACTGTGTGTACGAAGCAGTGGTCGCTGTCCTCCTGAGCGTACAGCACACCGTCCTTGATGAAGACTGAGATGGCTCGCAGGATGAAAGACACAAACAGGTTCATGTGAATGAAGTTCCTGGTGCAGTGGAGCTTCCTGGAGGAAGAGGAAGAAGAAGAAGAAGAAGAAGAAGAAGAAAAGATCACATCTTATCTTGTTTTCACCCTTAAAAGTTTATCAAATGAATTCATGCAGCTGGATGTGTTTAACCCTGTACCCTTGGCTCGTTTTGCTTGTTTTTCTCTCCCAATATTTACAGGCTTAGTAACTATACTGTGTGTCTTAGCTCGGTATGCCATATATTAGTATTTTCAGAATAAGTTAAGCTACTCAGAAACGCTATATGAATGGCATGTCAGTGGTACTTACTGTACATGTTCCTGGGCAGTTTTTATGTAAAAGAAAAGATAATGCTTCACTTCAAGTCCCCCTATTTAGCATGTATAAGTAGTACACAAACATTTAATAAATGGGTTATACACTCTAAGCAGCTATAAGGACATTTTAAAGTGTTTATTAATCTATAGTATTTGTCAACAATTATAACTTCTCCTATGAAGACGTGTTTTATATTATTAGGTTTTTACTATATTGTCATTCATTATCAGTTTATACACCAGCTCCACTTATGGATTCCCACAGGAGGAGTTATTGTTGTTAATATAATACATTAATAAACTCTTATATCTGCTTACAACCACATAACGGTGTGTTACAAACTTTATTCATAGCTTATATACTGCCTATAAATGCTAAATAGAGGGATATTATATAAAAAAAAAGTTTGGGTTTTGTGACAGTATATCTAAAGGTTTGCAATACAGCAAACATGTATAACTGTATATGTACAGAGGAGAATGCCAGTAGGGCTGCAACAAACTTATTATTTCAGTTATCAGTTGGTCTGCTGATTTCTTTTCTAGTTTAATCGATACATTGTTTGGTTTAGGAAATGTGAGAATAAAGTGAAAAATGCCCATAAGATAG
This sequence comes from Macquaria ambigua, assembly GCA_008360985.2. Classification (NCBI taxonomy): domain Eukaryota; kingdom Metazoa; phylum Chordata; class Actinopteri; order Centrarchiformes; family Percichthyidae; genus Macquaria; species Macquaria ambigua. The sequence goes on from VMKM01000992.1 coordinate 27,964, forward strand.
CCCAAAGTGACATTTTCATATTGCTTATTTTGTCCAAACTAGTTCCTGTCACACCCTGTCAATCCTCTTATTAGTTCCTGTTTTATTTTGAAGGACTATTCTCTGTTCACTATGTTATGATCTACTTACTGTCTTTGTTCTTTTCCCGCCAGTTTTGACACACACACACACACACACACACACACACACACACAGGTCCACTTCCTTTGTTCTCTGTCGGTTTATTCAGTTTTCCTGGTTTTCTGAGTTCCATGTCCTGGTTTCCTGTAGTCCCTGTTGCCATGTGTTTTCTTGCTGTTTTGCCTTTTGTTTGTTTCCTTGAGCTTCTGACACCTGAACCTGGATCTGCCTGCGAGTTATTTACTTTCAAATAAATCATCAATCTGCACCAGTCTGCCTGTTCTGTCTGCGTTTGGGTCCTTTCCCTGCTGCCTGAACGGCAAACTGTGACAGTTCCAACTGGAACTAGAGAAAGTTTGGCATTTTTGCTTGAAAAATGACGATTAATTGATTATCAAAAAATATTCATTTTAGGTCAAATGACTAATAAAGATAAAGGAACTATTTTGATGCCTCAGTACTGTAAAAGGTATATATACTGATAATGTAAAACAAACAAAAAGCTGATTTTCATGAATTTCATGATTTTCTTGTTCTTATTTCCATTTGGGGTAAATTTGATTTGATTTCAGGATTCAAATGGTTAAAGAACATTCGGAGAACAAGCATAAATGAAACCTATTTTCATATCATGTACCAACTTTGACAAACCTGACTTTGGAAGCCACATTGTGACGCTCACCTGAATCTGCAGAGAATGACCATGGCTGTCATCAGAGACACCAGCGATGTGCTGTAGCCAACTGTGTACAGAGCCTTGACTGAGGCGTAGTACATGTCCTAATGTGGGAAACAGAGAGTTAGTTGTGTGTGTGTGTGTGTTTGTGTGTGATAAATGTAATAGGACTTGTAGATGAGGTAGAAGAGGTCGTACAGGTTTAGTGGTGTTGTCATAGAAGAAGCAGACTTCCACATAGTGAGGGAAAGGTTCAGACCAGCCGTCCTCGGTACAGTTACGACTGACCTTGGTCATCTCTGAAAGTAAAAAAATATGCCTGCACTGATTTGGGCTGAATTTAACTGAATGAAATTGATTTTTAAGATGCAAATTAGATCAAATCAAATGAGAGACACAGCTAATCTCACCATCGTCGGGGCCCATGAAGTCATGGAAGAGCTCTGGACAGTTGACCGCCACAACTTCACCAACATTGGCCGTCTGCCAGCAGCTGAAGTTATCCCACATCCACGGACACACTGAGGAGCAGAGAATAGAAACACGATAAGGTCAGTGTGAAGCTCCAATCAGCATTTCTGCTGTTATAAAGGTGATAAAATGATACTGACACTAATTTAATTGAACTGAACTAAATTAAATCCAATTTAAGGTAATTTAATTGGATTTAAGAGAGTTTAATTTCCAATGATATTTAGCATTTTCATGATGCCCACATGGAGAAAAGTATTACTAACATGTAAGCAGCTTTCAAATCTTATTACCTCTCTTGACCCACCTCAGTCAGATCATTTTAACACTTTATTCAGTTAGCCTGTAATACTTGACAATCGTGTGACAAAAAGTGCAGTGTATTTTCTACTTGAACAGTTCTTTCTTCTTAACAATAGGGAAATATCTGGCTCTTCAGCTGCTAAATGATCCACCAGGTTCACTATGTTCACCAGATTGTCAAAACCAAACTGTCTGTCTGCTGTTTGGTGCTGAGGGCCTAGGTTTGGTTGCAAAAGTTTTTATTAACTGTCCATAAAAATATTACCAGACAAACAAAGTTGTCATTGCCTTTTTCAGCTCTGAGTAGGTATGGCTTTTAGGTTGCATACAGCCCCTACAACCTTTACCAATAAGACAATCTGTGGTGTAGCCTGCGAGACAAAAGCCAGGGCAAAAAAGTCTGAAAAGGACTCGCCGCACTATGTGCTGCTGCTCCTTCAGCTCATTGTTCTAAGCTATGTGATACTAATAACTGATTCTGATGAGTGTTTCACAAATATTTGCAATAATAATCACCCTGAAACTATAAAGTGACGGGGAAGAAAACATGATTTTGAAAAGAGAGGGGGACATGTGGCCCCTATCCACAGTGGAAATTACACCCTTGGCTGAGCAGGTAGTGTAAAGTAGATTTTTAGAGGTTTTTTTTGTTGAAAACAGCTGCTGTAGCCAGAAAATGGCGCTATGAGAGTGATGAGAGTGAACCAAAACAGTTGTAGACGGGAAGCTAAACTGCGCCATAAACTCATCTTTTAGCAGAGTGTATAAACCAAGCTTGTGTTGTTATTGATTTAACCTGTTATTTAATCTGTTATTGATTTTGCCTGATCAAACCTCCAAAATGATAATACAGTTGAACGGCTCTCTAAAATAGAAACTGAACATGTTAACCTTCATGAAGGTTAGCAAGGTTTTTGTCAATGTAATCTGATACTTTCCACCCATCTGGTGTCACAAACAGGCTGAAACTAAATCTTAGTTAACCCAGTTCCATCTAATGTGTTTTTTTTTTGTTGTTGTTTTCTTTTGATCTCCTATTCATCTGCCTCAGTCATTACCTGACTCATGCTCACTATAAATCTCTCATCCTGTATTTTCAGTGTTGCTCTCACAGCTTTGATTTCTCTGTCTCTCTCTCTTTCCACTTCCATGTCCTTTATCTCCAGCACCTCCCCATCCCTCCCCCTTTTCTCTCTCCATCTCTCTAGGTTTACCACGTTGTTTATGCTCGGGTGGTTTTATGGCGCTGCAGAGGCAGGTACAAGTCTGATTCTATGTCTGTTCACACGCATGGATTTTGAGTGTGTGTTTGCATGTGGGTGCATCTGCGTGCGCATGTGTTCCTGGACATGTGTGTGTGTGTGTGTGTTTGCAGACCTTTCTCTATTCTGCTTGGCTCTCTAATCTGTTTTGGTTCTGTCTGGTGAGCTGGACACGAAGCCAATTACCTTTTAAAGGGCAAATCGGAGCCAAATGAGCCGCACTGAGCTACAGAGGTAACCGGCTTAATAAAGCACTCTGTCTGCATCACTGGCTATCTCACACAAGGTCCCACAGTATACTGAATCTTCACTGGGCTGCATAGTATCCACACACATACTGCACATGCATAGCATAGAGTACTTGTGCACAAACACAGCAGATCAAGCACATAAACACATACAGACATGAATTTTTTCTCATTAAAGCTGATCTTATTGGGCGACTGAGGGAGATTTGTTTTTTTTTGTAGTCTGAGTCATGGGCTGCAACTGTAGCAGAATACTGATCAGAACTAATTTCTCCTATACTACCACGCACCAAAAGAGCATTCATTCATCATTTTTTTAAGTTTAAACACTGGTTTGAAAGGAAAAACATGGCATGAAGCCCCTGGAAAGATCTGCATCTGGATGTGATCCCTTGCTTTTGTGAGAATCATACATTTGACTAAAAAAAGACAAACAAGCTGCAAACTTTAAGAGGGGCTGCAGCTATTTTCATTACTCTCTATGCTGATTATTTTCTTGATTCGTTGATTAATTGTTTGGTCTGTAAAATGTCAGAAAATAGTGGAAAAACGGCCATCATGACTTCATAAAGGCCAAGGTGATATCATCAAATGTCTTTAATGCACAAAGTTATTTAATTCACAATGATATAAAACGGGGAAACGCAGCACATTTTGACATTGGAGAAGCTGAAACCAGAGTATGTTTTGTGTTTTTGCTTAAAAAAATTACTTACAATTAATAGATTATCAAAATAGCTGCAGATTAACTTTCTGTGGATGGACTAATTGATTAACCGATTACTCGTTTCTAAATTTAAAACACTCTAAAGGGTACTTGTTCTGTAGTGTGACAGTCACGTTTAGGTGCCAAAATCCAACTAAAATGCCACTAATTTTAATCAAATTCATGCTTTAGAGAAACTGTTGACTGAAGATGATTTAGTTCTGAAACACTGTGCAGGCCATTTTATATGAACTATTCATTTTGCACTGGCTGAATTCAGCTGGATGGTGATTACAGCACCATGCAGCAAATCATTATGTAGCAATTTCACACGGCCTGCAGACTAATCTGAGGCCAGAGAACCTCAATTAAAAATATGATAACAAATAAATCATGAAATGTGCTTTTAGAAATGGATCTTGATAAATCAGGAAAAAAAAAACATCTGACCAGGCTTAAACAGATTACCACCTTTCTCTTTTTACTTATTTACTGTTTCCCTTTTTCTTTTTCCCCTTTTCTGCTTTTCCTCAAGCCCCAAGTCAGATTTCTGCAAACCTCAAAGTTCCTCAGGGAAGGGTTAGAGACCTTATAAAAAAAAAGTAAAAATACAAAAAAACTTTAAGATTTAAAGAGCACATGCAGTTTGCTGTGTAGCACGCAAGAAGAGCTGCAGATCCAAAACGAGCTGAACCTACAGCTCTTCCCCTCATTAAACTTATCTTGCACTCTAAATCTTTTATGTTTCATGTTTTTTTTCAAGGAGCCGGTGGCTGTCAGCGAAGCGGTGAGTCACAGTGCAGTCTGGGAGATGCAGTCTGTTGGGCAACTTTTGAGCAGCAGGAGTCCTGTAGCAGTTGCTAATGAAAACCACAGTCCATAGCCAAGAAAATAATTGCTTCCAGGAATCACATACCAAGCTTCCTGTGTTTTTGGAAAAAAGGGACATGTGGAGGAAATGTGAAAGTAGCTCAGCATGACATTACAGGCAGACATTTGGTTTGTGAACTGTATATCACTGCATGGTTGCCTGTGCTGTACAGCGAGCAGCCTCTTTGGGTGATTAACATGATAGCAAACTGCACTCATCTCTCATCCTTACATGTCTCTCTATGACCTTTTCAAAACTGATTGGATAAACTGACAAACACCAGATCGTTCGGTATAAAAACAAGCCTGTTTCTTTTATTTGTTCCCGGAAAATTTGATTTTTAGGAGATGCATGACTTTCATCAGCTGTTCTGTGTTTTCTGAGCAGCCAAAGATGTAAACAATTTAATCACATCAGCAGAGGCATGAAAACCGGTGGCTTATTGCCAAATTATGCACACAGAAGGATGCGGGAACAGACACACACACATGCATACCCATACTCCTGGACATCCTCACTTGCCTAATTCAAGGTCATCGCTGGGGTTGTGCAGTTTGATCCTCTCCATGCATTTCTCATGTTCACGCTTGATTAGACAGTGCTCAGACTCTGAGGGCACCTGGAGAAAATAAACAGAAACACACACATTGTCACAATAAATATTGAATATACTGATACACTGCACCATTGAGAAGAGTGTTAAAGACCCTGAAAACCCTGTTTTTTTTTCTTAACCAGCTTCTTGCTCTTGCCAAGGGGTACAACATAAACACAGTAATATCTGCCAAAGTTAAAATGATTCTTGTTATGTGACATTAAAAGTTTTTGTATTTGTGTTTGTGCTCTTCTGACCAATTCAAAATGGGCGGAGCTTTCTTGGGAAAAGGTGATGTCAGGTGTTTACAAGGACCAATCAGAACTAATCAAGAATTAGAAAGATTTTTTTTCTTTAACTTTGATTGTTCCTTATTCAGTCACAAAGATTTAATGATATAGTAATACTTAAGATTTGAGAGGTTCTTTAAAGCTGCACTAATCAATATTTTCATTTTAACAATGGATAAAATGGCTATGTGTAATGTGAAAGGGGTCACTCACAGTGACGAACCCACAAAAAAGTATCACCTGACTGCAGTTTTGAGAGTTTTGGCGTCTTTCAGCTCATTGTTTTGGTTTTAAGGCCCACAACTTCACTGTTTCCCTGCATTAATTGTTTTACTATCTGTTTGTATGTGTAAAATATTTGTCAAAGCCTTTATGAGTAGCCTGTTTTTATACCAAAACCCTTCTCTTTTCTCTTCCTGTAAAATGCTGAAATATTTTTGATGACTCATTTTGCACTCTGGGGGCTATACATAAAATGTATTCAATCAAATGTGATTTGGGGCGATTCACTAACCCCTCTCATCATATTAAACTGCTCCTGACTTTGTTAGCTTGTGGGTTGTAGCAGCTAGCGCAGAGATATCATGGGTAGAAGGTGTGTGTCATTATGTTATTAAATGTTTTTTTTTTTACTTTTTATTCCATCATTCATGTTCTCCCCTTCTTGATCTAACGATGAGGTGGATGAGGGAGTTTTAACTGGAGGCTCCTTAATGATTCGCTAATTCACATCCACTTTTGAGTGATCAAATCAAATCCCTGAGCTTGGAAATATGTCAAAATACAAAAGCAAAAGATGCTCTAAATGCCATTTTACTGAGACTATAACCACTAACCAGCCAAGAAAGAAAACACATTCACCATCTGGTTCCAAGGTGCAGTCAGGGAAACTATTTACCCAGGGATAGTAGAGTTACTGTATGTCTCTCTTAAAGCCAATCTCTGATTTGCACTCTTAGCTTTCTTGCACCCCCCACGTTCACTCTCACTGTGAGATGATAGGTGTAATATGTTGCAGCCCTCTGAGCCATGGCTGACTCATCACTCCATCTCTCTGCCCTCCAATGTGAATTCGCTTCAGGCCTCGCTACCCGGATAAGATGGAGCATCAAATGACTGTGAAGATGCCCTAGGATTCACTTCCTTTATTTTGCTGCATGTGGGCAGAATTTTAAAAACACTGCATGAATTATGTGAAACATCATTAGAGCTATCTTCCATCTATAGTTTTGGGAGCGATTCCATTTCCAGACAACACTTGTCACCACGATGGCTAAACAAAAAAGATATTAAAGAACTCACTTTTTCATGTTGTCAGTAGTGTTTTGATATTATTTAATGAAACCGACACTTACATTGTTTGAAAGAAAGACCTCTTTGTACCCGTAGCAAGCATCCATGTTGCTAAGCAGCAGGTAACCAGCCAGGAGCCAGTACATATTGTAGGCTTCCCAGAAATGAGAAATAATTGGATGCAGATGACTAATATTTGTTTGGCACGAGTTCAGACAGGCCTGTAAGATGACAGTATTAAATGTGTTATTCATTAATTTATTCATACAGAATCCTGGATAGCAGGTTATACGTATTACTGAGCTGGATTAGTATTTTGTTTTTATTTTACTATTATTGGTATTTCCTCCTCTGTGGAGCAGGTTACACCAGCTCTTTGTAAGTTCAAAATTAGCCAAGTTAAGTGTTTACTAAGTAAACAAACACAGTAGTAATGGATTTACCAAGAGCTGGTGCAACTCAGTCCAGGCTAACTGAGGACTGCTGAGGGTTTAAAAAGCTCTAACCTAAAAACAGACACCATGACAACATTGCATAGGCTAGAAGGCAGATCAATGAAAGTGTGCCTTATTTTCCTTTCCCAATCACTCCTCTCCTCTCCCTTGGACAGATGTCTGACTAGATGAGCCGTCCATTTTGAAGCTGCAGAACCACGTTTCCCTCCCCAAGGCTATTTTCGAGGACCAGATAACTCAGTAGCTCCCACAGCACCACGCAGCACAGATAATAAAACTCCAATTTGATGTCGCAGACCACTGGTCCACTGTACAGACCCATTTGACACACAATAAGTGCATCACAACAGACGTATCTGCCACATCAGCTGCTGAAGGTCAGCCTGAGACTGTGCAAAGATGTCAGCTGGAGGAACACTTCATGTAGGTGAGGGGGCAGTGTTAACTTAAAGGTTAGAAACGATGTTTGTGATTTCATTTTAGTCTCCCTAGTAACCATCATCAAACTGGTGCTATTACTGTTTTTGTTGGCAATTATAAAAGGAAACAGACGTCATCCAAAATCATAATTAAAGGATGATACGCAGGATGTCAGAGGCACATAATGTTATTTCTTTTCAGAAAAAACAATTTCTGTATCTGTGCTTCACCAGTGAAACTGCTGCGGTGCAGTGTAAATATAATTCCTCCCACACATCTTGCACAACTCTTCCATTCTGCTTTTTATTTCAATGAGACCGCTAATAAAAGTGAGTCACAGCAGATGGATAGGCAGCTCTCTGGTCAGCTGGGCCATCTGTTATTGTTCTAACAGGCGGCCAGTCGTCTTAGCACAGAGCTGATCCAGGACCTGTAACGTATGCTGATGTGCTGATGCGGCATATGGTGATTTCCACGCTTCCAACGCCTGTCACAAGCACACCCGCGAGAGTGTACGTATGAAAATCCGAAGCTGAGGAAGATGGCTGGCCTGAAGATGGAGACATGTGAACACAATCACTCCCTCATATATGAGATATGGTTGCACATTCCTGTAGGCTCCTGAACACACACACACACACACACACACACCTACACATGTGCACAGATGCATGCACACAAACTACTCACCAAGGGCAGCAGAAAGATTGCAGTCAGCAGGTAGCCTCTCATTGTCTCCTGTGAAGCGTTTGTATCCAAAAGGCTCCACAATATGTGTGTGTGTGTGTGTGTGTGTGTTCACAGGGATGCACTGAAATTGCTCCCCTCAGCGTCACCACACTTCAGCATCAAGGGCTCTGAAATACAACACACAGAGAAAAAAGGCTCCTTAAGAGAACAAACAACAACAACAACAACAACAACAACAACAACGCAACACGAGAGCATCGTCACTGTGTTCGGCTGCTGCATCACTCTGTTATTTTGTTATGATATAGTATTTCGGCATTTGACATAACATTATGATGTATAACATTTTGAAATGCTTTACTAATAGTTGATATTATTATGTGTTTTGGAAAGTTGAGTAATGAATAGTTGTTGTAAACTGTGCTTCCGTTTTTGAGATGCTAGTTGCAAAGTGGGAGAAGCCGCTGTATCCGGAAGTGTCTTTATTCCCATTTAAAAACATTTAAAACCATTTCTTTGAACAATATCCTTAGTTTCACTTAACATAGAAGCACGGGACTCTCCCGGATCATGTTTTTCAACTTTGTTTCTGGGAAATCGTGTTTTGTCTGTAATTTTGTCATGGTGGATGGCACAAAATACTTTAATACCCATGAGCCGCTATTGTAACTTTACATTTTGTCAATATAAACCTTTGAAATGAAGTCACTGGCTTCTAAGGATCAAACTCAGTAATTTGGAAAACAGAGAAGAGTGCTGCTACACTACTGCAGGCTTTAAGACCTACATACTTAAATATAAATTGTAGTTCATTTGGTATACTATTATACAGAAGATGAAATGTAAAATCTTTCAGAAATGGCACTGAAATGCTACCTGAAGCATTCATTTATAGAATGGAAATTTTAAAGAATAACCTCTTCCTAAAAAGGCATTTTACAAATGATTACACAACCACGCTATCTAAGCGTAGGTGTCTATTTTCATCTAGAATTAACATCTTTACAAACACATGATATTTCATTTCTTTATGCAACTCTATAATTAATTCTGCTGTATGATTAAATTTGATGCACAAAATGTTTTTTCCTATTTTATTCAATTTTATCTTTTATTGTCTATTCAATCTTACTTTTTTAAATTCCTGTTTATATATGTCTTTTTATATTGCCTTTTATTTATTTGATATCTTGTCTAAATGCCTTTTAATGTCTTCTACACAGCACTATTTCTATTTGCTATACAAATGAACTTGCCTTGTCTTAGAATATGTGTGTACATGATGAGGACCACAATGGGAATAAATGTGGATTTACTGAGGCACCCTTGCTGGTTTTAGGCGTCCTTGATGATGCCTAAAATGTGGTTAAAGTATACTTTCCAAGTAACATATTTCACAAATGTTCAACTGGTAAAACTGGTTTAAAGAAATCCACAGTCAGTTGAAAAAACTGGGGCTGAAAAGTCAATTAACTAACTAACTGACATAATCAGCAACTATTTTGATAGACAAATATTCATTTAAGTAATTGTATTGATTTCCTGCTTTTTATCGTCTCATGTAAAATGAGTATCTCTAGGTTTGGCGGTGTTAGTCAGACAAAATAAGCAATTTGATGATATTACTTTGGGATTGTGGAATTTGTGGTGAGCATTTTTCACTATTTTCTGACATTTTATAGACCAAACAATCAATCGATTGATCAAGAAACTAATAATTTAATGATAAGGAAAATAATTGTAAGTTGCCGCCCTACAACAATTGTTTTTACTGCATTGTCTTCCATCAAAAGTTGGATTTTTATTTAAAAATTAAAGTTTTATTATAATCAGTTTTTTTTGTAAAAAACAAAAACAAACAAACAAAAACTGATATATACTGTACGTCATAGCTACACTCTCAACCTACTCATAAACTCACACACATCTTCAGGTGGTATGTATCACTTCATATCTTATCCCAACAGAATCTTACACTCATAAAACCCCCTCGATCAAATCACAGAGGCAGCATTTGTTGTTTTTCTCTGAGGTTATATATGACCACTAAAGATGTGTCATCACCTAAATTATGAATTAAAGCAGAAACTTGAAACAAAGCCGTGGATTTATGAAGGACAAGTTGATAACCAAAGGCAAGAAATTTTGAAGCATCACATAAATTTCCTTTAAGACAACAATATTTATGTGCCTCGGGTCAGACTTTAAAACACCCCCACGCCCCCCCTCCTCTCATGGCTTACTCATCCACACAGCTTCCTGAAAACACAAGGATTCACTGCAAACACAACGCACACTGGCCAGTACCAGCAGAGACACATAACACGCACACACATACAATCAGAGAAACAGCAGAGCACACACACACACACACACACACACACACACACACTTACACAGACACATACATACCAAATCCTCTGTGGAGCAGGTTACACCAGCTCTTTGTAAGTTCGAAATTAGCCAAGTTAAGTGTTTACTAAGTAAACAAACACAGTAGTAATGGATTTACCAAGAGCTGGTGCAACTCAGTCCAGGCTAACTGAGGACTGCTGAGGGTTTAAAAAGCTCTAACCTAAAAACAGACACCATGACAACATTGCATAGGCTAGAAGGCAGATCAATGAAAGTGTGCCTTATTTTCCTTTCCCAATCACTCCTCTCCTCTCCCTTGGACAGATGTCTGACTAGATGAGCCGTCCATTTTGAAGCTGCAGAACCACGTTTCCCTCCCCAAGGCTATTTTCGAGGACCAGATAACTCAGTAGCTCCCACAGCACCACGCAGCACAGATAATAAAACTCCAATTTGATGTCGCAGACCACTGGTCCACTGTACAGACCCATTTGACACACAATAAGTGCATCACAACAGACGTATCTGCCACATCAGCTGCTGAAGGTCAGCCTGAGACTGTGCAAAGATGTCAGCTGGAGGAACACTTCATGTAGGTGAGGGGGCAGTGTTAACTTAAAGGTTAGAAACGATGTTTGTGATTTCATTTTAGTCTCCCTAGTAACCATCATCAAACTGGTGCTATTACTGTTTTTATTGGCAATTATAAAAGGAAACAGACGTCATCCAAAATCATAAATAAAAGGATGATACGCAGGATGTCAGAGGCACATAATGTTATTTCTTTTCAGAAAAAACAATTTCTGTATCTGTGCTTCACCAGTGAAACTGCTGCGGTGCTGCATCAGTGTGAATATAATTCCTCCACACTGGCCAGCACCAGCAGAGACACATAACACGCACACACATACAATCAGAGAAACAGCAGAGCACACACACACACACACACACACACACACACACACACACACACACACACACGTCTTCTCCCTAATTCATGCACACACACAGACAAATTCCGCTCTGTGTCCCTTCCCTCTAGTACCAAATCCAATTACCTCTAAAGCATCTCTCGGATGCTTTATCAAGTAATACGACAGACTGTGCTCAGAGGAAAAAAAACCCGGAGATACAGAGGAGGGATAACATGCCAAGTAGGGCTGAAACCAAACTGTCAGGATGCACATTTACACAGAAAAACACACAATCAGACACAAGAAAGACAGAGAGAAAAACACAATGACAACTTGGCAGACATGGTATCAATTAGCTCTATTCCTCTCCATCTCTTTAACCCAAAATGTCACAGCAGCCATGTTGCTGGAGGCTGCAAATGAAGTTAAAGAAAAAAACAAAACACATAGCCCTTGGTATTTAGAACAAATCCATATGGCTTTGTTTTTGAGCAAGCAGTGGCGCAGGAAAAAAAACAGAAGGGCTAAACATCAAACTATCCTGAGGGCAAGAAAGCAAGAGAGCCTTTGCTTTGCTCAGCACTGGACACATGTGAGTCACTTAGAAATCTGTGAAGCTGTATAGTCCAGTTCAGTAGCTATGATTATGGAGGAAGTGAACCACTAAATGTGCGGGTTTAGAGAATGCACTGATTGCACTGTTTATTTTATAAAAGTAAGCCAAGACACACTACAGAACACGATACAAGAGGATTTCCTTTCATAAATAATGGCTGAATCTTGACCAAAATACAGAATAACTTTAAACCATAGGAAGATTGGGAACCACATTGATTAGCACAGGGATCACTAGGTTGTCAATCAACCGCAAGACTGTAAGTGTGTGTGTGCGTCTGCAGATGCAGATACAGAGAAAAGCAAGAGAGAAACATCCACCCTCCTTAATGATTCATCTCCATTGTAAAGGGAATTTTAAAGATCTGTCTCAACCTATCAGCTTCCTCCTCATGTGTCTTGAATTCATCTGAAACATCGTGGTGCATTAATTATTCATTTTCAGTTTGAAACGATCCCAGTAAGACAGGAGAACGCTTTCATTTAACCCAAGTCTGTTAATGCCTGTAACAGGGGGATTGCATGTCTGTCAGTGTGCAACAACGCAGCCGTTCAAAATCATTAGTTCTTGGCAGCTTTGTTAATATGTTCAGTTAATGCTCCTGTGCCGTAATCATACAGGCCATATAGGCTACACTACAGGACTAACAGTTTCTCTGCTGCTGAAGAGTCTTTACCAATTCTCTAAATGACAGCTTGCAAAATGTCAAACGGTTTGTGGTCATATCGGAGGGAGAAGAAAAACGCAAAATAGTCTTAATTACAATCAGTGACAAATTATTTTTCCCTTGGTGGTGCAGAATCAGTAGGCTAATTTTGCTCAGCCTTTCCCTTCCTGTTCTCCTGCATTTGTAAACGTTTAATTCACCAGTGCATGTGGGTGACCTTCGCTTTGCACATGGAAAACATCAGCAAGAAAAGCGACTACCCACCGCTTGTTACTGAACACTCTCAATCGAATCCATTCCCGGCTCGCCTACTGTCATTTAAGAAGAAAATAAGCTTTTTTTTTTTTTTTTTAAGGGTTCAGTGAAAGCCCTCTTAATTGATCAGCCGCAGCGACAGCCAGAGACGTGAGTAAAAGCGCGCAGCACTCGGCGTGGAAAACAAGTCAAAGGAACTTACCGATGCGTAATTTTCACAGGCGCAAATATCTACACATGAAGCCATCGGTATTCACGGATTCCTGCGGTGTTTGGTTGTGAAATGTTTCGGAGAATAACCTTGTTTTACTCCTAAAAAGGCTATCAGCTCGCCCTGAAAACGACAGGTGCCGTTGCTGCTGCTATTGCTGCTGTTGCTGCTGCTGCAGGACGCACTCACCGCGTTGGCTGCTGCTGCGGCACCACGACGAGGTGGTGGAGGAGGGGGAGGGTGTCAGTTCCTTCAGGATTCGCACCTCGTCAGACACAGAGGCCACAAAGTGAGACAACCGTTTAGTCTACAAACGCAGGGATGCAGCTGGAGGAGGAGAGAGATTCAAATGTTTAACTGAATGTCTTCAGGTCGCCGGCGTGGTACTTTCTGTTCCAGAAAAGAAACTATTCATAAAACTCCCTGACATTTGCGCCTGCGCCTCTCAGACGCTCCTGAAGGCACAAGGTCCGGTTCCCTGCTGGGTGCAATTTGTTAGGCACAGAGTCGGCCCCATGATGCGTGTGACTCACATTTAGTCAAAAGTTTAACATCTGAATTCCCGCATGTGTTCCACAGAAGTCCAAAAATGCTGGTTAGACAAGCTGTACTGTGGCTTTATAGTCCAAAAAGCAGCTATACTTCCATGGTAGTGATTTGTTGTGGCCTGTGTGGCCGCTGGCAATCCTGTTTACTTTCAGCACCACAGACAGCGACCAAACAATCGTGTCAAGGTATCAATGGGCTCAAAGCAAAGCCTCAACTGAAGTCCATTACAACATTTTATCTGCACATTAACAACCTTCTCGGTCTGAATACTAAGAGCTGCTTTAATTCAATCTCAACAGGATTGTTGTGATCCAGGCAGTGGTGGGGCCAGAGGGCTGGATTACTGAACAGGCCTACCAGGTACAGGCTCAGGGGGCCCTGGACCAGAGTCTCTGTATGAAGGGACTGTTAACATTTCTTGTTGGAAAGTCAAACTACTACAAAGAGATGCAAAAGGACCACAAACCGGTGCAAAACAGCCACAAAGAGACAAAAACGACCACAAACCGACACAAAACAACCACAGACAGACACAAAACGACCACAAACAGACCAAAACAACCACAAAGACGCAAATGACTTCATATTAGAATATGTAAAGTTGTTCGTTTGGCATTCATTTATTACACTGAATAAACAATGTAACAATTTATAATGTACAGCTTTTTATTGCCAAGAACCAGGGCTTTAAATGAAACTCTTAACATGTTTTTTAAAATTAATTTTACAAATGTCCTCCCCTTCTTTAAAACGGTGCCCCAGTCTGGCCCCCTCACTCAGTTTTTTAAATTCACCCCTGGATCCAGGCTAGGCCATTTTCTAGTGGCAGCTATATGCAGGCTAGTGTTTTGAGTGCAGGGGTGATTGATCACCCAGTTGGGGCCTTTTGGTGGGTTGGCCATAAATCAGTGAGGCATAAAAAGTATTAAATCCTGCAATGATGTGGATATTCTCAGAGAACAAAACAGAAAATAGCAAAGACCACAGTAACTGCCTTGAAGACACCAGCCCTATCAAAATGTATTAAATGTTAAAATAAATAAATAAATCAATGAAAAGCCCTGATTGGATGAAGGGTAGTGACGCATGTTTTCTGCTGTTCCCGGAACATTTTAACACAGTTACTGAACCTGCCTCAAGGACATTCATGGAAATGCTCCCATTGAGAGAAATTCAAAAATTCTCTGCTACTGCAGTCAGCAATCTGTAGGCTATTTCTGTAGCATAATAGCAGGTAAGACAATGGTTTGAGCCTTGTTTCCATGGAAAACATTCAGCTGCATCTCCCAGTGGCTTCGGGTGTTTTGGCTTTCAAATTCTCTATGAACTTTAGACAAGGCAGCGAGGCAAAGACAGTCTTATGCTGCTGTGATAATTACAACAGTGTGTGAGCAGAATATCAACAGAGAAACAAACAATTTGGATGGATGGATTTGGATTTTTTTTTTGCCTGAAATGAATCTCATAAGCAAATTAATACATAATTGTGAAATTAAATCACCACTGAAAAGACACGTATATGCATTTACGTGGCCTGGAAACACCTCTTCAAGTTGTGCAATTTTAAAAGCTGTTATGAACTTGGACTCAAGGAGGTGGACTCAAAAGCACAACTTTCAAACTGTACCTTTGGTTCAATAAAAAGGTTTTACTGATGGCAAGGTGTCAACAAAAAACACTCTCAAGGAGGATTACAAAATATAACAAAAAACGCTCGTAAGAGGATTTAACAGGAACTTCATAGAAAACTCAAAATCAACAAGGCAACTTGAAAAAAACAACCTGAATCACTAAACGCTCTAGGGTCAACAGACATGCAGACAGGACAAGACGAACTGGCACAGGACAAAGGGAACCAAGGACTATAAATACACAGGGGAGAATGAACACAGGTGAATCCAATCAGGGGCGGGGCAAACAATCACAAATCGCAGGAAACCACACAAGGGGAGGAAGTCTGTACAGAAAACAGGAAAGGAATTACACAATAAAACAGGAAGTGCAAGACGAGACTAGACGTGAGTGAATGTAACTTAACATGAAGCTACCCCAAAACCCACATAACATTAGCAAATCTGCCGAGACACCACAAAAGCTTGATATTTAATTTATTATATGAATTTGTGAATGCTAAAAAATAAAGTGCCCACTAGTCAAAATACTGTATAGATGTTCCTGAGATTCAACTGGTCACCTTTAGATCCTAAAATTTAAGTCAAATCAAGTTTGTGGGAAATAATAATTAATGTAGTTGAAATAATCAATGTAGTCAAATCACTAGTAGTGAAGCTGTATCACTGTAGGGAAGGTCAAGTCAGGACACAGCTTGATGCTCACAGACAAAATGTAACAAGTATAATGTAACAAATCAGAAAAGGGCAAGTTGATATGACACAAGTGAACATGGTTGGATACATAAAAGAGCAGAATGTGCAGGAGAAGTATGGCCAGCTGCACAAAACTGTCATGATCCCAAGGACCCTAGTGTGGACTCTTGCTTGGACATTGTGTTTTGTTTGGTTTCCTGTTTTATTTTGAAATCCCTGTTCTTGTTTCTTTGTGTGCCTTATTTACTTCCTGTCATTGTTCTGTTTCCCTCCAGTTTTGATTAGGTTCACCTGTGTCTTGTTACTCACCTGTTTCTGTTTCCCTCGTGGTCCCCTCCCATATATATATATATATATATATATATATATATATATATATATATATATATATATATATATATATATATATATATATATATATATATATATATAACACACACACACACACACACACACACCAGTCCTCTTCCTTTTCTTCTCGGTGGTGTCATTGTCTGCATTTCCATGTGTGCACGTTCCCTGCGTTCAGATTTTTATATCACTGATGTTCCTGTGTTGGATGTTCTTCTTGTGTCTCGCTCCTGTGGATTCCCTGTGTGTCTGTTCCTGAGTTTGTGTGAGTTTTGTTTTCCCCTTAAATAAATCCTTGGACTGCTCCTGTCTACCTGTCTGCATTTTGGGTCCTTCTCCCTGCTGCCAAAATGGCATACCGTGACAAAAACAGGCAGAGCAGCATGTTTGTTTTTTTAAAATACAGAAAGAGCTATGAACAGACACTATTGTTTATTGATCCAATGATGCCAGGCCTTTGGGACTTGGAAATCACCTAGCATTTGACACAATTATTTACTGAACAAAGGGGAATTGGCTAAAAAGAAAAACAATGGTGTCTGGTCCGGGATGCAAGGGATAGCAATTCAAGGTCAAAAGGTGGTGCCTGCTCTAAGGCACACAGAAGGAGGGGTAACAGAAGGGTATAAAAGGTGAGACCTGTACACTGTATGATCAGTTGTTCCATGTTTGCTGTATTGTTTAATTCAACAGTACACTCTGCTCACATCTGAACTCATCTGGACTCAGTGTTTTATTTGCTAGTATTGCTGAGTTTGTGTGGTGGAGATCCTGAGGACATCTGGCCCATCCTCTGGATTTTTCTCCCACAAGTTGCTCAAATCGGATCTGTGAAATTCGAGACGAAAAATTCAAAGTTGAACATGCGGGCCACCATAGATAAGATGAATGGAACTGATTTGACCAATCAGGTTACGATCTGTCGATAAATTCAGATACATCATTTTCAAAGTAAAATATTTCAGTGCCATAAAATGAACTGGTATTTAATTAAAGTATTCAGATATTCAGTTGCTTACAAAACTCAAACAATTATGGTCTTTTATTGCTTCCATAAGATAAGACATATTAAGAGATCGCCAAGTTTCAGCTATAATTTCATGTGACAATGTCCCAGAATAAAATTTCTCACCTAAACAGCTTCAGATATGGACAAATTAAATGGTAAACATGTCGACTGTCGTAACTAATAAATCCCTGCATGTACTCGGCCCTCCATGGCAAACAGTTGAATAGTCCTGCTCTAGGTCAGCCTTCCTACTGTTTTGCCAATCATTTAATTATTATAAGTGATGACTAGCTGTTTTTTCCCCTCCTGTTGGCTATCCCCATGACTTGTCAGCTCCCACTGTGAAATAATGCAAACCTCTAGTATTTAAGTATTAAACTCTACACAGATTATAGCATTTACCTGTTTTTATGCCCTGCACAGTTACCAATAGATCTTTTGATGAGAAGAGTGAGTTTGTTTCTTCAGTCTCGAAGGTGTGCATGCTCCATTGCGCCGCCAATCAATGAGGCTCTCCACAGGATATATATCTCCTTCTCTCTCTGTCTGTCTCTCTTCTGCCATCACGCATCACCCAGACTGTTGGATTGCCATGGTGACTCGTCTTCGACCGGATGTGCGAGGGAAGCATCAAGTAGTTGAGTACTAAACCCACCTACCCACCTCATCTCAAAGAGGACGCTGTGGGGAACCAGGCAAGACCTCATCCTAACCCCCATTCCCTCTCCGATCTCCTCCCTCATATCTGTCTCCCACTGAGTGTCTCACTTGTAGGGGATTAATCAATCAGCTGTGCAGCGAAGGGGGAGGGAGGACAATGTCGATAGAAGATACCAAAACAGCAAGATATAAAATTCCTTACTGTGTTACTACAGCCAACTAAATCAGAGGGGAACTTACATTTCTTTTAGGTAATTTATTCAGTAAAGTTGTGCTATGAACATTTAATTCAACTACTTTTGCTAAAGAAAAGGGCATCAAACTAAAACAAAAAAAGCAAACTTCAGGATCTCATAAGAGCAGGAGCAAAACTTACAATACTTACTTACAGCCTTTTAAGAAAGCAACCAGCTTCGACCTCTTTGTTTTGTTTTCTGACCTTTTCATTAACCCATTCAATAGGGTGTGTGTCCTGATTGAATAAGTGAAACCACAGGTGCATGAGGATAAAGAAAAAAGAGAAAAGAGAAACAGAAAAAAAGAACAAACAAACAGATACAATGGACAAAAAGTTAAGTGATTGTTAAATCAATTTGTGCATATATATATTTAAAAAAAGGGGGCTGAAAACTATTTCCTCATTCAGGCCTGGATATATTGTTATATAAGTTTAAAAGTCCAAAATGTTTCTCTTTGAAGGATTGTTCATAAATTGTCTGAAATAGGTGGTTTTACCCATTACAAACTCTTAATCCTTAATAAATAATCAGTACTGTTAGGTTCTTCCTTGAAATATTGACGTGGTGTTTTCTCCTGTTTTTAACCCTGATGAAGAACTGCAAAGGTTAACAATGAAGTTTTTAATTGTCTCTGTCATGATCCACCATGGACTGTGTTGTTGTTCTTGTTTCCTGTTTTATTTTGAAGTTTCCTGTGTGCTAGTCTGTATTTGTTTTTCCCTTGTGTGTTTTATTGGAATCACCTGTGTCTTGTTACGCACCTGTGTCTGCTTCCCTCGTTGTCTCCTCCCCTATATACACACACCGGTCCTCTCCCTTTGTTCTCTGTCGGTTCGTTGATGTTGTTGGTTGCCTCTCCGTGTCATGTATCTCGTGGTTCCCTGCAAATCAGTTCCTGAGTGTCTGCAAGTTTTTGATTTAATAAATCATTCATCTGCACCAGTCTGCCTGTCTGTTTGTGTTTGGGTCCTTTCCCCTGCTGCCTAGATGGCTCATCGTGACGGTCTCGTGACCAAGCCATCTAACAAAGGATTTTTATTTTAAAAAGGTAGCCTGCTGTATTTTTTTTGACAACTAGTAGTGCTATGGAGCAATGTTTTTACAAGGGGGGGGGGGGGTCACCATTTTTGTTTCTATCACGAACAAACACGTGGATGATAAGATGCACATTCCTCCCACCTGTTTCACACTATTCGGCTGATCAAACAGTTGACGTGCAAAGAAAGGTAGAAAGGTAGCAACGCACCGGCAAGGCAGTGAAGAAGAAGACTGCTAGCTAGTAGGCCTAAACATAAATGTAAACAATGCAGGAGTTAAAAAAACAAAAAGCTCTGCAAAATGTTTTGAGAAAGGAAATGCATTCAACATGTTTGTGAGACCTTAACCTCGACCTCTGGTGAGTGACACTGAGCGTAAACATAGACGCAAAAACTCCACAGGGCATCTTTAAGTTGCAAATAGCTCCTGCTGCTATGCCTCATGAGAGCACCAGATTTTGTTTTTTCTTTCTTTGCAGTTATATAGGCTTCCTGGCTGAGCTGGTGGAATTCTTTTCACACTGGTCTCAACAATTTGCTAAAATATAGCGAATGGATTTGTTGCAGCTGTGAGTGAAGATGCACATATTTGCATGCCAACGTAGGTTCATCTGTCCATCAATTTTGGTCAAATTTGGCCTCACTGCAGGACATCACTGCCTTTATTAAGTGCTGACCTGTTTTACAAGACATTCTGCGTTCAGTGTCATTAGAATATAGTGTTTTTTAAATATTTAAGGTCCTGCGTGTAGCATTTTAACATTAGCAAATCATTACCACCATTCATTTGGATAAATGAACAGAATTACCATAAACAAAGAGATAACCGCCAAGACGATTGGCAGCTTCAACTGGCCTTTCCACTAAATTTTGTGCGCTACCGGGTTAAGATTTCCCAGGAAGTCTGTTGGATTGCTTTATGGCACACAAAAAAAAAAAATGAAGGAGGAGGAGGGCGGCTGATCTTCCAGCACAGAAGGAGCTAATGTTTTCTCTCGCAGTGGCAGATGGTGAGATGAGCAAAAGGCTGATGGAAAATTCTCAGTTCTCAGTTATGAGCTCTCGCCCTCTTTTTTTTTTTTTGCTCTTAAAAACAAATGCATGAGGAGAAATGCCTGTGAGTTGGAGGGAGGATCGGATGCAGCATGGTTTGTGGGAAATGTGTCCTTAATTTTATGAGGGATAAGCACTGACCAACTAAATACCACCACCATGTGAGAATTTTTACAATAAACTGTGCATGGGCTTCTTTGCCATCAACAGATATCTTCTGGTCTTTGTAACCAGATTATTCCAGGACAAATTTTCAAGTTATTAACAGTCATTTGAGAATGATATGTTGAGGTAAATATTTAACACAGAGACTTTCATGATGTTAAAAGCATCTTTTTTTCTGAAGCTGTCAGTGTAAGTATGACAGTATAGGGTCTGGACCTCTATTTTGTTCCTGACAAGTCTGTTCAAAAGCTTCTGATTTGACTTTAATGTGCGTCTGGCAGCGTGGATTGACTTCTCAGAGCGTGCTGATTTAATTGCAGGTTGTTAGAGAAAGAGAAAAGCAGCTCAACGAAATGTTCTATAATGGGATGACACATGTCATCACGAGCTCCTTTCACTAGTGTGGGAGAGGAGAATGACAAATCACACATCAGAAGTCTCAGTAGGGGAGATTTGAGCGCGTATGAGTGTGAGAGAGTGAGCGTGTTTCTGTTGTATTTATTGGTAGTTACCATGTTCAGGCATTTCCAAGTCAGACAAAGGAGAACTAATGTTTACTTGTCAGTTATAGTTTGTGTAACTACAATATGAAGATTATGCACAATTCTACACAAATTAAACAAATGGAGAAAGCTCCTCTCTGACTACTTATCTTCATTTTTTTTTTAACTACAGTATATGTAGATGTTACAGTATCTTTGATTCATCTGTGCACGTAGATGCTATTCCTCTTAGCGGTTATAACCTTTTTGGCTTGTGACCCCTTAAAACAAACTACTTGTGATCCCCCCCTTTACCGGTTGCATGTCTACCAGTTGTGACCAGTAATTTTGCTGTGCCTCTTTCTTCTGTGACCAGGCCTTTACACTGCACTTGCTGTTACCACAGGTGTTGCCAAAGCAGGACCGAAATCTTTAAAATAACTTTGATTTTTTGACACAAGTTGGCCTATTTAGGCTTTTAAGGGAGATGAAAGAGGATCAGTCCCTTACATGACTCTGTAATGTTCATTTTTGAAACTTTTTGAATTTCACATTATTCTTTGTTAGGAAAACTTTGATTTTTGGCCTTTCATACATCTACTGTATGCAAAGTTGCATGCGTCTTTGTTTTCTCAAGTTGATCTAAAACATGGATCTGTGGCTTTTACAAGCCAACGCACATAAACTACGACATGAGGGACTAATTGACTCGAGGCTCTGCTTCTCTGCACTGTTGTTACTGTAAACATTATGGGGACCATCAAAGAGATGAGTGGGGTTACGGGTGATTGTTTCTCTGATATTCCACAAAATACTGGTGTGGGAACACATGCAAAAGTTCAGCACATAAGACGCATACATTTGTTTTATATAACTGTTTTCTCTGTCGTGGTTTATGTACGGGTTTTAGGTTGAAAACACAATGATGAACTTGAGAGCGCTAAAGAGAGAAAAGACTATAAATCCTGTTTTCAGCAAACAAAAAGAGACAAATTAATAGCAGGACATTGATGTGGAAATGGTTGTAAAACCGAGGATCAGAGCAATATTCAGCAGACATGAAAACTGGAAATCAAACCGTTTAGATAACCTCTAGTTTTATATTCAGCGTAGCTCTGTTTATTGTAAATCAGTGTGGCATTGATGTCTCTGTTTTCACCGCTATGACTTCCATTTCTTAGTCACTGCCTCGCTGACGATTGCAGGCGACAGCATTACGAACTCTTCCAAATGGCGTTTCACAGGTTGTGTCTAAACGTAATGGTTTGTTTGGAACATTATATATCTCCAGCACGCATTAAAGTTGAGAGAGAGCCAATTACGGGTAATTCCCACCTCCACTCAGTGAATAATCATGCTAAATTCACCCGAAAAAGGACGGAGAGCGGAAATGGAAAGCCATTCATATCCAGTGATGACAGTCATCTGAAATATTCTTCTGCTGCAAGGTTTGTTAGGATCGCCTCACTCTGCCAGCGGTACGGTTGCACCTGTAAGCCTTTTTGTACTTTTGACAAGATTTACTTAACTACTGGTCATTTTTAACATTTACTCACACCATCCTCAGAGTTAATTAAAACATATCTATGTGTGAACTGTCACAATGATCACTATGCAGTTGCTCAGTTGATTAATGGTTGCCATGCGCAACATAGTAATCACTGTCATTCTGCTTTAGACAACCTATTATAAAAAGGCGAGTGGAAGCCAGCTGCATGACCTCCAGGCTTTGTTCGAGCAGCTGGAGCTTTCAATGTGCTACAATGACCATTTGGCCGGGTCTGATGACTGAGATCTCATGAATCTCCTGAGGCTACATTACAGAATACTGAATACGTAATGCTCACTTGTTGGTGATCCCTGAATATTAATTTTAGGAATAATAATAATAATAATAATAATAATAATAATAATAATAATCCTCATGAGATATATAGTAATGATGAGATTGATTTCAGGTTGGGTAGCCTCAGAAATGACTCGTCTGGGGAAACTTTTGCCACGTTTGTTGTGTCTTCATTTTTATTAGGCATGCTAACGGCGTGGTCCACCACTTTGATCCAGACTGAAATATGAACTATTGGATGGATTGGCGTGACATTTGGTACAGTAAGTAAGTAAAGTTTATTTAGTATAGCACCTTTCACAGAGCAAGATCACAAAGTGCTTCACAAAAGTACAAAAGTAAAAAAATAAGACAATAGCAACAATAAAAAGAAACAAGCAATAAAACATAGGCAACCAGACCTTAAAAACACCATCAACCAATTCATACAGCACCAGACTATACAAAGGCCAGGTTAAATAAATAAGTCTTCAGCTGTTTTTTTAAAGGTATCAACAGAGACCGCAGATCGTATGTTGGAGCCACCACTTCAAAGGCACGATCACCTTTTGTTTTTAGCCAGGCACAAGGAACAACCAGTAAGCCCTCGTCAGAAGACCTCCGTGACCTATTGGTGGTGTAAAAACAAGAACCTTAAAATTAATCTGGAACTTGATGGGAAGCCAGTGTAAGGAAGATAAAATGGGTGTGATATGAATTGTCCTGCTGGACCGGGTCAACAGTCTTGCAGCAGCGTTCTGGACCATTTGAAGACGATCCAGAGACGATTTGCTGAGGCAGGTGAAAATGGAATTGCAGTAGTCTAGCCGGGATGATATAAAAGCATGAATGATCATCTCTAGCTCAGCTTGAGATACAATAGACTTGAGTTTGGCAATGTTTCGTAGATGAAAAAAATGTACGGGTCAATGATTTGACGTGTTGTTCGAAGTACATAGCCTGATCAAACATAACACCAAGATTTCTAAGATTTGACTGTACAGCAGAAGAAAGGGACCCAATACACTGTGCAACCTTGAAAGCTATGCTATTTGAACCAATGATGAGGACCTCTGTCTTATCTGAATTCAACTGTAAGAAATTGTTAGCCACCCAGTCCTTAATGGCAGTCAGACAATCATGCAAAACAGTCAGTTTGTCTGTGTCATCAGGCTTAAATGAGACATACAGCTGGATATCATCAGCGTAGCAGTGATAAGAAATTCCTTCAAATGTGCTAATAATGACCCAAGGGAAGCATGTATAAAGCAAATAAAATAGGACCCAAGACAGAGCCCTGAGGCATGCCACAGGAAAGAGCAGCAGTTTCAGACATGTAGGGACCAAGTGACACAGAAAAACTCCTATCTGAGAGATAGGAGGAGAACCAGTCCAGGGCGCTCCCAGAGACACCCACCCACTGCCTGAGCCTGTCAGTAAGGATGCTGTGATCTACAGTATCAAAAGCTGCGCTAAGATCCAGCAACACCAAAACAGAGCATTCACCCACATCAGAAGACATCAATATA
This sequence comes from Macquaria ambigua, assembly GCA_008360985.2. NCBI lineage: Eukaryota > Metazoa > Chordata > Actinopteri > Centrarchiformes > Percichthyidae > Macquaria > Macquaria ambigua. The sequence goes on from VMKM01000992.1 coordinate 52,608, forward strand.
TCATTGGAGACTCTGAGAAGAGCTGTCTCAGTGGAATGCTTCTGACGGAAACCAGATTGGAATTTATCTCAAACGTTGTGTTCAGTCAAAACAGTAGTGAGCTGATTGGTAACAACTTTCTCTAATATCTTTGAGATAAAGGGCAGATTAGATATGTTCTTCAGACATGTATGGTGCAGAGAGGATGAATACTAATGACTTTGGTGAGCCCTGACTTTTCTTTCTAATGCCACCATGTGGTTTACGTTTGTGGTTTCGAGTAAAATATCTAAATGGACTGCAATGAAATGTATACAGATAATCATGTTCCTCAGGAGGAACTGTAACAACTTTGGTGATGCCTTAACTTTTAATCTAGTGCCAAATAACTGCAAAACTAATGACATTCCCATCAGCCTCTGCTGCACTTTGTGTTTAGTGCTCACTAGCAAATATTAGCATGCTAACATGCTAAACTTAGATGGTGAACATGGTAAACATCAACTGCTAAACTCCAGCATGTTAGCATTTTCATTGTGAGCATGTTAGCATGCTGACGTTAGCATTTAGCTCAAAGCACTGCTGTGCCTAAGTAAAGCCTCACAGAGCTGCTAGCATGGCTGTAGACTCTTAGTCTTGTTTGAATGTGAGTTCTGTTTCTGATGTCTTTTATCTGCAGTGACTTCATTGTGTCTAATTTTCTTCTTGACTACTACTCCCTGTGGCTTTCTCACATTTCCACCCTCCATGAGCTTCTGAGGAGGAGGCTTAGCTATTATTCATTAGTGTCTTTTGAGTCTTTAAATGATGGAATCACTGATCAGTTCCCTTTCTTTGTATGCAGGCCGCCTAATCATGAATCCATTCATTAATTGTCGAGCTTTTGTCTCTTGTTGTTTATATCCTTGTACTCATCCTTGGTGATTTTAAAATTTATGTCTATTGATTTTATCATCATCACATTTGTCAATTTAATGACCTAATGGAGTCTTTTAACATGAGACACTTAATCAAAGGGATCACGGTTATCTAAGGTCAAACCTGAGACTTAAAGCTCATATCTGCCTTTAACTCAAAACATGTGAACCTGGTGGATGCATTTGTTTCTGACTGTGTCCATCCATATTTTCCCATTTAAAGTCAGCATGACCTCCCTCCTAAATTATAAAATGTACGTATAAAAAAGTTCCAGAAAGCAGTTAAATAAACATCAGCCAATTTTGCTAATAAGCAAAGTAGAAGTTTTAGTGGTAGATTGTGGCAGGGGCATCTGGTTTGGTTCAATGCAATGTATTGTGAGAAATGTTAGACATGGATTGATGTGCATGGTAAAAGAATGGAACAAAAACGTCCCCTGTTGTCATGGAGACCAAAAGAGTCTGAAGGGCTTTACATACATGCTGTATTTGTTGGTTATGTGCAGAACTGAGATGTCAAAACGTTTCCTTTTAGATCCGTCAGGAAAAGAAAAATGTATAAATACAAACTGTATTCAAAGCAGAGTTTTGTCTGTCATGTTGTCAACATGTTTGCAAGAAAAGAAACAAAGAAAGAGCCCAGTGTTCACAAACATGCCAAAATACTTTGAATCTAATTAACTGACCATAATTTAGGTAAGTGAAGTGATTCATTAATTCATTCATTCATTCATATCAACATTCAAGAGGATACTGTATTATGATATATCAAAAGGAAAAGAAATCAGTATGTGGTTGCCGAGAATCTCACAGCCTTCTACTGCAAGTTTGTTTTCTGTAGAGAGCACAGGAGGGAATGAAGGTACTGAGGTCAAGTGAGCCATCCTCCAGACTGTGAGACAAAAAATGAGCCATACATCACTTTAGTGGTGTTTCACTGCAGTTAGATATTTAGAGATCCTCCATCATTCCACTGCAACCAACAGAAAGCTGATTTACTTCAAACAAGGTCCCAGTATAGTGCTGATGATGTCACCAAACAGCAGCCTCAGTAAAATCAGAAAATGGTATGACTTTGTACAAATGACCAAATGCTGCAGGCATGCAGAGAGGGCTGCCCAGATAAACTACTCTACAAATAGCTTGACATGCAGGGACCCACAGCTTCGGCTTTACTTGGAGTCAGTCCTGCTAAAACTGGCGTGAGGATTTCGACCACCCACCTTGAGGGGAGCATAAAAGCCTACTTGCCTGTGCCTTCTCCCACCACCTTGCTCTTAACTGACCTGAATTACAGCCCTCAAATCTAAAATTTAATGTGGCATGTACGACACAGTCTGATTGTGTTAATTCTGCACATTCAAAGTGGCTTGTGTTACAAACCAACGTAACCCGTGAAATCATGTGTTTTTAAAATTTCATCAACATGAAAAAACAACAAAATCCCTGTCTCTTATTCTATTTCTTATTTTATGACATCACGCATTCCTGCAAATAAATAGATGCACACACGTCCAAACATTTACCTGATTATTTAAATTTCTCTGTAGGTGCTACTGGAAAAATGGTCTCATGTTTATTCGGCACATACTACAACAAACAAGACAACAATTACATAATTTCTCACAGTGTATGTGAAAGCATCTAAGCTCTTCACATTTGATATTAGCCTGTGTGTGAAGAGACTATTAAGCGTGCCAACATCTTTATTTCACAAAGATGTACCGCAAAAGCAATCAGACAATTAGACAGCACACGAGGAGTTCCCTCCCTCACTCACAGATGTTTGGTTTGGACTGCTGAAGAAAAGACATGCCGTGCGACTCAAAAGCTTAGTGATGCGAACGAGCATGAAATGTTTGCAGCCTGTGACGGGCGCTGAGTCTGCTGAGACAGAGCAGAGAACAAGTAGGCCTAAATCAGTCTGAAGGGTTCTGGCTTGTACAGCATTTAAAATTATGTATGAACAATGTAAAGTGTAAAGTTCAAGAGCAGAAAGCAAATGCTGACTGTGTAAGGAATCAATAATTTGTGTGTGTTTTTGTTTTGGAGAGCACATACAGTAATAAGCTCGCTATATTTCTAAGGTGAAACAGCATTTTCAAGATACTACACAGTGTGCAGTGAAACCGCAGGTCGCCACAAGATACTGCCGTGGATCACGTTAAACTAAAACCTTGACAGGAACGTGCAGGTAGACAGCGAAAATAAAAAAGGTCACAATGTTGTGAAATTACAATATGGACAATCAGGATGACAAAATTAGAGACATAATGTAAACATATAAGAAGAATATGGACAAAAGTTGCTGCTGGGACATAAGGAATTTTGTCCATTCAACACTGAGCCATTGATTCATATATATATATATATATATATATATATATATATATATATATATTTCTATTTGGCACACAAGTCGGCATAATATGCCATTTTATTGTGCAATAGAAATAGAGTGGTGCCCGTCCAGATCAAACCAGGCCGTGCTGGTTGGGTTTTGGGGCCCAGTATAAGTTGACCTGCCTTATTGGTGCAACAAAGCTAACAGGAGAGTGAGGGAGACGTCAGTGGATGCCCACACAGTCCTGAGAAGAGGTCTAATCAGACAACTAAAGTGAACACACCTGTGTGGATGGACTACTTTGAGGCTGAAAAGGCACAGTTACATTACATTTCAGTTCAATGAAATTTCCCAGAGAAAAGACATGATGTCACGTTTCTGATCTGGGTATTAAATATTGATCACAACGATTGTGAACTATCAACAGTGTATGAGAGCGATGCTGCGGTTTGCATCTGTTGGTGTGATAATGTGCTAAAACTAATGAGGAATCACGCTAGAGCAACAACAGTGCGGCAGCGTTTCTATTGGTCAACGGAGCACACCTGCTCAGTAAATGTTGAACAAAGGTGATGCATTAAACGTTTGCTTGAGTTTGTCTGTCACAGGGGCTTCAATGTAAGTGAATGAGGCACGGAGCAAATATTCGTATAAGGGAAATGTAAAGTGGACCACCTTTACACTGGAGTCTTGATATTTGCATTTATGATGAAATTCTTGTGACCAATTTTTAAGTTTCCATCAACTCTGAGTAGAAAAATCCTACAATTATAAATGGTAAAAAATGTTATTTACATAAAGAATTATTTACACCAGGCATTTTTTTTATGTTAAATCTATTTGTACCCTTAATTTCTTTCAGTGAAAGATCTCTTCATGAGATTTTAATTACATGATGAAGGCCATTTGAGGATATGGAGGATGGAGAACAGGGCTGCTTTAAACTGACCAGATGGGGCTGAACTCCCAAGTCACCAGCAGGTCAACACGGGTTATCGTCTGTTCAAGTGACAGACTTCCTCCCCATGCAGAGAAATCTTTATTTGAAAAGACACCTTACACGTCAGATGTATTAGTATATTATTTGATGCTCAAATCCAAAGCTGACTGTGACTTTTCTGACCAGTTATGAAAGTAGCAAATACAAAAAGGCTAATTTTCTGCTATGAGCTAAAGTGTCCATTTCCCACGTGGCTGAAAGGCTTTCCCTATGTAAATACAAGAAAGAACATCTGCAAACACTATTCAAGTTCATGCAAGCTTCAGCTACCTCCTACTTCAGGCACACAAGGCAAACAGACTGAACTAACACTTCGGTGCATATATAGACATACCAGCAATTAGCCCAAATGGAAAACATCTGTGTGTCCCTGACACAAGATCACACTCAAGGATGGTATAGTCTTACGGCATGCACGGACTACAAAATATAAGAATAAGGGATACAAATATAGGAGACAAACAAAGAAGATTTAAAATGTATGTTTCCTCAGATGACTTTCATGCTACATCATAGATTTGCACAGACACTCACATACACGCAGGCACAAATTGCACATTTAACAATAAAAACACAGATATGTACTGCATCTCTTAAAATAGCTCCATAACAAACAAACTTTTGAATGCTAATATTGTCCAAGTGGAATTAAATTAAACACACTGTCCACAGAGGAAACAAACTAAAAGGCATTTATACTTTCCAGTAAAACAGACACATGCACATTCTTTACCTTATTTGTTAGTTTAATCCGGATCATCACAAGACTTGAACCTCAGTTTTTCAAAGTTGTTCATTTTGTTCTCCTGTTTTCATCTATTTTAATTGTGTGCGTTCCTCCCATTTAAGGTAGAACTACATGAAACTGAAGGGCGTTCACCCCTGCATGTGCGATGTGACGATGCAGACAGACTGCTTATTAAATCCATGACTGAATGTATATTTTAGCAGCTCCCGGGGGTACAGCCAATGACAGGTTACTCTTATATCTGTGTAGACATTTATGAACATCTTTCCTTTACGTACATGTAGCATTAACCATGCAGTGAGTCTGTTAGCATTACTTATATACACAAGTGTGTGTGAAACAAGTACTGCAAGTCAGATTTTGTATGTGTGTGTGTGTGTGTGTAGGTGTCTGTGACCTTATAAACCTCTCTGTGCTTCCCAGTTTACTTTACATGTATTGTCACAGCATACATGTACTTCATTAAATCTTAAACTTGGGCCTAATGAACCCATGCGGTGCTCACACTGTGATGCTTCTATTTCAGTACCAGACGGGGCACTTGGGAAAATATTATTAGGTCACAATATCTCTGTGCAGTGAGTTCAACGAAGTGCATATGGTTGTAACTGATGAAGATAAAATGTACAAAAAGACAAAAGTAGGTCTTTTCTTGCTTTTTAAAAAAATATTTATTCTTGAGTAAATGCAAAAGAAAAAAAGAGCATCTCTCCCACGAATTCTACTTTCAAATGAGAGGGGAAGGTTTTGTGCAATTTCCTAAATGTGGTTTGGTTTTGTGAATAAATTGGTGAATCACTGTTAGACAAAGGTTTTCTAGATATTTACATATTTCCATGGAAACAAATCAAGCTGTTAGGAAAAAGTTGTGTTACCCATGTGGACCAACTACGGATCATAATGTAACTTTCCACCTCTGTTCTTTCCCACAAGGACAAAACATCAAAAGGATTTTTCCCATTGCTGTTCTGTAACTTTACACAGTGTAAATATTTAGTGTTGTGGCCTGATCTTTAGTAAATGTGCCAATATTTAGTTGAGTAAACACAGTGAATGTGGGCTTTGTGAAGAACTGCAGCTTTTCCATGTGCGTGGAAAGATACTGGAATTTGATGAGGACTTGTTAAATGAATGCTGGCATTGACTGACTGCAGTCACAAACAATACAGCAGTGCACAAAGGGGTTCATCCTTATTGAATAGAAATAATACAGATACATTACAGCAAGTTAAATCATTTAAAGAGGTTGTAAAAACTTTTGGTATACAACATCAACAATCAACATACTGACGGACGTCAATGTGTCATTTTGAATGCCATTAATACCAATTAAACTTCATAAAGAGAAACGTTTTTCAAATGAATTAATACTTACATTTTGTTTTCCTAGATTTTTCTGTAGCTGTCTCATCACCATCCACAATTTATTTTAATCTTTTGCAGACGTGAGCAGCAAAACATCAAATAACAGCTGAGAATTACCAGAGTTTATTCTGACTTTTGTGACAGAAGACCAGATGCCAGGACTGCATGGACGTTTCTATTAGGTGTAAATAAAATTACAGATAACCACAGAAATAATTATGATGACCTTAAAGCTCTCCTGGTTCCAGACATCTGACTTTGCTCTCCACATCTGTTCTCTTGCTCACGCATTTGTTCAGGCATTCAAATAGTGAAATTGAAAAGAAATGGAAATTCTGTTTAATTGATCAGTCTACCTCAAAGCCACACACACCAACAAATCCATGTGTCCTCGGCTGGTGTGGCAAAACACAAACATGGCACAGAGCGTAAAGGTGACAGAGGAATCTCACATTAATTAATTAGGAGAAAACTCCAACAATGGAGCTGCCGCACCGCCTTTCTGCACTATATTGTTTATTAGCTGAGTTGTTTTGTATCAAGTTTGGCTGAAAATCACGCTGCACATGAATGTTCTTTTTCTTTGTCACTTTGAATAAGGTCCTTGGAAGCTTTATGGTGAAAAATAAGCCAAGTGTGCATGTTTTTCCTGTAATGGTTCTTGAACTGTTTAGCACTTCACAGAAGTTGAGAAATCTCATTCTCTCAACGCTGATTAGTTTAATGATGTTTTTCCCCCCCAGGGTGACAAAACACTGAACAACTTTTTTAAAAACCCAGCGTTCGACCCAGGAAATAAAGATGATAAACTTAGAGTTAAAACATGGGAGCAATTAAGAGCAATTGATGTCATTTCTAAGGGCTGATGGTGTGTGTGGTCATAATAAATGTTATTGGCTGCAGCTGTGTTTCACAAGTCTAAATATCTGCTGTGAGAAACTTCTATGCTAAATGCTGAAGTAGTACTCCAAGATTAAAGTAATAAAGAGCCTTTTGCACAAAATTAGTGACTAAAGGTTATCATATGCACCGCACAGGTATCTCAGACACAATCCTATTTTGATATAATCATTAAGTAAACTCTAAAATGTTTTAGTGGGTAAAATGGGGAGAAGTTTAATGATAAAATATGCTATGAGCTGAAAAAGGAGCTAATACTTTGGAAAAATGAGATGGAAAGAAGAAGCAAATATTTTTGTTTTTAATTTATCTTATCAACTAATTTGAGGTATGTAAATATATATAAAATGTAAAGCTTTTCAATTAAATGAACTTATCTAGCTCACTGTATAATGTATTGATTTCTTCAAGTGTATTTTGTACAGAATCCCTGAAGAGTCACCGTGGGAATTATTTTTCTGAACTACTTTTGTGTTCCCTCATATTAAGTTTTGCGTTAAGTATCTCTCAGTCACCTCTCCTTTCTGTAGTATCTGCAGAGTGTTTCCCTAAACTGGCCATGTATTATAACCGGACTGGACCAACACACTTAACTCTTCCTATGGATCAGGGGGAACGCAAAAGTAGATCAGACAGCAAAATACCACCATGACGCTTTGGGGCTCCGTAACTTTGACAGTGACGGTTTTCAATTTTATTTTTGCACTTGCTTGAAAAATGATTTCACAGAATAAATTGAGTTTGAATTGACACTATCCATAGATGTCTTACCACTTCAAAAGACCATCACCTCCTTTGAAGGTGTAGAGTGATGAACACTCACAGAAACACAGAAACGTCACAATGAATGACGCCAAACTTTGCTGTAAGTATTATTGGCAGAAATTACTTCAGCTCTGTACTCACCTGAAATAATAACAGCTGCAGTAGGTCTGTGATGTGAATGTCAAAATCAATGGCTACGCAGCACACTGTGGCAATCACAGCACATGTACATTTCTACCTCAGCCATTCAATCACAACTCCTTATCATCAGATTGCCATGGCAACTTGGGAGCTCTAAGTGTGTGTGTGTGTGTGTGTGTGTGTGTGTGTGTTCTTTGATGAACAGAAAAGGGCCAGAAATATCTGAGGTGACTGGCCTTCATCATTTCAGTGACACAGATGACACAGAGCACCTGAAGAAACTAGCACAGCTCTCACCTGTCAGATTGGTACAGGTTGGCTGTGAAGTTCAGGGAAGGAACGACGAATGCAGAGATGTCGGGAATGAAAGGAGAAGAGGAGAAGAGACGCATACAAAGTCAGAGAAACACAAACAGACGGCCAAAGAGACAGAGAGATGCAGGGTGAGTGGCTGAAGAAAGTAAAAAATCAGATAGAGGACAGTCTGTGGCTGACAGGTGGTTTCCAGTAAAGTGACGTGGATGTCATGTTCTCAGGCCTTTTTTTCACGTCATATTTCTGGACTCAAACAGTGACAGACAGTAATATCACTTGTGTTTTGACTATGTATTAAAAAATATATCAAATGTCTCAGAATTGGTAATGAAATACAGTATCCATGTTTTGTAAATCACCACAAAGAGGGCTTCTAGTGCAATTACCTCCTCTGTTTAGCTCTGAGTTACTGTCGGCATGTGTTCATGTGACTTTCTTGTTGCTTCAGAGACACACTTGCACAATACCATACAATTCGGCCCTACAAAGCCAAAACACAGCAGCTACATATTTGGTCAAAGCTGAGTTAAGACCAGAATCTGACTTTTTGACATTTGTGTTACCATTTAAAAATATTATTCTAAAGGGAGCTGGTGTAACAATTTCATACACAGCTAGGAAGAGTCCACAGCCATGCCAGCAGCTGCACGAGGCTGTACTTTGGCACAGCAGTGCTTCGAGCTAAATGCTACCATCAGCATGCTAACATTTGCTAACTAGCACTGAATACAGCTGAAGCTGATGGGAATGTCATTCGTTTTGCAGCTATTTGGTTATAAGTATTAGACAAATTAAAATTTTGTCTTGATGATGGCGTGAGATGGAAAATCCTGCTGACTTTGGTGATCCCCTGACTTTTCCTCTAGCGTTATTATCAGGGTTAACTTCACTCATCCAGTGAAGTATCTCAATCTGCTTTGATGGATTGGCACAAAATTTTGTTGAGACATTTATGATTCCCAGACGATTGATCCTAATGACTTTTGGTTGACATCTGTGGTTTTAAGTAAAACATCTCAACAACTATTGGATGGATATAATAACTTTGATTATCCCTTAACTTTCAGAAAGATATATAGCATCATCTTCAGGTCATAATTTCAGTTTGCTCAATACTTTGGTTAATGACTAAATACCTGAATTTGAATGAAAATACCTAATTCCCATCAGCCTCAGCTGTTCTTTGTGTTTAGTGCTAGTTAGCAAATGTTAGCATGCTAGCACGCTAAATTAAAATAGTGAACATGGTAAATCTTAAAGCTGCTGAACATCAGTTAGCATTGTCATTGTGAGCATGTTAGCATGATGACGTTAGCATTTAGCTAAGCACTACTGTGCCTAAGTACAGCTTCTCAGAGCCGTTAGTGTGGCTGTAGACTCGTAGTCTTTATATCTAAGCCATGTAAATCTGAAAAATACAGTTACTTTCGTGACTTGATTACAAAAATAAGGATTCTCAGGAAGGGCACTGCAAAATGGGGTCAAAAATAAAATAGGCACAAAGTTAACTGAAACCGGAAAATTAATTTTATTCAAAGCTTGTGACTTTTGAGTGGTGAGGTTTTGATCTGGAGCCACAGCCAGTTCTGTCCTAACCATCTGCTCTGCTCTGAGGGCCGGGCTGCTGTCAGCACACTGTGCCCCCGACTGCCCTCCTGTATTCACTCTCTCACACACACACACACAGACACACTTCCTCTCCTCTCCTTTTCTTTCCTACCTCCTCCTCTCCTCTCCCTCCTCTTGTTGTCACTCCAGCTGGTGGTTTTCAGTAAGGGCTGTCAGATGCTGAGCTCCCTGGTGCGGAGGCGAGGAGTGAGGAGAAGAGGACGAATGGATGAATAAAAGATCACAGGCTAGCTATCACCCTTCTCTGTTTTCCAATGAGGAAAGAAGAAAACAATTCTGACGCAGAAGCACATGAAATGAAGTGTCTGAGACTGTGTGAGAGAGAGTCAGAAAGAGATGGGATATATGCAGTTTCAAAATACATAAAAATACTTCAAAGGATTCTTCAAAGGTTCCTTGGGCAGAGTTGCATAAAAACTGTAATGATTTCTTTTGTTGAATTTTGGCATCTTTGGTGCTTAGTGGTCATTGTTCTCAGATCACTTGGAAAGCAGCCAGTGTGTCTTCTGTAATGACTTTTCCTTGGATTTGTCTGTTGATGACATTTGACTTTCAAAACGAATAAAGAGAGCTCTTTCCTCTTTCGGTTCAGCCCAAAGAAATAATTCTGTATATGTGTCACACTGCTCTTCATGCTAATCACTCAGTTCTTCGTTTTATTCCTAATAAGCCACTGCTGTTGGAAGCTTGCAACCTCCCTGTGCATCAGGCGATCTTTCCCAGGTACTCTTCAACAACAAATGCAGGTTTATGAATTACTGATAAATTGACATTGTGTTGTCAGCTACTGATAAATTAATCATTTTACGTTTATACTTCTTGTTTGGGCTATTTTATGAATTCTGGGTCAAGTTTCGGCAAAGGCTCTGCTATATGTAGAACCAGCCTATAGTTATATATCAAGACATCTTCTGGTAATACAGATACAAAACCAAAGAAGAACATCAGTTTTTTCTTTGTATACCTTCAAATAACACACATTTTATTTGCAAAATTTCCAAAAAATTGAATAAAACAAAAAAGAAATTCTACAAATCTAAAGTTTTTTTCTGATCACTGGCCTTCTTCAAGTAATTGGCCAACTTAAATGTTTAGTATGTGAACAGCCAACTCAGTCATGTTACCCATCTTAGTTTAGTGTGTTAGCAAGCATACTAACATTTGCAAATTAGCACAAAACACAAATAGCTGAGGCTGATGGGAATGTCATTAGCTATGTAGGTATTTGGTCATAAAAAACAAATTCATTTTTTTACCTGACGATGGCACAAGATGAAAAGTTGTTACAGTTCATCCTGAGGAGAACATGAATGTTTGGAGCAGAATGTGAAGCTCCTGGTGGTGCTACAGGAAAAGTCAAGGGATCACCAGAGTCACCAGACATCATGTGGGGATCGTGAACGTCTGAACAAAGTTTCCGGATAATCCATCAAATAGTTGTGGAGATATTTCAGTCTGGACTAAAGAGGTGGACCGACCAATGAATGTCTGATTTTACTAAACAAAATATTTTATGGTTCCCACTTAAAAGGTCAAAAGAAAACAAAATGAAACTCATTTCCAGATTATTAGAGTAACATTGAAGAAATCCACTTTTGTTCTTCTAGACATTGGTTGCTATTATAGCAGAGCTCATTCTGTTTAGTGGACATGATAACAAGACAGTTGCACATTTTGTTGTTGTGAGCTTTAAGTACACGCAGAGACCAGCGAATACAACATCATTATCTTATGTTGCAAGAACGTGGCCATGCAAAACTTGTTTAGTTGTTCTGCTTAAACTCCAAAACCTCCTGTTCACGTGCATCCACCCTAGAAAAAAGCCATCTTCTCTGGTGATCACACAATTTGCTGAAAGCTGAATTTGGAAGCCTCCTCTGTGTAAACACCACGGCCTCCCCACCTGTACTCCCCTCAGAATAAAAGCGAAAGTAATTGTGTGCTTTTCCTCGCTCTAAGGTCCACAACGTTTCATCCCCGTGGTTAAACGTGGAGCTTGCTGTTGTAATTAGCGGGGTTAATATCCTGGGCAGCATCTCTAAATTAAATCTCCAACTCCATGGCGATGCGGCTGAGTGATGCACCTGTTCACGGTAATTACAGATGCGGCCTGGGAGTGTGCTCGTAATGAGATGGGAAAGTCAAGGTTGAATCACTTTAAAGGCACATCCCACCACTTTGCCAGTAATGTTTTTGTCTGTCTACATGGAAATTTAAGTCACTTACTGGGAAATGAAGACTGGAACAGACCCATTGGATGTTTTGAAAAGCTACACTAATGACAATCATCCTAAAGCTGCAGAATGGTACGGGTTTTTTTTGCCAGGCTAGCAGCATGGCTCTAGGGGTGGTCAACCAGTCGGTCTTCCACTTTGTTCCATCCTGAAATATCTCAACAACTATTGGATGGATTGCCATGAAATTTGGTAAAGACATTCATGTTTCCCAGATGACATATCCTGAAGACTTTGGTGATCCCATGACTTTTCCTCTAGTGCCACCATGAGGTTGACATCTTTGGTTTTGAGTGAAATGTCTTGACGACTATTGGATGGATTGCCTTGAAGCTTTATAAACAAATACCTGCAAAACTGATGGCATTTCCATCAGCCTCAGCTCTGCTTTGTGTTTAGTTCTATTAATGTTAGCATGCTAAAAGGCTACTAAGATGGTGAATAAGGTAAACATTATATCTGCTAAACATCAGCATGTTAGCATTGTCATTGTGAGCTTGTTAGCATGCTGACGTTAGTATTTAGCTGAAAGCACAGCTGTGCCTAAATACAACCTCACAGAGCTGCTAGCATAGCTGTAGACTCTTAGTGTTGTTTACTTTTAAGGCCAAACCTTTACTGAACTTGTATGTAGTGCTGAAATCCAAAGTCCACAGCTACTTTAAAAAAAATTAATACTTTTAAAAAGTTATTCATTAGATCAAAAAATCAACATAGAGAACATGAGACCTTGCTTGCAATATTGAAAAGATTCTTTAGAGCTAAACAAAAAAGAAAAGAGTTAAAAACTAACATACTGTAAGCAGTTAAAATATGCAGGTAAAGGCAACAAACTCAGTGCTGTTTCTTTGGCAACAGAAGATGGATGAGTACCCTTGAAATTAGAAAAGTGGAGGGAAAATGGACCGTTCAAAGATACAAGTTCACCTGTAACTTGTATCTGATATGAGAAGCCACCTGAAATACGCAAAAATATACACTGACGTTATGTGAATAGATATGCCTGAAGACACCATAAGTAAAAAGCAAATACAAAATGCAAAGTAACAAAATATGTCAGAAAAAAGAATGAACGAAGGTCGTCATGAAGTCCATCTGAAGCTAAAGTATTTCCCAGAACAAAAATCCATTTAACTGACGCCTGGAGCAGAACTTGGTTGTGATCCCCACTCTGGTGGGGGGTTAATTGTCTGTATGAGTTTGAATTCTGTGACTGATTAGTGTCCATACTCCAAGAAGTGGCTGACAAATGGTGATGAAGAATCTCTAGTTTAATGCTCCTTTATGTTGAATAACATGTGTTCTCAACATTTGGTTGAGAACACGTTATTCATAAACATGCCGTTTTTGGCGACAGAACGCATCAGGACCCTTAGAGTAAATACACTGATCAACTTCAGTTTGTGAGAAAGAGGGATGCAAGAATAGTTTATAATACTTTTAGGTGTGATTTAATAACACTGCCTGATACATTTTAGATTACACTTAATCTAATGTAAAATGAAACTTGCTATAAACAGTAGTAACCATTCTTGCTTAATAGATCCAAAAAAAAAAAAGAAAGAAGAAGTTTAGGTTATTAATTGGCTTGAACTGTAACTAATGTACACTGCACATCGTTAGCACTTTTAATTAAAGCAGATCTAAGATATGCAGGAAAAACATCATTAGGTGGGGCAATCAGACACACATAATAAAATCAAAACGGCATGAGATCTATAGAAGACACGAGCTGCTGCACCAGCTGAAATAAACTTGTTAAGAAAGATGGGAAAGCCAACGTTCCTACCAGAGCACCATTTAAAAATGTTGAAATCTAATTTATACAATTTTTGTCCTGAAAGAAGGCCTTGTTTCTTCATTTGGCAGCAGAGAAACTCTCACTTGAAAGTGAGAATGAGGGGTTTAACACATTATCAGCTGCAGCAACAGGAATCTACACAGTGTTTTTGTTGTAAGTCGTGATCTATGGGAAATGTGATTCCCTGGACAGTTTCACTTTATTGTTGTAGCTACACAGTCGGTCTTGATGTCATAAAGGGGTCTCAGTTTAAATTTAAATGTCACTTGTTTTGTTTTGACAATCTCCCCAGTATTTAAATGAATGCCTTTACACCATAAAGCCTTTCTGAAGTCCTCTCAGACGTATCCCGCGCTCTCAGATCTCCTCTGCCAATTTTCTCCAACCCTTTGAGGCTGACTCTCTGTGTAAGTATGTGCTTAGGCAAGACGGCCTTCTGCACTAATTGAAGTCAATGACACAAGCTGCAGGGGTGCGTGAACAAACTGCGTCTCCATGGAAACACATGCTGGCAACTGTGTCCATTGAGGAGCCTGCAGCACTACATTGGAATTGCTGTATACACCCATCTGAAGCCCTTTACCAAGAGAGTAGGGGGTGAAAATCAGCCCTAGACACAGGAAAGGAGGGGACACAGAGGGGGACTCTTATTGTTTCTGCCACGTCCTGCTATGCTTCAATGTATGTGGTAAAGGACATCAAGACATCTCTCCTGGAAATTGAATCAAACGTGATGGATCCATGAACCAAATCAAATGAGGCATGTACAGCAGAAAGAGAGAGGAAAACTGACAGAGCGGCAAATTTTGTAGCATGTTAGAGGCAAAAACTCCAGAGCAGGTTTATTAGATGAATACTGAGTAGAAAACTCCTTCATTAAACAGAAGGGTAGCACCAACACTAAATTCACATAAAGGATTGCAAATGATTGACATGTCTTTTCGGGAACAAACTAATAGGAGACATTTTTTATTTAATTTTTGGAAACCCAACTTTCAGTCGAGGTGCACTGGTGGCCCCTAGGAGCTGGGATGCCGAACATGGACTTCAGTGTCACTGGTTTGTGTCTGGCTGAGGAAGTTTGTTTCAAGTCAATCCCTGTCTCTCTCTCCCCTTCATTCCCTGCATCTTTCTACTGTCAACTATTAATAAAGGCATGAAATGCCCCAAAAAGAATTAACTTTCAGTCTGAACTTATAAGCCATAAAGTGCTCAGAAAATGGATGTTTTCATGACCATCACACACAAATTCCTCTTGGGTGCATTTGCTATAACTCTCATCGGCACCATGTGATCTGTCTTGTATAATCTCTCATGTGAAGGATAAATGTGCTGATTTTGCTTCACATTCAACCGATAATGACAAAAGACATGGACTGGTAACTTCCCACACAATGAATGCTGGGATACGAATAAAGAGAGACAGACAGTAAATTAATGTGTCCATCAAGCACTATTTACCAGCTTTAAACGACATATATTTCGATATATTTCTAATAAGAACATTTTTGTGCTGATTATTTATTCCACGTTATACACATTTTTTAAATGTGCACTATGAGTAATAGTTAAACTAATTTATTAAAAATACCTGCCTTATCACAACACAGGGGAGCAACACCGAGACCATAACGATTTTGCTGAACTTCTGATGTTCGGCGTCGACACTCGCAAGAAATCTCCACCTGCAGCAGATGATAAATCAGATCCTTAAGGTGAAATATAGAACTTTCTGCATTTCCTTTTATCCAGCCAAAAAAATAAAGTGACCACTCATGGCTGAACCTGCTGCATCAATGCCTAAATATTCTCCCACTTTCCCCATCTTCACCTTGACAGCCACCAAAGAGGAACAAATTTAGCTCTAGCAAGCTCAAACTTTCAAATATACATTTAGCACTTTGTGCCACTTGAGGCCGCCAAGTGTCATCTAATATATTTGACATCATGCCAATTAAACCTTGACATGACAAGCTGCAAAGAAAGAGTTATTAAAACAGTGGGAGGTTTTATTTATTGTCCACCAAAGCAGCACATTTAGGAAAGTAAAACTCGCTATCTTGTTCTCTCAGAATAACATCATTGCAGATGGTGAATACCAATGTTATCCAGCTTCTCCACTTCCTGTTGTGCAGTGACGCTGCTCCAATCAACATCCCACACAAGGACACAGATGCTGTGGCCTCTGCACTGCACTTCATCCAAAAAAAAGTGTAGGCCTATGTGCAACTGTGTTCACCCGCTGTGTGTCAGTTTTTGCCTGTGTGGGCCTGTCTTGTATACGAGAATTCATGATTTTCTTCCCTCAAGCTTTTAGACTCCACCTTGTCTCGGTGTTACTTTAAAAATAACATCTCTGATCTTTTGAGATGTTGTGGGCAGAGGTTGCTCTAACAGAGTTGCCATGGAAACAGTGACCATCAAGCTACCATTTCATAATCTACCTCTAGATAGAAGAAAGGCTGTAATGAACAACTATGCCCACCCCTTCCTCCTCCTCCTCCTCCTCCCTCCTCTTTTCCATCTATATGTGATTTAAGATGGTGGGGATTTGTGGGTGGATCAATGTATTGTGGACTGGTAAAAAAGAAATAAATACGGCTCAGCTGCACATACATCAGCAGGCACTCACTCATACAAATGCTGTATATAAAGACACATACATTATATAGATCCTGGTCTGTTTGTCTCTTTTACTCCTGTATCTCTTTATGAACCTGTTTCAGTTAATGATCACCCTGCTGGATCTATATCCCCAGCCTCCTGTAACTCATTCATCATAACAACTCCGACAAGGCTGGCTGAGATGCTGCAGGGTCGTAACTAGACAAACAAAACTCCAGACACGATGGATGACAGAGAGCCGGAGTAGGGGTGGGTGGGTGGGTGGGGGGAGGGGACAAAGAAATACAAATTTAGATGTAGTAGAAGCTGGTCCCACTGCTCTGGAAAAACTGCAGTAATGATACTTCAGTCTGCAACGACTGCAGGAGAAATGAGATGAGGTCATCATCAGCATCTACACTCGGGTCCATTATTTTCTGACTCATCGGTGGTGGAAAGTAACAAAATACATTTACTCAAGTGCTGTACTACAATTTTGAGTTATTGATTATTGATTATTTCCATTTTACTTTACTTTATACTTCTGCTCCACTACATTTCAGAGGAAAATATTGTACTTTTTACTCCACTACATTTATTTGACAGCTGCAGTTACTTTGCAGATTTTACATTAAAAGAACATGATAAGCTTATTAAATACAATGCGTTACTTAAGATTTAACCAGTGGTTTCCAATATTTTCGGCTTGTGACCCCTTACAAAAAAGCAGTGTCTAGTCAGGGCTCCTTGTCACATTTCAGATGTCAATGAGTTGTTAGCAGCTCCACCAAAGAGACATTTCCACTCTAAACCTTTCAGATGGTTTCATTCATTTAACTGTTTAAGGCCAAAGAGGTCAAATTATCCTTTAAAAAAAAAAAAAAAACAAACAAACAAAATAAACCCCACACATTTATTATTTTCTAAAACATTAATCATCTAACAACCCCTCAGATTTATCTTGTGACTCTTTGGAGGGGCGCCAATAAATAGCTCCATCTCAGTTAGCTACAACAGCAGTAAAATGCTGTTTACACATTGATGGAGTCTACCAGGAGCAAAGCTAAAAGAGAGTGAATATTGGACTTATATTCATCAGGTGGCCAGAAACACGACTACCAAATGAATGATAATGTTGCTCAGTAACAGCTGGATGTGTAAATAAGCAACTGTTCGCTATATCAACCTCAAAGGTATGCCAATGTTGTGTTTACATATTGTTTCTGCTGCCCCCAAGTGGCCAAAAAAATCAGCTACTGCAGGTTCAAGTAAAGGATCTGAATACGTCTTCCACTACTCTCCCTCACAATTAAAGTTGAGCTTTAGGTTGGTTGAATGAAAGACTACAAAGACGGAAAAAAGAGAGCAAGCCCATGTAAGCAAGCATGAGGCAAAAAGAAGACAGGGACCAGGAGAAAATGGAGAGCCAAAAGTTTAAAAAATAAATAAATAAAGGAAGGGGAGTCCAGTGGAGGAAACAAGATTTGCTGCTGTGTGGGGAAAGTCTCCGACAGGCCTGCAGCTTGTGATGGAGGGTCCCAGTGCAGCAGGAGCTGAAAGCGTCAGGGTGAAACTATGTTTGACAGGAGCAAACTGTCTAAGAGGGGCCAACACGACCTGCCATTACCGCTACAGGGGGGCCGCAAAGCCCGAGGAGAGAAATTGTTGAGAGAGGAAACACACATATACACAAAGCGAGCGGACAGATGGGAGTACACTCACAAACACACACCAGTGTGCCTGTGCGGGTACACTCACAAGCACACACACACACATGCACAGACATGCATACACTGCGGGGACACAGTGGCAAGTTCATATCAGTGCTGCTGTGCCCTCTGCACACAGAGAGGCTGCCAACTCGCTCTGACCCATCTTTATTCAGTTATGATAATGCAGTGTCACGCAGGTACAGATTATGTTAAGGTGTCTGAGGGGAAAGCTTAAATAGAGGATGAGAGCTCTCAAACTGGGAGTGTTACTGTAGAGAACGGGCTGCCTGAGACTTCATCTGCTGTGATTTGGAGATGCTCAAGCCTACAGTACTGCACAGAACTGCGTGTGGGTTTTGTTTTCTTCTGCTTACAATAAAGGGATGGGGACAATTTAGTTGCAAGGGGGTTAAAATGTTCATATTTTTCCTAAATCAAAAATGTTATTCTTTATGTCCATTGCTGCACTAAATAGGTCTTTACAAGGGACAAAAATATACTTGATGATTTTGTTGCACTGTGTTTGCTTTTGCATTTTCAAGTTGTTTTCCCAAGTAAACATACAGTATGGCTGGACCCTAGCAGGATAAGCCGGTCATGGCGATGGGGTTTAGAATTCCCAGTTCACAAAAAGGTAAAAAAGATGCCAGTTTTAAAGATTTAACTCACCTATAACTTACCATCATAACCTTTTACACTCTTCCCTTTCATGCCTCCCATCACTATCTGGGATCAAGTGTTTGAAAACAATTCAGTTGGTGGATATTTTGAAACAAAACCTGCTTTTATTTTCAACAGATTTTAAGAGAGAGGCCTGCTGACCAATATTTAGATCGAGGATGTGTATTTATTATGAATGAAATTAATTATGAATGTTCATAAATGCAAAATTAACAAAAGATATACTGTTGTTTTCTGAAATTAACACAATTTAAACCTACTTTACAGTACTTTGCTGTTTATGACACTGTTCAATCACTTCATTTGTCTCCAAAGGGCAGGAGGTGGCGTAGCAGTTAAACAGAAACACAGCGTAAAAACACAAAGCACATAAACACAACTTATTCATACATATTAGTACACAAGTTAAAACAACTTGAATATAAGTTATATGATGAATAAAAATATAAAATTATAAAATATTTCAGATCTAGGCCCTGATGGATATACAGTACAGTATCTGCTTACGTTAGCTTTACTGTAGTTGAGATATGTCAGAGGTTTTATATTTGTTAGTGTTGGTTAATTAGAGTCTAAAAAGGTAACCTATCTTTTCTTCTTGATGTATTTTTCTCGATCTGGGTTAAACTGTGAAGAGCACATCGCTTCACACAAGAGCACTTTAGACAAATGATTTATGACACATCTCAGGTAACACAGACAAATGCGACATGGCTGACACATTGTGCTCTTTGATTCTCTGTGGAAATCCGTTGCAAAATGTCTTACATCCTTTGTTTGAACAGCGGGAGACTTTGACAAGCTGCAAGGTACAGATAATAAAAGCATTTTTTTTTTTTATTACAAAAAGGAAGTTGTACGCTGACAAGTTGTATCACAACGTTTCAGAATCACCGCAAGTTCCTCTGTAACTGTCAGATACACAATATCCAGAACTGAGGAGGGGAGAGGCTAAGGCATGTTTTTCATCATATTATATGTGTGCGCGTGCGTGTGTGTGTGTGTGCATATGTGAAGGATTTTGTCCCACGTATGAAGAGCATCATGTGAGTGGGAAATGATATTAATATTGCTCAAGGTGGAGAATGAATTTTATATATGCGTCTGAAAGAATGCGTTTACCTCTGCATACTTATGTGTGTGTGTGTGAATAGCCCCATCTGTGAATTGATTACGTGTGTGTGTGTGTGTATTCAGCACAGAATACACACACACACACACACACACACGTACATACATGTGCACAGCCACAGTGCAAATCACAGATTCCGCGAAGGCAGCAGGCAGGAGGAGAGAAAAGCAGGAGAGAGGAGTCATGGAGGAGGAGGAGGAGGGAGGGAGGGAGGGGGGTGGGGGTGGGTTGGGGGGCGGTGGATGTGACACGATTTACAATGAGATCATTAACCTTGAGAAACACAATGGCCTCTGCGACACTATCTCTCAGACGGACACCTTGCAAGAACAATACCTTGTGCACACACACAATACACTCATGACTGCTCAGAAAAACACATTTAGGCAAGCAGGTGTGTACGTATAAGCACGCACACACACACTTGCAATGTTCAAAGCTCAGTTGATCCTCAGTTGCTAACGAGACATTAGCTTGGTCCCAAATACCAACATACTAAATCTAATAAGGGCTTGACTATGTAGTGTGTATACACTGGAAAAGTGACAAAATAAAGTTAGTTTGATTGAAATGCACTGGCACACGTATCATTTCCTGTTAGAGTACAATGTTTAAACATGATTTTTTTTTATACTAACTTCAAAACCAGTACGCTAAGACAACTAGCATATGGTATATACTTCATACAATTAGTATGCTAGCAGCTCTGTGACTAAGTACAGCCTACTTACCCCATTTTCACGTCATCAAGACAACATTTTTGGCTGATGTGAGGAGCACTTCTGTATTATTTAGAACCACGTCGGATACAACAGAGCTTTCAGAAAAATCTGAGTTTCTCAGTAGTAATCACAACTTGGATGTTGATGATGTGAACACTATTTACAAGTCAGAAACTTGTAATTACGATAACTCAGATATGACATGAACGGAGCATTAGCCACAGCTTTGAGCTAAATGCTAACATCAGCATGCTACTGTAACATGATCCCAATCATAATTCTAGCATGCTAATGTTAAGCACATATAATGTTTACCATGTTCACCTTCTTAGTTTGGCGTGTTAGCAAGCTAACATTTGTTGATTAGAACTAAACACAAAGTACAGCTGACGATGATGGGAATGTCATTAGTTTTGCAGGTATTTGGTCATAAACCAAAGTATTAGACAAATTGAAATTTCGATCTGATGATGGCGCAAGAGGAAAAGTCAGAAGATCACCAAAGTTATTACAAATCATCTGGAGGGGGACTTGAATTTGTGTACCAAATTTAACGGTAATCCATCTAATAGTTGTTGAGACATTTCAGTCGGGACCAAAGTGATGGACCGAATGACCAACATGAAAACACGAGCGTGAAGTGAATTATCACTGTGTTATTCTCTATCAGCATGTTACAATGAGGACAAAAGTATCACACACTATGATATATTATAGATACAGTAAATGAACCAGCACTCACTAGGAGTGATCACACAATCCTCATTTATTTGTCCACAATCTTAAATCCATTCTATTATAAATCTTTTAGTATGTAAATGATATTTCAATAAAACATTTGTCAGCATTCATTTACAGGTCAGAGAGTGAAATCCAGCAGTGAACGTCTATAATCACCAGATACAAAGGAAAAGAAAAGAAACATTCATCATCTGGTACAAAGGCTCATGGGATACAGACTGACAAAAAGCCCTTTCAAAAGTGCATCAAACAGCAGTCATGTTGCAATGCCTTTAAACAGAAACTCCCAGTAAAGAACAATAAAATAGACAAATATGTTTGCCCAATATATTTGGCAATATATCACTTTTCCTATTCATATATGTATAAAAAGTGTCATTTGTACTTTTCCTAATCTTCTTTCCTCATGTCATGTTCAAAATATAAGTTAAAAATGGTTTTAAAACAGTGGAAGACATTTTGTATTTTATAAATTGAATAGCAAAGCAGTGTTTTAGTATATTCGAGTCAGTATATTAATGAATGACATGTGTGCAGACACTGGAAAAAAACAGAAAGAGAAATAAAGGTACATTTCAACATTAAAACCTTCAAATAAAAAAGGTCCATATAAGACAACTTCAAGTATAAAAGTGATTTTTGGACTTGTATTATTTGAAGGCTGCATGCTGAGATTCAAACTATTTCTGTTCCACACACTGCAGAACTTATTTAGTAACATCACACAGCAACAGTATACAACTGTATTGAAGAACAAACATCTCTTTCCATCTAGAAAAAAACGCTCTATAAATAAAGAGTATTCTCATTATAATTATGTTTTTCCTAAACAAACGTTTCTTCATCTAAAGGCTTTACATATCTTAAGACAAAATGTCACTGCAGCTCATATCTTCACTAAATGTTATGCAAAAATCATCAATTTGACAAAACATGAGCGATGATTCAAGTTGGGCTCAAAGTAAAAACTAAATATTTAAAGCACTGAGACGTACATTTTAATATGCGCTCCCTTAAGTTGGGGAAACGCTGTGCACATTCTTAGTGCATGCATAGAAATCTCCCTGCTTTCTTCAACTGCAATCATCAGAAACTTCTCTGAATTAAAGCCTGTTTCCTGAATTAAAACCGAATGACGCGGTGGTGTTACAGCTTTCGCAGAGGTCCTGCTTCTTCCTGTTCTGCTTCATCATGATTGCAACACAAAAAATCCATTTCTTGTCATTTCTGACAGCTGAAAAGGCAACCATCTTGAAGATACTGTAACTGTGTGTAAAATGAGCATGAACTTTGAACTTTGCTTTGGACACAAGCAGTATGAAGAGTAAGTTTCTCCACCAATGAAGGCTGATATAGGCCTGATATCAACAAACCAATTTAAAGAGTTAGTTACAAGAAATGGTTCGCTAATGGTACGTTTACACAATTAAAACATTCATTTAAGGTCAGAGTTAAAGTAGGGTTACATTTTTCAACTAAAAGTAGTTTAGGCAACTAAAACAGAAACATTTAGTCTGTATAAAATTCTTTTCAACATCACTTTACTCCTTGTTTCCAGTCATGTCTCATTCATTCATGTAACATTTCCAGTGTGGGTTGAATGATATGACGACAGATACTGTGTGATGATATGATTTTGAGATTTTTCTATATCATTTATACTGTGATAGCTCTCCCTTTAAAATCTCTGGGTGTATTAGACCATTGTGGGTAACGTTGCATATCAATAAACAGGATATGATTTATGTCAATATTGTATTTTTATATGTTTTGTTTGAATTAATGTGATGAAGTACCTTGATTGTCACATTTTCAATTCCCTAGATAAATCAAAAACAGTAATTTCTGTCTGGTTCTTTTATCTATTAACAGTGTCTCAATTGATTTTCTGGGAAATGTATTAAACATGATTAATGTTGATACCACAACATGAAATTACACAAACCGTGATGGAGAATTTTAACCGTTTAACCTCGTAGTGGGGATGTAGTTTTGTCACTGTGCAGAGAGCATATTAACCCCATTTTAAAAGACAGTCTTACTTTATGAGACAACTAAAATAATGGGAACAAACCTTGATTTATCAAACAATTGCACCTCAGGCTAAAGCAAAAATGCAGCGTTACTTTTGCGAGGGTGCAGTAAAAAAGGTTGCCTACAGGAGCATCATCTGTAGGTGCTGAAAAACCTGTATGTGCGCACACACACGCACAAGTTCTTCACATTCAAATATGCAACAATCCTCCAGTCACCTACAGTAGGAGTGAGGTTTAATACCCTTAATGCTACATTTAAACTATAACGTCAAGCTTTTATAAAAGGTAGTGCATGCTCACATTCAATAGTGTAACATTGTTTAACTTCATCATTTTCAGCCTCTGTTGAGCTTTCTCATGAGCAGCTAGTTGACAGAGACGTTTTTTTCTCCCCCTCCGTCATGTTCAGAGGAGGTCAGTTCCATCGTAGACCACAGGCTTGTCTAGACTCAGATGATACAGCACTTTCTTTGAGATGAACCTGATTTACAGGAAACACAGAGGAAAGTTTGCTTTGTGTTTGCTTTTGCTCCTTCCTGTCTAGTTTTGAGGTCTATGCAAAAATAGTGGTTTGTGCTAAAGTGTTAACAGTTTTTTTTTGTGTTTTTTTTAAACAAACACACAAAGCCCTCACATGAAAGAGTGACTGACCTGGAGAAAGAGTTGTCAAAGATGAGCGTGTATTCCCCGGGGTTTCTGACTTTCAGCTCGCCCTGGATCGTCTCTTTGTGGGAGTTACAGCGAGTCAGTGGGATCAAGACCTGTGGAGAGCAAAGGATAGACATCTTGTTTGACATTTATAGCTACAACAGAGAAATATATTCCTGCACACATTATGTACAGATCTGAAAGGGTGAGAGAATGACAAGAGGAGGTAGGGATGGGGATCTGTAGCATTTTATTGAATCTGAATCCAGTGCAGAATCTGCTTATCTAATCTTTATAGGGAATTTGTTTGTTTTGTTTAGTTAAAAAAAATATGTACTGTTTTTATTTCACTCAGCATCATAAAGTACCCAAAACAGAGATTCTACTGTGCTGAAAGGCACCACATATTTTGTCACTGCTCTGTGACATTCATTAACCCTGTTCTGACTCATTTTAAACAACACAGTGGAAATAATATTAATTCCACTTTATCATTCAGCAAATATCAACCCAAATTAAATCGTTGATTTTTCTACATGCACAATGGACTTAGCGTGAACTGAAGGTGAACTCGTCGTTGCACTGCTGCAGGTCACAGGATCTGACACTTTAACATGATGGACGGTAGATAAATATTTAAGCAAGGAACTTAAATCCTTGGTTGACTGTGGTGAAGTGTATCCACACTTTGGAACATTTAAGTTAAGGCTTGCCGCCATGTTCAGTCAGTCAGTCTTGTTAACAACTTTTCCTTTGCAGATGCCTGTTGTGTCAGAAAGAGGCAAAAGATTCGATAAGGGTTTCTTTGGCCACGGACAAATCTGAGTATTTTACCAACATGGACCCGGCGATCGGAGCCCGTCCTTAAGAGGCGGCATTGTGTATGCATGTTCCCTTTATACATATACTAATGTCTCACCTTGGCCTGCTCCAGCGGAGTCTCCGTACTCTCCCTGTAAACCACACTGAAGGAGATGCTCTTGGGTTCAGAGGTGAACGTCCAACTGACAGTAGGACCAGGACTGCTCATGGTGATGGGGATGGTGCTGTAACAGCTGGACTTGATAAAGAGCTCTCGAGAGCTGTCGCCAAATCCTGAGATGTCATCCACTGTGAAGCTGACAAAGAGCCTGCAGCACAGGGAAGAAAACAGGATTAAAGAAAGTTCACAATATTGTTTACGGCTGCAACTAACTACTTTACTATTATTGAAAAATAAAGGATCAAAATCGATGCTGCAGAACCAGAGATATCATCTTTTTATTATATTTTCAAAACCTGGTGCCTACATTACCCTCAATGCAACTTGACTGCAGACAGTTTTGTCTGAGATTCAGGCTTGTTTTGCTAGTAGTGGCTAATGTAGCCTCGAGCCGCTAGCCTCAAGCAGAGACGAGGAGCGAGCTACAGAGGTCTGGTAACCTCACTTCTTTCTAACTCCACACCCCCAAAATTTCAGACTTGTAGTCTTCAGCAACAACTGACGCCGACTCAATTTATCAGACTTCACCCAGCTCCCTCTGGAGCCATAAAAGACTTTATACAACTTTTTTTCACATATGCAGTAGTACTCCCCAAGACCTGTAAACAGACTTGTAAAATCGATGGAGTTCCCCTTTTATATTATAGTTTTGGGGCTAGGATTTAGAGCTTTGCTCAACTGCACTTCACCAAGGCAGGCAGCTGCTGACATGGGGCCTTAAAGCTTTCTCCATATTCACTAAAGAAACCTGCTACAAATTCCAACTGAAGCGAAACATCAGGTCCCACAATACACGCCAAGTAACATTTGGGAACACTGTCCACACCACACACAGATTAGTTTCATGTTTCACTTTCCATTTTGGGATTTAGAGCCAAGTTTTCACCAGAGGAATACATGATAAACTTCCTCTGAAAGCTTACAGTCTAACCTTGTGACCACATCTACATGTAAACACAACTCTACAGAACTCCAGTGTAACTTTCACTGCATGTGAACTCACGTGAGTTCTCCAGACTTTAGCAGGCAGATCTCTGCATCCTGTACTGCAGCACCAAGGTCCTCGGTATCTTCTGATGTGATGTCTCCTGCACTGGCACTGCTGTTTCTAGAAAGAGTGACAGATATTTTACATTTATACATAACTTATGGAGATTTATTTTCTTTCACATGTAAGTGTCGAAAGGTCTAATTACATTCACTGTAATTAAAAGTTGTACAGAATAAAACAAAGTAAATCAGAAAAACTTTAAAGGTATAGTCCATCTCAAGGTGATGGAAATTTGTCATAGACGTGGCTCACACATTGTATGTGTAATACAATAAAAACATACACATGGCATTAAAAGCAGGAAAGTATACACATAGTACAGCTATACAGGAAATGTCAAAGTGCAAATATGTCCATGTGTTATCACAATAAGTCTTTTTTTAAGGGCAATGTTGTGAGGTGAGTTAAATTCAATTTCATTCATTTTTCAAGATCAAGCTCCTGAATTTCTTTTTACAAAAACGTCCAGTCATCTGACTGTGGTGGCCTGCAGAATTAAATTGGGAAAGACTGAATAGATCATTGTAAAGAAGGCATGTTGTAAAAAGAAATATCTGTTTCTGTGGTTGGTATTAATCTCTCACATTGTGGTTTATTATCTCCATCACTGACTATCCCTGTGCCACAGTCTCAATTCTACTGTGGGTGAGTGCGTGCATGTGAGATACTTACAGCTGTGCTGCCCCCTGCTGTCCGTGTCCAGGAGAGCAGGCGGTGGAGAAAGATAGGGAGTCGCTGTCGTAGACGCCGCTCACTTCCTCCTCTGTGATGATGTCAAAAACACCATCATCCTGTTTGTCACCTTCCTCTGCTCCTAGAAAATAAACATCAGCTACATGTTCATTACTGCATTTTATACTCCACTCTTACTGTAGTTTATGTCTTTGAAAACACACCCCAATCTAAGGCAAGTGTGAAATAGTTCAGCATTTGACACATTACTTCAGTGTGTGTGTGTGTGTGAGAGAGAGAGAGAGAGAAAGAGAGTCTGTGTTTTGTTACCTGAAACACTGGCCACAGCTCTCCCAGCCTGCAGCAGGCGACTGAAAGGTGTCCCCGGTGTGCTGTTAGTCACTTCCTCCTGTGGGTGGCGCTCAACTACTGCACTGTGCTGGTTGTAACAGTCCCTGCAGCAGCGCTCTCTGTTGCCGCCCTGCTGGGTGCTCACTGTGTTACTGCAGCAGTAGGAACAGAAGGGACGCCCACACAGTCTGGGAATAGACATATTATGATTGAGTTAAAAATTGCTTATTATTTTGAAATGTAGATTATTAGTGTCGAGAGCAGTTAGTATGAAAGTAAGTATAGCTTTTTATAGGACATGCACAGTGAAGAGAGGCTCAAGCTGTGGAATCTACATCTTGTTTTTGTTGAAAGGATTGCTGTCCTGATGTTCATTGTTACAGCTGCTTTTTTCAATCTTACAGTTTTTTTGTCACTCATCGAATGAAAATCATGGTTCTCAAAACCCTGTGAAATTCTCAAATCCACAGCTCACTTTCTCACAACATTATATGCATTTGTTGTTGCTTTCACACAGAATCCAAACGTATAAGTATAAAGATTGTCAAATGATCTAGTGATGCATTAAGTTACAGGTGACCATTGCATTACACTGCTTCTCTAATGAACTGTTTAACTCTCAGACGTGTTCATCATAGTGTGAATCCTCACATGGAAAATACTTGAACCAATTGTTGTATTGTACAACCTAGCAAACATAAATCTTTTATAAATTTCAGTAATCTGGAATTGATAAAAGATGCGTCTTGAAAATTCAGTTAGCAAAATGTTCATCCTCATATTTTAATGCAACATACAGTTGTCACATGTTGCAATTCATGTACTGTCTTCACTCAAACACATTGACACTACATTCAGTTCCTGAATATGGAGCAGCAAACTTTGATGGATACCATTCGGTTGGCTGTAGAAATTATTTTACTTCCCTTTGGGTCACAGTTGGTAAGTCTAAATGTGAAGTGAAAAGTGAAAAGTGTCATTTGGCTTCAGTGACTCAGTTCCTTTGACATTTGACTGTCTCTACCGAAACAATCACAAAGGGAAATGTAATGTTTTGGTGGCAGTGATGCACTGACTGATGAATTTGTTTACTTTTGGCATATGAGTGAAATGTTTTTAGTGAGTGCTAGCAATTGAGAAAAACTGTCATTACACTACTCGTTTAAAGTAGTAGC
This sequence comes from Macquaria ambigua, assembly GCA_008360985.2. Lineage (NCBI taxonomy): Eukaryota > Metazoa > Chordata > Actinopteri > Centrarchiformes > Percichthyidae > Macquaria > Macquaria ambigua. Next base: position 81,253 of record VMKM01000992.1, read on the forward strand.
ATTGACAGCGGTTTTATTGGTTGTCATAGTTATATGTATATTTGTTTATTATACAGAGGACCATCTGACCTGCAGGTGTACTTGCGGAGATACCAGCTGAACTGACTGCGACAGCCCAGACAGTAGTTGACGTCCCTCTCCGTCTCCTCATCCCGCAGTTTCTGCTCAAACTCCAGGGCATCAGTCTTCTGCCACAGTGCATCTTTCTCCCTGCAGATGGCACCAACAAGCATGTTTGTATATGCAATAAAAGATCTAGGCCTTTAACCTCACTAATGAAAAGACAAAAAACCAAAACAAACATGGTATTCAGTGGTAAATCTGAGGTAATATGAAGTATGTTTATACCTGATGAGTTCTACAAGCCTTTCTTCCAAATTGATTTTGGTGCGGTAAAGATCATCGAGTTCAGCAGCTGTCTTAAGATCGAAGCTCTGTTTGTCCTGTGTGACTCTCCGTAGATTGTCACTCATCTCCTGACAGGCCCGCTGAGCCACTGCTAGAGCTTCCTCAGACCTGCACACACACACACACACACACACACACAGGCTGATTCGTGATATGTCCAAAAAACATGGGGATTCTCAGGTGACTTTACTTGTGTCCATGCAGTTACAAGCAGAGAGAACAAGTACGCCAAATTCCTAAATAAAAAATAAACACTCTGATTTAAACACACAACATTAGAAATGTTTTTCACAGAGCTTTAATTTGGTCCAGAATGTGTGATTATGAATACAGTACTCACCTTGATAAATTCCCTTTCAGATGGATTATCTCGTCTTCTTTCTGCTGGATGAGATTTTCAGACTCGGCCATCTGGATGTTTTTCTCCTCAATCTGTTGGCAATATCTCTGATTCTCAGCCTGCGATCAGTACAGCAAAGCAACACATTATTTCTGGTTCTTTGTGAATTATCCCCGTGACCATAATGTTATGATTACCGATATGCCGATAGACACAATGTAACTGGAATGTGTTTTCATTTATCAATCTCGGACACACAAATACATATAAAACTGTACACATATGCATTTGGTCAGATGCCGTGTTTAACAGTTTCATTTCCTTGCTTAAAACCACTTTCAATGTCATATCACTATAGCAACTCTTCAACCGTGATTTGAAACATCCTGCGACTGCTTTAGTGATTAGACGGGGGCCAGGATAACCTGCTGATGCCAAACCTTTTGGCACATCTGGAATTAGGGTATCCTCTCACCTCTAGCTGTTTGAGTTTGTTCTCCAGGTCGACCGCTTTCTCCTGCTCAGTTGTCAGCTGTAATTTCACTTCCTGTAACCCTTGATTCACAGCCTGGATGAGAATACAAACCATAAATTTCATCAACTAATGACTCAGTACATATAGTAAAAAAAACAAAAACAAAAAAAAAACAGATATTACAGTAGATTTGCTGACATTGCAAATAAAACAATCAAGCAGTATGTTTACATGCATTTAAATTTCCTTGTGTGCTTTCATGCACATATGTTGTTCAGCATTTTCTGTATGTCATTTGTGTATGTTTTGTGTATGTACTGTATGTAATGTATGTGTTTAATGTCCAGTCAGTAAAGCAAAAGAAAATAATAATAATAATAAATACATGCGCCTAAGTAACTAGTTACGCAGGTAAACGGAGAACGTGTCTAGCTGCACTTTAGTAACCTGGTTACTGTAAATCTGTATACATGCAGTAGGTCAGGAATCTTACGGGAGAAAGCCAGCTGTAACCAGGTTACCTAAGTGCATGTAAATGCGTCGAAGCACACTACATTTCTTTTGTGATTCATTCATTTGTGGCTGACCTGGAGCTGGCTGCCGTGGTTCATGGCTTGGCAGCTGAGCTGGAAGCGGAGTGCCTGAATCTCCTCCTGGCTCGTCCCCTGCACAGCTTCAGCCTCCTGTTGGGCCTTGCTCAGCTCTTGCTGCAGTTTCTGCTTGCTTGCCAACAAACCCTCCTCATTATGGAGCTCATCGAGGAGTCGCTGGTTCTCCTGACGTAGCTGCTCCACGCAGGTATTCAGCCTCTCTGCCTCCTGAGTTGCCTCTTCCTCCAGCTCTTGCAGCCTTGTTGACAAGCCCTCCCAGCGGAGACGAGCCTCTTCATTCTCAGCGGTTAGCATACACACATGCACGCCAAGCTCAGCTGTTTCAGTGTTGGCTCTATGTAGTGCCTCCCTGGATTCACTGTTTTCCAGACACAAGGCTTCATATTGCAGCTTCAGTTTATTGAGCTCATCTCTGGAGGCCGTCACCTCTGCAGCCAGACCTGCTCGGGCCTGAGCCTCGCCATCACGCTCACGGATAAGAGCCTCCTCTCGTTCCCGGGATCGAAGAATCTCATCCACATGCCGGCGGTTTAGCTCCTCTACCTGGGCTTTGAGTTGTTCTGTTAAGACTCGGAGGTCCTCTCTGGAGGACTCTGTCACCTCCTGCAGTGCCTGAACTTTCATCCTCTCCTCAGTTCCTGCTAGAAGCTGAGCCCTGAGCTCCACCACCTCTTCCTGGAGCTGGTGCACCTCCTGAAGGTTGAGTTCCAGTTGAGCCTCAGCCATAACTAGCCTGAACGGGGCTTCTTTCGTTTCCATTGAGGAAGTCTGATGCTCATCATGAAGCTTTTGCATTTTTTCATTGCTCTCTGCAGCTCCTTTTTCATCGTGCAGCTCCCCAGTCCTGCTCTCCAGCTCCTCTGTTCTAACAGTCTGGTCTCTCAGTTTGGCCTCAGTTTCCTGGAGTTTTTCAAGTAACTCTGCTTGGCTTCTTTGGGTCACTATGAGGTTCTTGTCCAACTTTGCAGCTTTGGCAGTGAGTGAATCCAGTTCCTGTTGAGTTCTGGCTAACTGTTTCTTCAACGAGGACTGAACCTCAAGAAGCTCCCTGTTCTCATGCTCTAGCTTCCTTAATTGAGCATCAGATACTTCCTTCTGGACAAGCGTCTTCTGGAAAGTCTCCTCCAAATGCAGGTTTTCATCCAGAAGCTTCTTCTCTCGATCTTCCACACACATCTTTGTAGCCTCAACTCTTCCCTTTAAGTGCTTCTCAGAGGCCCTCAAAGAAGCTAGGTGGTCTAACAAGGCTGTCTTGCTCTCAGTCAGCTCTGTAATGCTACCCTCACTCTTCTTAACTGTTTGGAGTAGCTTAGTGTTTATTTCCATGAGATTGCTGCATTGGGTTTTGTAGTCCTCAAGGTTCTCGGTTTGATCACAGAAAACATCTTCATTATCAGCAAGTCTAGAGCTCAGACTTTCTTTCTCAACATTTAGCTTCTCCAACTGCTCCTCTAAATGCTTGATTCTCTCTGAACTAACAGCTAGCTCTTTCTCTCTGTTTTTTAGAGTTTTTCTTGCATCCAGGAGCTGGCTCTCGAGTTCCTCATTCTGGCTACTACTCATGCTACATCTCTGCTCTTCCTCCTCCCTCTCCTCCTGCAGTCTTTTCCTCAGCTCCTCTGCCTGCCGTTCTCTGCACTCCAGTGATGCTTGTAGATCCTGAAGCTGGGCTCTCAAGTTCCCTGTCTCCTTCTCTTTCAAAGTCAGTGCCCCCTGAATTCGGCCGACTGCACTTTGGAGCTCCTCCAACCGTTTGAGTGCCTCCTCACGCTCGTAATGGGCTCCGGCTTTTACCTCAACCAGCTTCCCCTCACTGTTCCTCAACTCTTCTTCCCTGAGTTTTAGTTCCTCGGACAGACGCTCAGAGTGCCTGGCCCTGTTTTCAGCCTCTCTCTTTACCTCCATCCTCTCCTCCTCCGCTGTCTTGAGTTTATCCAGGAGTTCCTGGATTTTCCAGGCAGAGTCGCAGTAGCTAACTGTTTGTTGTCCCTTTTCTTTAAGAGCCTCATCCAACTTAGAGAGAAGCTCCATATTTTTGTTCTCAGCTGCTGTGAGCCTGTCTTGAAGTTCACTGTTTACTGCTTCCCTACAGATTTGAAGGTGATTTGCTCTCCCCTGATTATCTGTTTCTTGGTTTCTTTGGGCTGCTGTAGACATTGAGTGGTCAGAGGCCTTCTGAGCTGCTAACAGCTGGCCTTGAAGGTCTTTAACCACGCCTTTCAGCTCAGCAGCCTCTCTGCCTAACTTCTTAACCTGTACCAGAAGCTCTTGCTGTTTGAGCTCAGACTGGTCGAGCTCAACGCGGAGGTCCTCTGCTATGCTGCAAGGAGAGGGTTCCCCCAGTTCCCCAAGGAGACTGTGACTCAAGTCTGGGATTGGGAGAAACTCCTGTGCCTGGTCAGTGAATGGAACAAGAGAGCTCTGGTCAGGCGCTTTACTTCACATTTACACAGATATTTGTGCAAGATTGTTTACATAGAGTATGTATATAAGTATGTGTGTACCTGTGAGTGTGAGTAGCTGCTAACGAGACTGTTGATGCTGGAGCAGCGACTGGGAGGCTTCCACAGGAAAGCTGGTGAGGCAGTGCCTAACGTTCGCCTTTGACATAACAAGAAACGAAATATTAAGGTCATTTAAAAACCTGATAAACAGTAAGAGTAAGACACGCATGACAACTGATCACTTGAAAATCAAAATCTACAACAGTCTCAACACAAAAGAGGAACTTATGTTGACAGAAGTGAGTGTTTAGGTGGCTCTATAGGTTTACAGTAAAACCAAGTACATAGTAATTCACAGAGTTTTTAAGAAAGAGCCAGGAAATTATGCAATAGTTAGAGAACTTAATTGGGTATGGTTTAAATGCGGTTGTTGACTTACGAGAAACGTTCTTGAAAGAAATTCTAAAAATGTAATGGCTTAGTGTCTGAAAACGCTGATAAAAGTTCACTTCAAACACAAAAAGATGTATTTATTGCTTAGAAACTATATTACTTTAGGTTTAAATAAAAAAACTCCACATTTGTTGAATATGCTTGCCTCTAATTTACAACTGCACAGAAAGACAATGTATCCATGTCTGCATGTTCAGCTGACCTCTTGTTCACTGACTATTACTTTGTCAAAAGAAGGTTATGCTAACATCTAAATGAAATTAATTAAATGTTTATCAATGGAGCATTGTCTCAATTTTTCCTATAATTGGTAACAAATTACACAGTTACTTTCTCTGAAATGTCAATGAGCAACTGCTTCTTGTTGCTGTTTTATAGGAAATGATTTTGTCTGTTGATAAAAGACTCAAGATAGTGCAACAACAACTTAAAACTTAATATTCTGTATTGATTCAGACCTCATATGAAATTAGGTCAGTAACCTGTTTTCAGAGTATCTTGTCACATATTAAACATTTCTTCTCTGGTAAAGCGATGAAACTGTTTCCATTTAGCCGTCCAGTCATGATTCATGTGAAGTGTAACGGCTTGTGTGGTGATGCATCAAATAATTTCAGGCTAAACATGGGAAATGACAAGCGGAACAAATATTTGCCCTCAAGTAAGAAATTACAAAAAAAATGTGGTGTACACCATATCATATAATGTATATTGTCTAATGCGATCCTATACAATAGCACTCGTTAATTACATCAGCTTTATTTTTGCTTATATTGTGTGTGTGACAGGTGTTGATTCAACCCTTTTTCAAGTAATCTTGTTTTGTCGTAGGTGTTGCTGCACTGCATTTTACTGTAAGATTTAAATAATAATCACAATAATGCGAAGCACAACAACATCAACAACACAAATTATGCTTTTAAAAATCTGTGACCACTGCTTGTAGAGTGACTGCAAATTGATGACAAAGAAGTGAAAGGTTTTGGCAAAGGTGAGGAACAGAGCTCACACAATGTCAGCACATTTACACACACACACAAAAAAAAGGGCTGTGAATGTGCAGAGTGATCAGATAATTAAGTGTTACTTCAAGTTGTGAAACACCCAAAACTGCTTCAGCACAATTTTTCATTATCTGCACTAAAATGGTTTGGTATTTCAAATAACTTCAGGTCTCTCTCCAATCAATTTACAAATGATTTCCAACCCCGAGGCGGAAGAACCACAAGCTTTTATTTCTTTATTAAGTGTCTGTACTTTCATCAGAACAACATCCAGATTCAAGTTTGTTTGGAAACTAATGATTGTAAATGTGTAAACACATAATTGTCAGGCATTGATTACCTCGCAAAGGCTGGCCAATCAGCATCGAGGTCGTAACCTCTGGCTGCCACGTCAAATTGGATCTGGTTGAGCTCATAGAGATGGTTGATTATGTCAGCAGTGAGGTGAGACTTGAGGAAGGGACTCCGGGCGTAATACCATTCACTGCATGAGAAGAATACAAACAAAAAAACATAAATCGCAATCTGTTATTGAGAAACAGACAGCCTAAAATATATTTTAACTTCCCCTCATATCCCATTTTGCCCAGCACTCTCTTGAAATAGAAATGTAAATCATAAGACTACCCTGGTCAAATAAAACTAAAAACAAAAATTGACATTTGGTTTGATGAAAGGCTGAGGAAGTGAGATGTGACTGTTGGTGTCTATGGTTGGGCTGTGTGGCTGTAAAAACAGAAATAAGACATAAATCAGGAAGTGTGAGTCACACTTCCTAAGAAGGGGCACTGTCAAACCGTAAAATATACGTGTGTGTGTGTGTGTGTGTGTGTGTGTGTGTGTGTGTGTGTCCTCTGACCTTGTCACTTTATGGTTTATAAGACACTGCTGCAGTGTGTCAGCAAGACGCTGGTGAACGAGTGAGTAGCGGATGAAGGCCCTTCCTTTCCCCAGTGATGTCTTCAGCTGAGGATACACAAAAATATAAACTTTAGCGTACTTCTACACTCATATACACACACAGATATTACCTCACTGCAACGTGGACTGACCTCAGTAGTCAGTTTCATACCGGTCAAACTATTTAACATAAAGTGTCTCCTACTTTCTGAAAAATCTCTATTTGAATGTGACAAGTTACTATTGCAGGATATTAAAAGACTAGTCATTTTAAATTAAAGGTTGCAACAAACGATCAATTAGTCTGCCCATTATTGTCTCTCTTAGTTGATTAACCATTTAGTCTATAAAATGTCAGAAAACAGCAAAAAACTGTCCATCACATTTTCCCAGGGTCCAATATGACATCTTCAAATGTCTTGTTTTTTCCAACAAACAGTCCCGAATCTAAAAGATACTTGGCTCACAATGATATAAAACAGAGAAAAGCAGAAAATCCTCACATCAGAGAAGCTGCAACCAGGGGATGGACGGGAATTCGGCTTAAAAAATGAAATCAAAATAGCTGTAGTTTATTCTTCTGTTAATGTGGAAGTAACTAACCGATTAATCGACTAATTCCAGCTCTAGTTATGAATGACCCCAGTGTAAACTTGTGTTTTGTTAAAATGGGTCCCGTCACAGAACATTTAAGCATGTCTACGGTAATCACTGCATAGACACTACATCTACGGTATCTGTCTGTAAGCCCAGACTCTCCAATACATTAGCAAGTGGAGGGATTTAAGTCAGACAACAGACCCACAGACCTACCAGAAGGGCACCAGCTGGAGACTGACTTACTGTCAGTAACTGACCAACAAGAAAAAACAAGAGTAAAAGTAATATTTTAAGTAAGAGTACCAAAGGTTTCCAACAAGTAATTAGCAATCAGCTGGTACTGACTGAACTATGTGGCTTTTAAAGAAAAAAAAATATAGACTGTTGTAAATCCCAGAGGAAACTTTAAACCAGATATGTTTTGCTAATGAATGCTAATTAGCATAAAATGAGACGTGTGGTCTTACTATGCCTATAAAGCAGAACCTATTCAATAATTAGCTCTCTCATGCTAGAATACAGCTTACTTATAAATAGGGTTTTCTGAAGAAAGGAACAATGCCACTGCACTACAGCCAAACAATCTTTCAAATAACTCAAAAGAAAATTGATTGGAAACTGTTCTGATAATTGACAAATTATTTTAGTCCCTTTTTGAGCACAAATGTCAAACATTTGTTGGTTTCAGCTTCTCAAATGTGATTTTCTGTTTTTCTTTCTCATATACAGTATAACAAAATGAATATCTTTAATATCTTTAAGTGTCAGACAAAACAACCTTGGGCTGAGAAATTGCAACAAGCATATTGCTGGGGTAGGCAAAATCTGTGCAACCTAAGCAAAACCTTTCACCTCTCTCTCTGCTGACTCGTATCACTCCGTAAGCCCACCAAACCCACAACTTCGACCGGCAGCAGAAAGAATTAGTTCCCCTGCGAAACTGTATCCCACGTAGGGCTCGCTCTCCATGGCGTGAGCCTCACCGAGACCCCGGTCCCTCCCTCCGCTACTTCTTCTTCTTCTACTCAAACACGCCCCTCCAGCGCTTCGCGACTGCAGAGCAGAGTGCCCCAGGCTTCAGAGGCAGCTGCAACGCTATCCAGCAGCGGGAAGAGAGGCTAGTACACCACACACACACCACTGTCCCCCGTCAAAAGTTATTCCCCACTATTTGTCATCATGCCTCTTTGCCACTAGTCGTTATGAGCGCCATGGCATCGAACGTAATGAGCCTGAAGCTCCGTGTGGAGCCGGGACGTGTTGTTTTGTACTATACGCCGCTGTAGTGAAAGGTGGTATTGGAAATGTATCACAAGTTGCAGGATTTTCCGCCATTGAATCAGGCTTTCACCGTCTGAAGGGACGTGCACGTGCATCTGCTCTTGTAGCTTAGCCAATACAAACGCACCATTTCTCTGAAATAACCTGTGATTGGCTAAAGTCTCCCGTCACGGGCTAGATTTTCTGAAGCCTGAAAACAGAGCCAAGAGGGGGGGCTGAAGTAGAGGTCTGCTCTCAAACCTCTTGAATTGCAATATGCTGCATGGTTAATATGGCATTTTTGCCCAATGATGCCAAAAGAAAACTGCCTACCCAACCTTTAATCAACTAATGGAGAAAATAATCAGCAAATGAATTGATAATGAAAACAATAATTTGTTGTGGCCCTACACCACACCACAATACGCCACTGTGGCGCTATTGATCATCCACTTCCAAATTAGGATACTGGATGTGTTCTACCATTCAATATAAAAATATGTAAACAGTAATACACTTCTTTAAAAATGATAGTGGGCTGATGTGTCAAGTCATTACAGCCTTGACACGTCATATTAACATCAGATAATCCATCACTTTTTAGAGAGTAAAGCTGAAACAACTAGTCAATTAAACGATTAGGGAACTGATAGAGAAGACACTAACAATATTAGATAACTGATTAATTGTTAAAGACTTTTTTCAAGCAAAAAAGCCAAACATTTGCTAGTTCTAGCTCCTCAAATTTGGATGGAGGATTTGCTGTTTTTCTTTGTCATATAATAGTAAGTTGAAAACATTTAGGTTTGGGGCTGTTGGTCAGACAAAACTAGCAATTTGAAGACGTCACCTTTGGGCTTTGGGAAATTGTAAATAATCAGCATATTAACTGATAATGAAAATAATTGTTAGTTGCAGCCCTATTAGAGAGAACAACATGGCTTGTATATGCCAATATCACACAAGGTAAAAACTTAAAAAAACATCTCATTTGTAAGTAAGTCTTTAGAGTACTCTTTGAAGCGTTTTAAGCACAACAAATCTCAATGTCAGGCGCACAGGTTAAACAAGCTACAAATGAAATGTAGTACAAACTAGGACTAATTCAACTACAGTTATTCCAGTATGAAGCTCACCACTGTGAATTCCCAGGATAGGAGGTGAGGAAGAAACAGCACAGTACAGTAGGTACAGCTGTAAGGCAGCAAGTGAATTAGCAGCACCGAGTCTGACCGAGCAGAGGATTAGGTACATGGTTATACAGTCACTGTGTATTTGTGTGTGTGCATGTGTTGCACGCCATGGCAGGGCCGAGGCAGCGAGGGTGATTGTGTGTGTGTTGCAGAGGAGGATTACCTCAGGGATGGATTTAACAAAACGGATGCCATCGTTAGCTCCTTTGATCTTAATCAGGCAGTCGCAGAAGTAATCCCAGTAGTCTTTCCTCTGACCGAGAAAGGTTGTCTTCTCTTTCTGGTCAAACTAAGAAACACACATCACCTTATTACTGCATTACCTAACAAACCTTGTACAACAGGTCTGTCTGACAGTGCTGTGTGTAGTCAAGAATTTGGTTCACATTGTAATCAATACACTATGAACTTTCTCCTCATTTCACCTTAGTCTTTCTAGAGCTGTGGTTCCCAGTCTGGGGGTCGAGACCCCTCTAAAGGGTCACGAGAGATGAATTTTATCCGTCACAAGCTAATTAATGGGGAAAAATTTAGCTCTGCTACACACACATTTATATTATTGTATTTTTTTCTACTGAAAAAAGAAACCTTTTACGGTCTAACAAAATAAAACTTGAAAGGAACCAGAATTGCTCACAACTCACAGATAAACAACATGTGATGAAGGGTCATTAGTGCTTCATTTAAAGGGTTCACAACCCAAAAAAGTTGGGAATCACTGGTCTAGAGCACTGGTTCCCAGTATTTTTAACTTGTGACCCCTTGTAGCCAAGCAATGCTTGGTCACAACCCCACAGGTTGCATATGTTTGAGATATCCCTGAAAAGTTATAACTCACCACTATTTAACAAGAAAAAAACAAATATTTAAGAGAAGACAGTCCCCCTTACTTTTTTTTATGATCTTACAAGCCCTTGAATTTATCTTGTGTTGAGACCTTTAGGGGTCCCGATCATTAAGTTGGGAAATACTGGTCTGGAGAGTTGGATGAGCAAACTCAAATTGGATCATCCTGACAAACTCTAAAATAAATCTTATAATGAAGTTTTGTTGTACTAAATGTTTCTTGCTTTGATATGATACCATACCTGTAGCAGGTACTCTAGTTTATAGAAGAACCTGTGCAGGTTGGCGCTGTCATCAGTTATGGGTTCACCGCAGTCCTTGTGTTCTTTACTCAACTCTAACACAGCATCTAAACAAGACAGTAACAGCATTAATAACACATACACGTCAAATTATGCTCTTGTGTACACATAGACGAAAATAAAACAGTAGAATCTACACACTGTTTTTTGCTAACAATATTTTTTGTGACATTTCTATCAGTCATTAGATCTTCATCAGGCGCAAAATATTTCCTGATGAAAATCTGTGACTGATCTTAATGTTACAGTGGTTCATATTTCATTCATATTTATCATACTGTTTGGTCCATTACATCCATTGTGTAAACACACATACATATGCCTACTTCGAAAAGTACACATTAAAAAACATGCTGCATGGGACATAGAGCAATATACTAACTGAGACTGTAAGAGATGGTGTTTATTGTAAGTGTGAACAGCTTAATTACCATGCAGATCTCTGATTATCCTCTGCAGTTGATTATCTCCAACTGATGAGGAGGAGGCGGCCATTGTGGGCAAAGGGCAGTGTAGTCAGGAAATTCTGCACGTGGATTTAAAAATACAGAGATTATGATTATTTTTGGTTATTTCAGAAATGTTCTCATGATATAAACACTGTTCCTCATGTCCCTGAATAGTCAAGAATATACCTCTGCCCAAAATAATTAATTAATTAAAGCATGTGACTGTAAAAATATGCCAAAGCTACTACCACTAGGAGGCAAACATAACAATAGTACTGCCTTAAACTAGTTTCCCCTCCTGCTGTAAAAATATTTCATAAAGACAGTGTTGAATTCTGCCCAAACCAAGAAGTCTTTAACAAATGACACAATTTAAATATTCCAGAGGGGTCCATGAATTTGTTTAGCTGACACGCTGAAGGAACCACAGTAGCTCATTAAAGTTAGCAAAATTTGCCTGCAGTCTTGAGGAGGTCCAACATTTACATCATGACGACAGGTGAAAGCGTATCACTGTTTGTAGCGACAGTGTCCTTATCAGATCCCACTGACACAACAAGATTTATCTACTGTTATAAACCGTCGCCATTACAAACTAGCAAAGTTGACTTGAATCACTTTCAATCTGCGTTAAAATGCAACAAACCGCGACATAAACATCGATTTGTCAAAGCTGGCGAGCGCTATCAGACGTGCACCTGTTCTCAGCTTTTCATTTCCTGGTCGTATTTAATGTAAATTTATGTTACAAACCATCGCAGTTTGGTTGTAAATAAAGCCCAAAGCTTCAATATTAAATAAACAGTTAATTAATAGACGTACTTGATGTGTAAAATTGCCCAGTGTCCAGTTTGTGGGTGATACAGCAGAAACTTGCTACCTCAGGGGGCGGGCACTGTGGGTGATTGACAGGCCTAACGGATAAATAGCCGCCTGCTACTGGAGTCCTAGTTTGGTTGAGAGACAAATGGTAAATAAACAGAAAGCTGAGGCGTGTGTCCCCCTTTATAAACCTAATATTTAATGAAATATAATGTAAGAATAAGAATATGTGTTTTATTTTACGTGAACTTTTTTGTACACAGTAAAACGGGGTTATATTAAGGGAATTTCGATAAGATAAGTATTTGGCCAATAAATAACCATTGGCATTATAGTGTGTTCAAAACATAACAAAATCTTTATTTTAGATTTATTTTATTGAAATTATATGAATATGTTTTATGTATAATTTTTGTTTTATGAATAATATTTTATTAAATTCCATTAAATAATTAAAACAGAACCAGTTGGATATTCAAATAAAAACATCAGAAAACATGAGAAATCTAAACCAACCAACAACAACAAATGACAGTTCCTAATTACTTAAGATTCTCCAGGAGGCCCTGGAAAACACACTTTGGTGTTAGTGCAGTGTTTTACATTTCTAAACACCTCTCTGATCATTCTCAATAACCGCTCTCTGCCTGCCTGCAGCTGCTTTTACTTGTTCACTGTCAATATTTTTCCGTTTTGTTTTTATTTATTTTATTGGCTCTTTATGTTCCTGCTTCTTGTTTCCTATTTAACTGCAGGGCGTTGTTGTAAAGGAGCAGGTATTCTCAGCTACCTAAAAAAATGAAGTGAAAGGAGACACCCAATGATGACCATTTGTGCTCACAGAGGATTACATACTATTGTACACACAAATAACAAGCTACAGACCAACTGTGTAGATATGAAAAAATATATATATACTGTATATATATTTTCTTTTATTCTAACTTGAATAGAAATTTGGTGCAATGGTATAATGAGTTTATATCTTCTACATTGCCTGTCCTACATAGTTTTTTTTTACTATAGCACTGAAATTATATGTTTATTAATCTATTAGACATTCAGCAGAAAATCATTTACTATTTGAATAATTGATTAGTCTTTTAAGTCATTTATTAAGAAAAATGCAAAAGATTCACTAGTTCACTGGTGCTTTTTCTGTTTTATATAATTGTAAAACTGAATATCTTTTTGTTTTGGACTGTTGTAGGATAAAACAAAACATCTGAAGTGACAATTTATAGGCTAAATGATAAATCACTTATTCGAAGAAAATTATCCACAGATTAATCATGTAATGGAAATCATTGTAAATTGCAGCCCTATTGGATTATGTTCACTGTTAATTAATGTCAGTGAATTAAAATAAAAATAAAAACGCACATTAGTTGTAAAGGAGACTGTCACATAACAACAATGCCTCCTCCATTCTTGTTTGTATTCTTAATTGTGGTGCCAAAGAGAAATTAAAATAGTTTACCTGTACTGTTACAGGTGCAACAGTCAACTAACAGTCACACATAATGGAATATGTTTGTTCTTGAAATTCTGAAATCACTTCCAAAGTGTAATGGCCTGCAAAAACAAGTATTAACAATTAAAGGGAACATGTCACATGCATTGTTGAAACCAAGTTGTCCCACAGACGTCATGTGTGTGGATGATGTGAAGATTATTCTGGATTTCTGTTCACCTTTGTGGTTGATACTTAAGGAACAATTCACCACGTTTCCAGTGATACTTTCAGAAAGGACTCTGGTGTGTGCACAGCCTTTGTGCAGGTACAGTTTCCACATTTCTCAATTATTTGTTATAGTGGAGGTCTCTCTTGAGGCAGGGCTAAGCAATACTGAAGTTAAAGTTTACAATGTTTTATATTTTGTGAAATATATGTTTACTGAAATATTTATAATGAGGATATGATGACTAAACAATTAGTCTTTCATCTTATCTAGCCAGTTTGATAAGAAAGAATGTTGTATCTCCTTATTTTGATAGTCTAGCTTTAATGCAGAGGGAAAGAAAACATTTAACATTCAGTTCACCCAATTAAAAAAAAAAAACCTTCTCACTTACCTCTAGTGGTAGCCATGCTGTTAGTTTTTGGTTTTATTTGGCTAGCTTTAGAGATACTTGACTCTTATTTTTGCAGCAACCTTGGAGTAAAATGGAGGTAAATGGAATTTTGTTTAACAGTTTTCATTAATTATTATTTTCATGGCTTATCCAGTAATGGGAACACTGTTAATGGAACTTGTTGCTGTTGAATTGTTTAAAAGTCCTGAAAACATATTTTCTCAATCAGCTGTTTATGTTATGCGGTGGTGTCCTGCATGAAAACACAATTTAGGTTATTTCACTGGGCCTCCATGAGGCGAGGGGCCCCCGTAGTTCCACAGGGCCCCACTTTGTACAATAACAACAATAATACAAATAACACTTAAAAATAGGGCAAACGTTATAATATTGAGTGTATTAACATATTGTTTGAAATCTTTGCCAATTTATATTTTCCTTTGTTATACATACGTCAGTGACTTTTTGTTCAATTGACACATCAACTGAAATTTAAAATCATCACAACTCAGTGACATCACCACAGCCTTATAATAGCACAAAGATAACCACGAGGAAATGAAAATAGTAGTGCCCAAACATGGCAAAGTAATCTCTGTGCTCCTTTGTGCTCCTCTCACTGGTTTGAAATGAGCATGGTTCATCTGGAAAAAGTTGATGGGTTAGGGTTGGGATCTGCTTAACAAACAATATTCAAATCAAAAATCTGATGACACTGATGGTGCTTCCATGCACCAGTCTTACCAAATCAGTGTTAATCTCTTACTGTAACTTTGAGTGTTATGCAGAAATACTTCAGATTTGAAAACACCATAAATGGAAGTCTAAGCACTTCCATTGTGTTGTGCTGGAGGCTGGATATCTCAAAGCTTGGGCAAATAAAACCAAATCTATCCACATGGATAAATACCACTAGAAGTGAGAAATTAGCTTTTTATAATTTGGGTAAACTTACCCTCTAACATAATAATAATAATAATAACTTTATTTGTATAGCACCTTTCAAAAGCAAAGTTACAAAGTGCTTTACAATAAGAGCAAATAAAACAGTAAAGTGAATCCAGTAAAATAATACAGTAAAATAATAAAGGTTACCTGAGCATCAAAAGACAGCTGAGAGCCAAAAATAACTCCTAGGTTGCGGGCCTCTTTGCGAACATTATTCGTTAAGTTACCCAGACTAGATGAGATATAGTTTAAGCTGCTTGCACTATGGCCAGATGGGGTAATTACAATCACCTCAGATTTGGAGTCATTTAGCTGCAGGAAATTTCTGGACATCCAATTTTTTATTTCAGCAAGGCAGGACAGGATACAAGTAACATTAGTGTTACCAGTCTTTAAAGGAACTTAGAATTGGGTGTCATCTGCATAGCAATGGAAGTCAATGCCGTGTCTACGCATGATTTACCCCAGGCGTAGCATATAAATAGTGAATAAGAGGGGGCCCAGAATAGATCCCTGGGGGACCCCAGAGAGACGAGCACAAGTGGAGGAGGCATCTCCAAGCATAACAGAGAAAGATCTATTCGACAGATAGGAAATAAACCAATTCAGAGCCACATCACTGATGCCAACATTGTTCTTCAGACAGTTGATTAAAACATTGTGGTCCACAGTGTCAAATGCTGAGCTGAGGTCAAGGAGAATTAAAATGGAGTACAGGCCTGTGTCGGCTGCAAGTATTAAGTCATTCGTAACCTTGACCAGAGCCGTCTCTGTACTCTGTAGGGAGCGAAAGCCAGATTGAAATTTTTCAAAAATTGCATTGTTGTTCATAAAAGAAATTAGTTGAACAGAGACTACTTTTTCTAAAATCTTTGATAAAAAAGGCAGTTTGGAGATGGGTCGAAAATTACTTAAAACTGAAGGATCTAGGGAGGGCTTCTTTAAAGTTTGGGTAGGCAGTTTTCAGCAGTGCAGGAAAATCCTGCCGAAAATCCTGAAACTTGTGATAAATTTCCAACACCTCCTTTGCTTACAGCGGTGTATAGTACAAAACCACATGTCCCGGCTCCACACGGAACTTCAGGCTCATTACGTTCAATGCCGTGGCGCTCATAACGACGAGTGGCAAAGAGGCATGATGACAAACAGTGGGGAATAACTTTTGACAGTCGACAGTGGTGTGTGTGTGGTGTACTAGCCTCTCATCCTGCTGCTGGATGGCGTTGCAGCTGCCTCTGAAGCCTGGGGCACTCTGCTCTGCGGCCGTGAAGCACTGGAGGTGTTTCTGAGAAAACAGGTTGCGGCGGGAGGGACAGCGGTCTCGGTGAGGCTCACACCATGGAGAGCGAGCCCTACAAGGGATACGGTTTCGCATGGGAACTAGCTCCTTCTGCTGCCGGTCGAAGTTATGGGTTTGGTGGGAGGGGCTTAGTGGAGTGAGCAGAGAGAGAGGTGGAAGATTTTGCCTAGGTTGCACAGATTTTGCCTACCCCAGCTTTAAGAGGGGATAAACAGAGGCATGTTTAGAATAGGAGGAAAAAATACCAGAAGACATCAATCAGTTTATAATAGCTAAAATGTTTGGGCCAACTGTCTGAAGTACAGCTTTTAAAAACCACGTGGGAATGCAGTCAGAAGGGCAGGAGGAAGATTTTGAACGCACAACAGTGTGTTCCAGGGTTGACAGGGAGATTTCATTGAAGGGAGTTAAGGTGGCAATTGGTCTGGAGTCACCATCAGGATCTCTTTAATCATTGTCAAAATACTTCCGAATCTCCACTATTTTGCCACAAAAATAATTAGCTTTGATAAGTGAACATTAGGTTTTTTAGTGAAGCAAGGGAGACACTGAGTTTATCCTTTTTCCATTTCCTCTCAGCCTTCCTGCAGTGCCTCTTTAGAACTCTTACTTCATCATTCAACCACGGCAGAGAAGAAGGTATATATGATATAAGATAACCACATGTCCCAGACAAAAGGTAGTCATGTACCAAGAGAATGATGTAATAGGCTATTGACCTAATCAAGTTCTGACATAAATCTATGAAAAGCATTTGACAATGTTATTATCTCATCCACTACTGTATCATTAAGCCTGTTTGATTTAAAAAGTATTTTTTAAATGTAGACTTTCTCTTGTTTCTGAAGGAATATGGCTACGACTGCAGTCACAGCTGCTACAAGCAACATAACCTCAGACAATTATTTTGACTACTATGACGACGACTATGACAATGAAGTGTGCAACAAAACAAGCGTCATGCATTTTGGAGCTATCTTCACTCCAGTGTTCTTCTCCATTGTGGTGATCCTCAGTCTGTTTGGCAACATCCTGGTCATTGTGATTCTGGCCAAGTTTGAGAATCTCAAATCCCTCACCAACGCTTTCATCCTGAACCTGGCTGTATCGGATCTCTTCTTCACCGCAGGTCTGCCCTTCTGGGCCTACTCCCACATGTATGGATGGACTTTTGGGGGACCAGCATGCAAGATAGTCAACTTCGTCTTCTACGTCGGCTTCTACAGCAGTGGTATCCTCCTCATCCTGATGACTGCCCACCGTTATGTAGCTGTCATGAATCCTCTGTCTGGCATTGTGTCCACCACAGGCTTCTATAGTGTCCTTGCATCTGTGGTCATTTGGGCAGTGAGTGTACTGGTTGCCAGTCCAGCCTTCATCTTCACCGAAGTCAAGAACCAGAATCACTGTGTGTTTAAGGATTCTTACTGGAGCTTATGGGGAATCTACCAGCAAAATATTCTCTTCATAATGAGTTCAGTGGTATTCATTTTTTGCTATTCTCAGATCATGTGCAGGTTGCTGCGTCCTACTGCCCAAAGAAGAAAGAACAAAACTTTAAAACTCATTTTAACTCTCATGGTTGTTTTCTTCATGGGCTGGGGACCTTACAATATAGTAATATTTCTGCAGTCATTTTATTTCTGGCCCAAACCCCCTGCTGCCTCAGAGGCTGTGGCTGAAAGTTGTGGAACATCAGAGCTACTGGATTATGCCTTTTACATTAGCCGGCTTTTTGCCTTTTCACACTGTTGCCTCAACCCTGTGTTTTATGTGTTTGTTGGGATTAAATTCAAAAACCACTTGAAGAAAATGCTGAAGAGCTGGGGGGGTAACAGCAACAGCAGCATCCGCAACAGGCAAAGCCGACTCACAATCACATCGCTAACAAGTGGTGAAGAGTTCTCGATGTAGTTGATATAGAGAGCACAAATAAAACCGGAACTTTGAGGTTCTATACCAGGAGAAAGAAAACCTAATTCAAAAACTCACTGATATATATAAGAACGCAAATAACTAAAAACCCAGGCTTGTAACAGTAAGTCGTGTGGTTCATTCCATGTGTCTACGTTAGGATGATAAATTTTTTAAAACAATATTCAATATTTCTGTTTTTAGCAGCCTTTACTGAACACCATTTCCCACAAGCCCTAGACCTCAGCATCAACTACAACTACCAAGGGCCAGAATTTTTCAAAGCAGACAATGTGGGGGCCGGACTTTCAATTTATATATATATATATACACACACACACACACACACACACATATATATATGTGTGTGAGACTTAATTAGCCTATTATTGTTTAATATTTTCACTTTTTTTTTTTTTTACAAAATTAATGTTATTTTTATTAGCCTATCAGTGTGAACAGATTTCTAAAAAACATGGGATATACATAAAGATAACTAGACACTTAACATATGAAACGCAATTGCAGAATGCGGTTTTGGTGCTATCAATGTCCTGATTGGTGGAAAATGCTTACAAGAAGCAGGAAGAACAGCCTTTTGAATTGTCAGCCACGCAAAAGTGAAAAAAAAAAAAATGAAATGTTAAATAAGAGCATGTAAAAAAAATAAAAGGAAATGTTAAGTGAGAGCTATAAGTTCGTCCCCATTCTTGAGTGAAAATATGGCACAAGCTGCATTCCATTCATAAAAGAATTCTTAAGAGATTTCGTCTTAGCTTC
This sequence comes from Macquaria ambigua, assembly GCA_008360985.2. Taxonomy (NCBI): domain Eukaryota; kingdom Metazoa; phylum Chordata; class Actinopteri; order Centrarchiformes; family Percichthyidae; genus Macquaria; species Macquaria ambigua. The sequence goes on from VMKM01000992.1 coordinate 100,378, forward strand.
ACCTATTCCACTTACTGCCGGCCAGTGGGTTCAAACCAAGAACCTGTGAGCAAGCAGCAAAGGGCCTGGGTCTGCTAGGTGAGCTACTGGGGTGCCCACAGTTATAGAGCACCTTTGGGATGTGGTGGAACAAGAAGCAGCATAAAATGTGCAGCAAATGCATGATGCTATCATGTCATCATGGACCAGAATCTCTAAGGAAGGTTTGAAGCACCTTGTTGGATTGAGACCCCAAACAATCCAGGCTGTTCTGGAGGCAAAAGGGGAACTATACTACCCAGTATAAGGAATGTGTACCTGATACACTGGCCACTGAGTGCATAAGAAGTATGAGGCTTTTTTTTTTTTTTTTTTGGCAACAGTGATATGTAATGTACAGTGTTTCATCCATAATTTCACCCAATTTTCAACTTGTACTTTCCAGTCAGACTGTGATATTAATGAAGGACAATGTGATTTCAAATGCATGTTGATAAACTGATTACACATTGTATTAGAGACATTATAAATGTGTAAGTGATTCACTTTGATTAATAGCATTCTACTTTTTCATATCAATCATTTTGATCAAATATTTTATATTTTAACCTTCAACTTGTATGTACTCTGTCATGTAAGGGAAAAAGAAAATATTTTCTTTTCAAGAGAGTATTTTGTGTTTGATCATTTGGACTTTTAATGTATTTGTAATAGTGTTTATAAATTATCATCATCAATATTTCCATGCTTTACAATAAAATAAAAATCACTCAGTTTAAGTTCTGGAGTGTCTCTGTTTTGAATAGTGAATAACTCTCACTGCTGTTTCCAGGTAATGTTATAAAAGCAGAACCTATGACACCCATTTTGCTTGAATAACAAGTAACTGGAATACTGATGCAGCGTCTCTGACTTAATGTGAAACAAAAAGAGGAACCACGAGTTCGCTCTTGTATATCACAACTTTTCTTCTACAGTGCAATTCAGGATAAGACGTTACAGCCGTTGTTCGGGGTAAGTTGCTTACTACTTACTGTAATTGCTCTCCATATTTTGGGGTAACCTACTTAGTAATTAATTGCTCTCCATATTTAAATATTTTACAAGGGATTACATTTTTTTTTAAATCACAAATTGCTAAAAGGTTGTAGACGTGCTCAGTCTTAAGTACATTTTGCCAATTTTAATTTTGTGCTCATGTTTCCTAGAAAACCTACAATGGAGTACAACGACACTGGTGATGTGGAATATTTGTGTCCCACGTTTGACTTTGCAACCATCAACGGTGCCTTCTTCATTTTGATCTTTATCTTCAGCCTCACAGGCAACGTTCTCCTCTTATGTGTTCTTGTCATCTATGAGAGCCTGAAAAATGTCACAAATCTGTTCATCCTGAACCTGGCCTGCTCTGATTTGGTCTTCACTATCACACTTCCATTCTGGGCCGTCTATCATCTGCACCACTGGGTCTTTGGTGATTTTGCCTGCAAATTTATGACTGCAGCATACTTTGTTGGTTTGTACAGTAGCGTCATTCTGCTGACTGCCATGACTGTGGATCGATTCATAACAGTGGTGCTGCACAACTGGCCAAACAAACCTGCAAGGAGGCAGAGGTGTGCAATGGCCGCCTGCGCAGCTGCCTGGATCATCAGCATTGCTGCATCTGTGAGTGATGCTGTCAAAATAAAGGTTGAAACCCACTCGAGCGGCCTTTACATGTGTGAGGGTCCCTCTGATGGCTCTGATGTCAACCTGGGATATTATCTCCAAGTGTCACTCCTCTTCTTCCTCCCATTTGCCATCATTGTTTTCTGCTATTCTGCCATCCTCAAGACTGTTTTGCATGCTTCAAACAGAAAAAGGTACAGGACTGTAGTGGTAGTGTTATGTATTGTTACAGCCTTCTTCATCTGCTGGGGACCTCACAATATTTTGCTTCTCATCATGTCTTTGTATCAACCCAAAGGCTGTAATGAAGAACGCTTGTACATTGCCTATTCTATTTGTCGTATAATTGCTTTTTCTCACTGCTGTATGAACCCTCTGCTGTATATGCTCTCACAAAAGTTGCGAAGTCATCTCTTGCAACTTTTACACTGCGAGAATGCCAGAAGGAAGAACAAGGAGAGAGCCACTGGCCAGAACACTTCTCTTATTCAGAATGTGGCTTTTATTGTGCAAAGCTCTGCTGTTATGTTGGAACTACCCTTCAAATAGACATTCACTTTTGAAATGAAACATGTATTCAGTCTGTAAATGCTTTTATGAAATATAGTTTGTATTTCTTTCATTTTACATTTCATTTTTTATGTTTTGCATATTTCTTCTTAGTATGTGGGTCTGTTTTATGTACCAAGTAAATGATTATGTGTAAAAATAAAGCATGTCAGTTCGTATGATGATGTGTGGGTATGCTTTCACTGCTGCACTTTCTCAGCCCTTATGAATGAACATGGCTGTTACTGTAATATTTTTGAATTAAAATAAGCTGGAACCTAGTTAAGCTGTTTTCACTTCTTTTTTTTAAACCAAATGTTGTGACATGGCAGGATAGGCTGGATTTTAAATTCTGCTGTGCAAGTACCTTTCTCTGTGAAAAGTACCTGATGGAGTGAAACTATCACATCAACTAAATAAGTCATGGATAACACAATTACTAACAGCGAGCAGCAACTAGAGTGACACTGAGTGCATGCTCAAGGTAAGGTTTCTTTTTGCATTGCATCTCTTTGAAATATGTTACAGCATATTTATTCATGTATTTATTCAGTTTGGTAAATTATTTATGTAAAAACTGAATGGGAAAGCTGAGAAATATGGATTGAAACATTAAAATAAAAGTCTGAGAACACTAAATAAAACTTGACAATATGAAATTAAACTGAATTTGCTCAATAGACAAACGTTGTATGTGTGCGTGTATGTTAATGAATGAGTTGTCTACTGTGAATTAGCTTTTATTGACAAACATCAAATAGGGAAGATGTTATCCAATTTGACAAAGAATATATTGTCACAAATATTATTTCCGATTCACAAATTGTGACAAAAGCAGAGACATAATCCTCCACTTCCTCAAACACACTGGAGTTAGGATAAATGTTCTGTTTTTCCATTTACAGTAAGCATTGCTCCATTTTTGTTTATTATAAACTTTGTTTATTATATTGTTATGCACTGGTCAAAATGGTATACTTTCATCATTAGATGGTTGCCACCCGATTTCAGGTACACTGTGTACTACTTATGACCTGTGTGGTAGGCTAACGTGATGTTAATTACATATCTGAAACAAATGGTGTCAGTATGATTATTGGCATTGAGTGTTTCATTTCATATTTTCGGACTTTAATTCAGTATTTTCAAGTTTCAGTCAATATCCTCTGACTTTTATTCCATATCCTTGGTTTTCCATTACATTTTTTGCCATAAAAAATGTCTTGAACGGTATGATATACACAGGATTTTTATTTATGCATTCATTAATTCATGTGAGAGTTGTGCACAAATGTAGAATGTATTCTACTGCATTGTAAGAAATGAACATCATATCCTCATTTCTTTATCAGAGCTATTGACACTTCCTCACAAGACATCAACGAGTACACGATGGCCCTTGACAGCGACTACAATGTCAGCGTCTACTATGACTATGGCAGGTCTACGTTCTATGATGACAATGAATTCAGCGTGGTAGAAGATCAGGTCAAGATAATATCAGCAGTTAGTGTGTGCTGCATCCTCATCTTCTGCATCAGCGTGCCTGCAAACAGCTTCCTCCTTTGGGTTCTTCTGAAGGAACGAGCTTGGAAGACCACATCTGACATCTTGCTTCTGCAGCTCATAATTTCTGACCTCTGCCTCACTGTGACCCTGCCTTTTGAGGTCTGCTGTCTACATGCCTGGATCTGTGGGATATGGACACATGAAGTCCTAATAAGGGTTTTTTTTCTGGGGCTGAACAGCTACGTGTTGATCCTCACTGCCATGACGTTGTATCGTTATGTTGATGTGGTCCATGCTTCACGTCTGTCTGCGCAGGTCTTCAAGGCTAGCATTGTGATATGGCTGGTAAGTGCTGCTTGCAGTATTAAATTATCAGTATCATTTACTATGGAGCTTTTTGACATCTACTTGCAGATTGTTCTTTTCTTTCTCATACCCTTCATTATCATTACTTTCTGCTCTGCCCACATGTGGATAACTATCAAACAAGGCAGGACAAACAGACATCACCAGGTTTCAAGATTGATTTTAGGGATGATTGTAGTTTTTTAAGTTAATTAAGATACTGCCTGTCTTCCACTGTTGCCTGAACCCGCTGTTCCATATATTTGGAGCACAAAGGTTTAGGAGGCATCTCCCCGTGCCATGTAACACTTCATCCCAGAGAAGAGATGGGAGTCAATGACAGTCATCCCTCCACATGATGCCTCTGTGTGAAATTTATCTGAATACTTTTTAAAATGAGGACATTTTAATTTAGCATATAACCATACTTTATGGTTAGATGTAATTACACACAAATATCAATTATGACTGTTCGCTTAGCCCCACCCCCCTTAGTTACGCTACGCCTGTCAAGCTCTCTGTTCTCACACAGCAGTTTACAATAACTGTGCCAGATTTACTTCTTGAAATTCTTAGTAATTTCTGAAACAGTTGGGGCTTGATTTCAGTCAGTGGTTGGTATTTTTTTTTAGCCGGCAACCATTGATTTTGCTGTTGATGACTGTCACTTTAAATGTAGATCAGTTGTAGCAAGCTATCTAGTTAAATGTTAGCTTTGTGCGTTGGTTGAAAACACTATCTCTGGTTGACTTTCAAACACTTCCACTAACTCATTTTAAAAGGACATTTAGCCTAAACTCTGATAGCATCCAGGACCAGCTTCCACACAGTAGGTGAATACAACAAAATGGATGTGCCAGTTATGAACTCTGCTCTTTTTCTGTCTTTTTTTTTACTTTACAAACTAATGTACTTAGCTAATGATATGCTAACGCTTGACCTTGAAAGTAACACTGAATACTAACTACTGTGGACAATTTTTTTTTTCCTAAAATGGCGAAGTCAAGTCATGAATAGTTAATGAGCGCAAAACCTTCATCCAGTCATAACCCTAACCCTCCTTGTGTGGTCGTTAAAGGGTTTGACGTCAAGAACGTTTGTTTGTTATGACTGGATGAACAACGTTTGTTGATTTTGCCCTGCTAGGAAAAAAAAGAATTAGCCTACTGTAGATAGTAAGCTAGTTAGCTGGACAAGCTAACAATTGCAGCTTAAGTTAGAGCAAACAAACCCAGTGTTTAATCCATCCTTACACTTTAATCCCTTGTGTTTCTGCTTTTGTAAAGACAAAAAATACACCGTCTTTACAAACATGTAAAGAAGTCTAAAGCTTGACAGACCTGCCTTGCCTAGTTACGGTTGCTAAGCTGTAATTGGAGAAGTGCTGTTTGGGGTAGGAATTTTGCTAACAGTCAATTGCAAAAGAATAACAGTAACAGTGCAGGCAGAAACAAGAAAACTGATGAATCATGTGGTGGAGTGAACTACTCTTGTAGATTGTATTAGAGATAAACAAACTGAAACAGTGAAGGACAACACAGGACATTGGCTTGTAAGAAAGAGGAAGAGTGAGAAAAAATGCTGAGACTTGAAAAATGAAGCAGAAAAAAAAAGAGACGAAAAATGTATATAACTAAAGTAACTTTGTTTCCAATGATGACAGGAAACAGCAGCATAATTCCATATATATTAAAACAACTGTACTTTCTGTACATTGTAATTCTTCTCACTTAAATTAACACTTAATATCCCATTGTTATGATGATTTTACTGCACTGAACAAATCAACCCACAAGATGGCAACAAAAATGAATGGAAGTAAGGCTGGTGGTAATTTCTTTGGGTCAATTTTTAAAAGGAGAAAAGAATATTAATTATGAAACTATGTGATTTGCAGTTATTTTGCTTAATATTCATTTTAATTGATGTTTTACACAGTAACGTACAGGGTGGATAATTTAACTTGTAATGTCATGTAACTATTATAAGAAAGACTGCTGTTGATATCATACTGTATACAATAAAATATATTTAAAGCACAATATATAATCCATGTCTAATGAGAGCTCTTTAACACAGTTTCATGTTATGATTATGTTATATTAAATTATATTTGTAGGTAGAACAAGCCTGTGTTTTTAATTATGATCAATTACACACAAGCTGCTTATTGTTAACTTGTGTAAATATACCTTCATTTGTTGTGACCAAAAATGAAAGATTAGGCCTTATAAAGTGAAACAAATGTGTGTAAAGAGCACATGATGCAGAGGTGTCTAAACCAACAGGAAACTGTGGTTAGAGATCACTTTTCCCTGATGGCCCCTAGCTGACAGATCTTACACAGACACCCAGACAGCCTCTCCCACTCTTACAGTGACAGCCAACCTTAGTTCTCTTCAAACAATACAAAAAAAAAGAAATCACTCAATTTAAGTTCTGGAGCTTTCACTGCTGCACTTTCTCAGCCCTTGTGAATGAACATGGCTGTTACTGTAATAGTTTTGAATAAAAATAAACTGGAATCTAGTTAAGCTGTTTTCACGTCTTTTTTAACCAAATGTTGTGACATGGCAGGATAGTGTAACTATTATAAGAAAAACTGCTGTTGATATCATACTGCATACAATAAAATATATTTAAAGCACAATATATAATCCATGTCTAATGAAAGCTCTTTAACACAGTTTCATGTTATGATTATGTTATATTAAATTATATTTGTAGGTAGAACAAGCCTGTGTTTTTAATTATGATCAATTACACACAAGCTGCTTATTGTTAACTTGTGTAAATATACCTTCATTTGTTGTGACCAAAAATGAAAGATTAGGCCTTATAAAGTGAAACAAATGTGTGTAAAGAGCACATGATGCAGAGGTGTCTAAACCAACAGGAAACTGTGGTTAGAGATCACTTTTCCCTGATGGCCCCTAGCTGACAGATCTTACACAGACACCCAGACAGCCTCTCCCACTCTTACAGTGACAGCCAACCTTAGTTCTCTTCAAACAATACAAAAAAAAAGAAATCACTCAATTTAAGTTCTGGAGCTTTCACTGCTGCACTTTCTCAGCCCTTGTGAATGAACATGGCTGTTACTGTAATAGTTTTGAATAAAAATAAACTGGAATCTAGTTAAGCTGTTTTCACGTCTTTTTTAACCAAATGTTGTGACATGGCAGGATAGTGTAACTATTATAAGAAAAACTGCTGTTGATATCATACTGCATACAATAAAATATATTTAAAGCACAATATATAATCCATGTCTAATGAAAGCTCTTTAACACAGTTTCATGTTATGATTATGTTATATTAAATTATATTTGTAGGTAGAACAAGCCTGTGTTTTTAATTATGATCAATTACACACAAGCTGCTTATTGTTAACTTGTGTAAATATACCTTCATTTGTTGTGACCAAAAATGAAAGATTAGGCCTTATAAAGTGAAACAAATGTGTGTAAAGAGCACATGATGCAGAGGTGTCTAAACCAACAGGAAACTGTGGTTAGAGATAATTTTTCCCTGATGGCCCCTAGCTGACAGATCTTACACAGACACCCAGACAAACTCTCCCACTCTTACAGTGACAGCCAACCTTAGTTCTCTTCAACAATAAAAAAAAACAAACAAACAAAAAACCTAAATGTTGTGACATGGCAGGACAGGCTGGATTTTAAATTCTGCTGTACAAATACTTTTCTCTGGGAAAAGTACCTGATGGAGTGAAACTATCACATCAACTAAATAAGTCATGGATAACACAATTACTAACAGCGAGCAGCAACTAGAGTGACACTGAGTGCATGCTCAAGGTAAGGTTTCTTTTTGCATTGCATCTCTTTGAAATATGTTACAGCATATTTATTCATGTATTTATTCAGTTTGGTAAATTATTTATGTAAAAACTGAATGGGAAAGCTGAGAAATATGGATTGAAACATTAAAATAAAAGTCTGAGAACACTAAATAAAACTTGACAATATGAAATTAAACTGAATTTGCTCAATAGACAAACGTTGTATGTGTGCGTGTATGTTAATGAATGAGTTGTCTACTGTGAATTAGCTTTTATTGACAAACATCAAATAGGGAAGATGTTATCCAATTTGACAAAGAATATATTGTCACAAATATTATTTCCGATTCACAAATTGTGACAAAAGCAGAGACATAATCCTCCACTTCCTCAAACACACTGGAGTTAGGATAAATGTTCTGTTTTTCCATTTACAGTAAGCATTGCTCCATTTTTGTTTATTATAAACTTTGTTTATTATATTGTTATGCACTGGTCAAAATGGTATACTTTCATCATTAGATGGTTGCCACCCGATTTCAGGTACACTGTGTACTACTTATGACCTGTGTGGTAGGCTAACGTGATGTTAATTACATATCTGAAACAAATGGTGTCAGTATGATTATTGGCATTGAGTGTTTCATTTCATATTTTCGGACTTTAATTCAGTATTTTCAAGTTTCAGTCAATATCCTCTGACTTTTATTCCATATCCTTGGTTTTCCATTACATTTTTTGCCATAAAAAATGTCTTGAACGGTATGATATACACAGGATTTTTATTTATGCATTCATTAATTCATGTGAGAGTTGTGCACAAATGTAGAATGTATTCTACTGCATTGTAAGAAATGAACATCATATCCTCATTTCTTTATCAGAGCTATTGACACTTCCTCACAAGACATCAACGAGTACACGATGGCCCTTGACAGCGACTACAATGTCAGCGTCTACTATGACTATGGCAGGTCTACGTTCTATGATGACAATAAATTCAGCGTGGTAGAAGATCAGGTCAAGATAATATCAGCAGTTAGTGTGTGCTGCATCCTCATCTTCTGCATCAGCGTGCCTGCAAACAGCTTCCTCCTTTGGGTTCTTCTGAAGGAACGAGCTTGGAAGACCACATCTGACATCTTGCTTCTGCAGCTCATAATTTCTGACTAAGTCTTTCTGTAAGTACCGTATTTCCCTCTGGAGTGACCTTGTCTATGTGACACAGAATAAACAAATTAACCCTCGGCAGCAGGATCAATAAAATATAATATAACAGACTGCATATTTGTGATTAAAATCACAGCCAGTCAAGTATGTCTAACTCAACAGTCTGTGCTTTTGGTTGCTTTTATTTAAAATGATGTGTGCCAGAAATTCCAACAGTAAAGTAATTTAGCTGTATTATTTCTGTAATTAAAATATTTCAACTTTTTTTCTGTGGGCTCCAGAACAGGTTGAGGCATCGGCCCTGATGGCTAACGGGGGGTCCAGAGAAGAGATGTAGGGACACAGTCATCCACTCATATCACTTATGACATGCCTCTACTATTTATCTGAATTTTTTACTGCCTGTCTTCCAAAAGTGAGATTTCAGCCTAAACGCATGTGCATCCAGGACCATGGAGGCATCTCCTTTTAATAACTTCAAAACCACAGAGAAAATACCTTCAAATACAGTAAAAACCCACCCCCGGTGCTCAAATAAAAAGACGTCAAGAACATTTGTTATGACTGGATGAACAACGTTTGTTGACTTTGCCCTGCTAGGAAAAAGAATGTAGCCTACTGTAGATAGTAAGCTAGTTAGCCAGACAAGCTAACAATTTCAGCTTAAGTTAGAGCAAACAATTCATTTTAATCTCATGCTTTGATGTTAATTTGATAAGTTAATGTTTTACACAGTGACGTACAGGGTGGATAATTTAACTTGTAATGCCATGTAATTATTATAAGAAAGACTGCTGTTGATATCATGCATACTGTATACAATAAAATATCTTTAAAGCACAAATTTATAATCCACATGTAATGAGAGCTCTTTAACACTTTAACAGCATTTATATCTAACATTTACTGTATGTTGTTAATATTTCGTGTTATGATTATGTTAAATCATATTTGTAGGTAAAACAAGCCTGTGTTTTAAATTATGATCAACTACACACAAGCTGCTTATTGTTAAATCAAACTTCAATGACTTTTGTAAATATACCTTCATTTTTTTGTGACCAAAAATGAAAGATTAGGCCTTAAATGAAATAAATGTATTCCCAGGACATTTGGCACAATGTTTTTACTTGCAAACTGTCTGTCAAACAGTACTACCTGCATATCAGATGTTATATTTCTGTCCACACCTGTTTAGTCTCTGTCTTCATATGTGCAAGCACCAATTAACCAGGCAATGTTCCTTGTGCACCCACTGTAACTGCAAATAAAGCAATTCTGAATCTGGTTAATTTATTTCTTCTTCTTCTTCTTTTTCTTTTTTTTTTTTTTTACATACCAGCCAATATGTTAGGGAAGTACCGTATTTCCCTCTGGAGTGACCTTGTCTATGTGACACAGAATAAACAAATTAACCCTCGGCAGCAGGATCAATAAAATATAATATAACAGACTGCATATTTGTGATTAAAATCACAGCCAGTCAAGTATGTCTAACTCAACAGTCTGTGCTTTTGGTTGCTTTTATTTAAAATGATGTGTGCCAGAAATTCCAACAGTAAAGTAATTTAGCTGTATTATTTCTGTAATTAAAATATTTCAACTTTTTTTCCTCTTCTGTGGTCCAAATCTTTTAACTCTATTATATGTAATGTGTTTCTCCAGAGCCCTGTCAGTGTACTTGAACATGGTTGAGTAGCGCGGCCCTGATGGCTCCACGGGGGGTCCAGAGAAGAGTGTGTAGGGACAGCTCAGTGGGCCACTGTAACAGCACTCATATCTGTCTCTGGGGGTAGATTAAGCTTAATTAACTAAACCATCCAGCACGCTTGGATGAATGGATACAAGTCAAGGGCAGAGCAGTCACGGGTGTGCTCACACATTCTCTGGCAGGCACTGGGAGACGGTTTTGTGCCGAATTGTATCTGTGTGTGTGTGTGTGTAATAGCAGCAAAAAAGTGGATACTGTAGCTATGATAAAGTTGTGTGTACAAGTCAATAATAATAATGACCTGTATTTAGTCTGTAATGTGTCTTTATGCAGTCAGTAAAAACAAAATACCAGTGAGCTATGAACAGAGAAGATTCAAACCTGCATTGCAGTTTCGGGAACAGCCATCCCACAATTTTGCATGTTTCCTCAATTTATGAGTGTTCGCTAACAGCTTTTGGACTTATCAGCATTTCTGAGAAGGAAGTGATCAAACCTATGTTAGATCCCAATCTTACCTTGTTGTGGAGTGTCTGCTGGTAGGAAAAAGGCCTTATTTTTAGTATGTAAATAAAACAATATGCAGGAGGTTTATTCTAAGAATTAATAACTTCAAAAACCACAGAGAAAATACCTAACTAGACAAATACAGTAGAAAACCCACCCCACGGAGCTCAAATACAAAAGACAATCTAAGGCATCCCATTTCTTATCTTCGAGTCAGTGCAATCTCTTTCCCCAGATCATTTTCTTAGCAAATGATGTTGTTGTTCAATCCTGTTTTTAGCCACAAGCTAAACAGCTGTTGCTGTTTTCTTATGTAGACTCTGCTACCAGCCCTCCCTGGCCCTAACATTCACTGCCTGCTCTTCTTTTCTCCAGGGCAACTCACCCTCCTTTTTCACATTGATATCTCCAGTTATCTATAATGATAATTACACCGACCATATGTGAATTTAACTGATGCCTTGCAAATGTGTAAATGTGTGTGTACTTGGTACATATTGCTAATAAAGTCTTATTGCTTGTTAATCTGGACTGTCAGGGAAATGCGTGCAAATCGATTAAGTGTGTCAGCCTTATCATTACAAACAACTGTTTTAGTAAACAAATATAGATGACTTAATTCTCATATGACATACACTGGCATGTATGACATTTCACTAACGCACCTCATCCCGAATGAATTTGTCATGGGAATAAAATGTTTTAAAAAAGGATTAGATCCCCTGTTTAACAGGCACCCTTACCTCACAATCTTTGTTTTTCTCAATCATGAATCCAGGAGGGTGACATGTTCGTTCTTTAAAAATGTGTATTTGAAAGATGATATATTAAAAAATAACCACCTCTCATGCTGAATCTTGGCCTTTATTTTGCTACTGCAATGCTACATCTCTCCACTAGAGGGGACATGGGTATTGGCATAATGCTGTTCTTTTATTGATTACAATCTGATATGACTTTCCATATCAGCCACAAACAATTAAGATAGAAATGTACTCTCTTATAGACTCACAAAAAGATCATTAGTCCCTACAAAAGAGCTGTGCTGCTTTGAATACATACACAAATGTTCATCACAAAGAACAAATGCAGCCTGTCTGCAGATCCCACACCATCATATCTCTATATTTTAGGGTCATCCTCCTCTACTTACCTGCTGTTGTCAGATAGAAAAACACAGTGATTAACTACCATGGAGACTTAATTAACAAATCAAACATCTGGATATTCAGACTAGGCCTACTGCAAAGGCTTAGCTGCCTCTTGTAAGACTGGCCATTTGATGTATCAAACAGTGTGTCGTGGTGTTTCTTGCTAAATTTTTCCCATCTGGCTTGTTTTGTATCTTCACTTTTTTTTTTTTTGCAGCCTCTACTCACTTTGCAACTTTCAAAGTTTTTTATTTGTCTTTTTTGGTTAGTTTGTGGCATTGTGGAGGACTGGACAATGGTGAGGATTGTGGACAAGTATGAGGCCATTGAGACTGGAAACATAACATTACATAACACTAGAAATATAACATGGGAATATACCTGAAATATATGTGGCCTAGAATTATACATAGGGCCTCCAGTAAGAGGAAATAGCTGTATTCCCTGGACATTTTATTTTATTTTCATCATGTTTTACCCTCACATCAGATGTTATGTTTCTGTCCACATTTGTCAAGGAATAACATAACATTACATGACATAACATGGGAATATATCTTACATTTATGTGGCCAAATATTACAGATTAGGCCATTAATAAAGTGAAATAGCTGTATTCCCAGGACATTTATTTATTCATTTAGCTCAGAGACTGTGTGTCAAAGAGTATAACCTCCACATCAGGTTTTATATTTCTATCCACAACCTCACATCACATCACTTAATATCACATAACACAACATATACGTTTTAGTCCAAACGTGCTTTGTATTACTGTGAATGAAAACGTTTTTTGGATGGTCCCGATGAGAACTGGACCTCCAGACCTGGCACTGACTCTTCAATGCTCTACCCACTGAGCTAATATCCTACAGACCATGTTTTTTGGCTTACCCTTCCTTATCCTCAGGCTGCACCAGCTGCCGTCTACCTCCGACCACACTCCACGCCCCTGATATGTTGTCCTCTACCTGCATCGTCCCTCCTCCTCCTCCTCCTCCTCCTCCTCCTCCTCCTCATTTGTAGGTGTTCTATCCCCCATTTTGGCCGCAACTTTCCAAAAGGTGAACAGAAGTGATTTTCAATAGCACCGTGCATGACTAATGGTGGAAACATGTTAAAATCATCGCAGAAATGTCCTTGGGAAGACAAATGAATTTTCAGCAGAATAATTAACTTAATTAACAAATTTGCATGCATATTCATCAGGGCCATTGAAGTCTTTCCAGCTCAGCTTGATGAACGTTGCTGTGTAATAACCAGCTCATTTACATTCTGCCATCCACTGCCATTTGTGTGGATTACTGAGAAAAGGCAAAGTGTGGGTGTGTGTGTGTATGTGTGTGTGCATGATGCTAGGGCTACATCGTATGTGCACACACTTTTCTCTTTCCCTTAACATGTCACAGAGAGAGCTTGATGAATTGATTTGACATACTGTTTTGTTGGATATACACCCCAATGTTGGACCCAGCTGCCTCCCCTTACACACACTGATATAGAGGGAGCATTCATATATGCACATATTCATACACACATACCTTGCGTGAATGTGACTGATGGAGGCCTGACTCTGTGTGTGTGCGCTCTACACCCATATCTCCTTGCACCCCCCCCCCCCCCTTCTCTCTGGTGGGCAGTTCTTGGCACCGATCCTGAGTCGTAAACCCTCCTGGGTTGCCAGACTGTGCGTTGTTAAAAACGTGAGGCCCTCCGTACCCCCTCCCCGTCTCTGCAGGGCAATCTTTAAAGGCAGCAAGGTGTGACGGCACAGACTGGCAGCTTGGCAGCCATGCCCGAGGATACCAACGCTCCGTCAGCCGTGAACGGGCACCATCACATGGGCTCGCCTAACTAATATGCTCGCCGTACATGTGCCTTTCTCATGCCTCATCTGTGCCAGTCAGAGACAAAGGAATTCATTAAGAAATTTCACATGGCGTTGTTTTGTGATTTTGCCGGGATATAGTTAATTGGGAATTTCACACAAGCTAAGGTAACTGAGGGAGAGATTATCCAAATGAGTTCGGAAAAGTTAATTACACTCACTTGGCTGTATGTGCCCTTGATCTGGTTGGGCAGGGAACAACAGGAAAACTTATTTTAAGCTTGTGCATTATATTTCTCTAACAATATGTTTCTCATTCTCATCATGCATATTTCCTCCAACTTAGGTGCCACTGAACACAGTTAGAAAGAGACACTTCCCAGCAGGTTACTTAACAGCCTGTCAGAAAACTGCTGCACCAGTAACATTATCATACGGACATAAAAAGGAATGCAAAGCAAATGCTTTTGCACCTTTAACATAACCAATATGGCGCACTGTCCTGAGATTTTACAGGAGCAATTATCACATTTATTCAAGGGGAAAAAAAACATTTTTCTTTAAAAAACAGCATCACCTGACACATAAAAACTTGTGATATTCAGCATACTTTCTTCCCTTTGCCTCTGTGATACTTTCTCCTACGCTTTTTCTGCAGACATATGTTTGACACTTGAAGCTGTTATCATAGCTGGAAGTGTGAAAGAGAATTGTTGCAGTAATATGCCGCTCTTGAGTGTTGTGACAGGAAAATGCCTTTCAGATACAGAATTGGCATTTTCAAGTCTTGTCTGACACAACAGTGTTTGTCTTCCATACTGATAACAGTGAAGCCAAGTTTGCCAATGAATTTCTCCAGAAATTGTTTGTTAGATTCTTTGGAGAATAAGTTGTGCGATAAAAAAGATTCCACACTTATTGAAAGACTTATTGCATTTTTAATGATGTGTTTTACTCATAAAAAAAATCTCATTTATTGCGTTGTCTGACCCTCTTTGTTTTGAAGCTTCCACTGAAGCAAGACGAATACAAAACACAAATGGACCATTAAACTGACCTTCAAACTGGGCCCTATGAAAATCAAATGGCTGTCACCACACGGATGGGGAGATTTACAGAACCACAGCCTGTTTCCCTCCAGTGAGAAATATGAAAAATACACATCAGATGCTCGTTTTCATGATCCTCCTTTTTGAAGTAACAACAACTCTCACAGCTCGAGTGAATAAATCTATGAAAGCTTCGATCACAGACCATGAAAGGAGTTTTTTTTTAATTTTTATGGATGGAAACAGCAGACTCTCCCCTGCAGACTTGCTTTGTTGACCTGCTGATATGATTGTTGCTTTTCTATAATAGCTGCAGTACATAATTGTTCATACTTGTTGTCTGATCCTCGGCTAAGCCACACACGCGCACACACACACACACGCAAACATACATACCATACACATGTATGAAGATGAAACGACACCTGGATTTACCACGAAGGGATGAGGATCGTGCCTTCAATGTAGACCTTCTGTCTGTGGAGTCCACAAACATTAACAGAAACGTGTATTTTCAACATTAGCTAGAGAGAACTTGGCTGAGTCTATCAGAAAATAAAATCTTGTAACTTCTTTGTATCCCTTCTTTTGAGGTAGAGGGGGGGATGTATTTGACGACGGTACTGTTTGATGGTGCAATTGATGAGAAAGTTCTGAAGAAAGTCCCAGAGCCTCAGAGGAATTTGATTACCTCCATCCATTATCTGCACAGTGAGCAATCGCGAAGCTCACCATCTGTCATCCGTTTCATTTGCATCGTCAACACCTGCCCTGCCTGTTTATGCCTTCACATTTTTTATAAGCTGTCTTTCATGGCACGGAAAAATGTTGACTTTTCCTTCTAAATACATTAATTCCACAAGTTCAAAGAACATATTGAACGCAGAACAACTTGGTTTATGTCTAATAGAATTTGGAAACTCTCCTTTTTATTGCTGCAGATTAAAAAAAAAATACATTCAATCTGCTTTCACAGCTTAGTGAACAATAAAGTGTTTCATTTCATGGATAAATTACTGCAAGATAGACAGATAGATGATAGACAGATAGATAGATAGATGATAGATAGATAGATAGATAGATGATAGACAGATAGATAGATAGATGATAGACAGATAGATAGATAGACAGATAGATGATAGACAGATAGATAGATAGATGATAGATAGATAGATAGATAGATAGATAGATAGATAGATAGATAGATAGATGATAGATAGATAGATAGATAGATGATAGATAGATAGATAGATAGATGATAGATAGATAGATAGATAGATAGATAGATAGATAGATAGATAGATAGATAGATAGATAGATAGATTTCCATATCACACATACACACACCACATCCTCCTGTTTGTTACCAACACATTGTGCTGCATACACTCCCTCTCCTCTCCCTCCTTCCCTCCCTCCCTCCCTCCCTCCTCAATCCTCCCCCATCCATCCATCCCGTCTCCCATATCCCCAGGTGGTGCCGACGGCTGCGGGGCCCATTAGCAACAGAATTCCTGCCTCCAGCAGGCCATGCGTGTCCCGAGTGACACATTTTTGGACCGACACCAAGAATCCAACCCTCCGCAGACAGCTCACTTCCCTCTGCAGTCACCACAGTATGTGCATGTGTGTAATATGTGTATGTGTGTGTGTGTGAGGGAGAGAGAGAGGCCTTGCGAAACACAGCATGAGTCCCACAGGAAATGCTTGAAAGGCAGTATGGGACAGATTGGTGATGGCGCAGAATGGACTAGAATACTAAAAAGAAACGCAAAGATATTCTACAGTAGAGAGATCATACATCGACAAGATGACTCTCCTGCCATAGAGCATCTACATATCTTACAATGTAAACTGCGTAGAAGTTCCTAGAAAAAAAAATAAAATTAATTGGATTTTGCTGATGCACATCGTTGTTTGTTGATGCTGTTTTTGCCAGCTGATGCTTTACAAACAAATCCTGCTTGGGGAAGAGAACTATTTGAGATGAATGAGATTTTTATTAAATTTTGCATACAGTGAAAGGTGTCACTACAGAGATTACCTCATCTGAATTGATCTACGCGAGTGATATTTGATGGTCGATCAAGATTCTTATTAATCATAAGGAGGAGTGATTATGAAACAATACGTTATGAGTTAAGAAAGAACAGTAAGTCTTTTTAGTATAGATATTATGAATGGATTCTTTCTCCATACTAATAGATAGTTAATTATGTACCTAATGACTCCTCACAAAGCGCTATATAATTAGTCTAGATGAGCCGAGAAAGTTCCTACTTGTTCTTACATGTTTAATGTTGGTGATTTCTCATTTCCAAATGGGAATGTGGGCGATGGCGGTATGACATTAGTGTCAGTGGAGCCACAGAAAGGTACTGATATCTATCTATCTATCTATCTATCTATCTATCTATCTATCTATCTATCTATCTATCTATCTATCTATCTATCTATCTATCTATCTATCTATCTAAAAGGACAATTTCCAAATTCTATTAGACATGAAAGTTGTTCACCTTCAGTATCTATCTATACATATATAGCCTACTGTATAGCTAGCTATCTAGCTTGAGCTAGATATCCAGCTCGAGCTATCTAGCTAGCATCAAACACTTTATTGTTTGCTAAGCTGTGAAAGCATTTTGCATTTCATGTATTTTTTTGTACGTTTTTCATGTCCAATATGTTTTTGAACTTGTGGAATTAATGTTTTAATGTATCTAGCTAACTAGATAGCAACCTAGTTAGCTAACCAGCTACTGTACGATGAAATGAAACTCTTATGATCACCAAACTATCAAAGTAGCTTTTATTTTTTTCTACACCAATAAAAGAGTTTCCAATTTATATTATAAACCATGTTTTTCACATTCAATATGTTCTTAAAATGTGGAGGAGATGTAAAGTCACTGTGTGTCTCTCTAGCTAACTAGCTAGCTAGCAATCTATCTTGCATCAATTTATCTATGAAATTAACACTTTATTGCTCACTAAGCTGTGAGCAAACTAAATGTGTTTGAAATTGTATTCAGAAGGAAAAGTCAACATTTTGTCTTGTCTATCTGTCTGTCTATCTAACTATCTCACACCACAGTGCAGTCATGACTACCAGATGCTCACATGTTCACAGTCGAAACCACTTCACCCAGTAGCACCCGTGTCTCTCAGCCTGCCCTGAAATAGGGTGTTGCTGGGGTGTCAGAGGATCACACCCCTGTATGCTTCCCAGCTGCTCCAAAACCCACCCTATACTCCCTCATATTGTAGCCACACACACACACACACACACACACACACACACACATGCATACATCCAGTCAGACTACCCCTAGACAAAGAGCACAAAGCACAAAGGTGATGTAGTGACAGATGCTCCTGTCACATACTTAGCATATCGCCACCTCTAAAATAGTGCAACTGCAGGAGTCGGTTTGTCTCTCTCACAGCGCTACTACTCATAACTCATTCATTTCCACTCCCCGACGGATAAAGCAGCTCTTAAACCACAATCCTTCACCCAATATTTATCCAATCTGACCAAATATTATAATTAATGCCTCTGTCTCTCCTCTCCTCATCTCCTTCAGGCCAATATATTCCCCTCATCTCCACTCCCTCCCACCCCGTCTAACCTTTCAGTGCCAAGTTCACAGATAGAGAGAAAGTACTTACTGTGAGAGTCCGGGCCGGCTGCCAGAGAGACTGATCCACCAATCTGACACGTTAATGAGATCCTGGCCCATAGTACTGGAGTGTCAGGCCTCCTCTGCTGCAGCATCAGCCCTGCCGTGACCTGCAACACACACACAAGCACGTCTACTCATATGTATAATTTTTTCACACATGCACACACACACTCACAGAGATATAAGCACAAATGAATCTGAGTCTCTCCACATACACACACACACACACACACACACACACACACACTCTTTGAGAGGGGGGTTCAGCTCCTTAAATCTGTCTAATTAAAACACCAAATCCCTCTACTCCCCTCACCCACCAACCCAATCCTCACTTCCCAGCCACACACACACACACACACACACACACACACACACACACACACACACACTCGCACCCCACCATCCTCCATCCCCACTGCCACCACCCCCGATTCCGCAGGAGAAATGATTATTAGGAATTTAATGGGGGAACGTTTCCCATCCCACACCATCTGGGGCTTGGGAATGGCACGAAATTTGAGGATGCTTGCCGACGTGGCGGGGAACATTATTTTCATTTTTCTTGACTGGTGCTCGGATTTTCAGACGTTGCAGGAAAAGGCTCCTGATTACAATAAATTACCATAATATATTACAAAATAATGTACATATAAAGATGAATTTGTGTTTGTTTTTCTGCATTTCTGTTATAGGTGAAAACTTTCCTCAACTTCTGAGATGATCATTGTCATTCTGCAACTTTATCTCCATAGAAACACAATGTTTGTTTTGCACTAATTATGACAGCACATCTCAGATTGCGAATGCACCTCTATACGATATATCCCCCATTCCTGTCCTTCACCTCCCACACAGAGCCGGGCCATATGCTCCCTCTCTCTGCCTCTCCCTATACTTCTTTCTCCCCCTCTCTCCTTCGCTCTCTCTCTACACTCTTAATGAGCTGCACGAATGTAGGGGTACGTGTACATGTTTGACCCCGTGCTAAACTGCTGCACGCCGCCCTGTAGACCCTGTGGGCGTGAGCCCCCCCCCCCTGAGCGCCTTCTTATCCTCTCTATGAGGCTCCAAGAGGGATTTGAATCTCCTGAATTCTCCTCCACACACACATGCACACATACACAGATCAGCCATAACATTATGACCACCTGCCTAATATTGTGTAGGTCCCCCTTTTGCCCCCAAAACAGCCCTGACCCGTCGAGGCATGGACTCCACTAGACCTCTGAAGGTGTGCTGTGGTATCTGGCACCAAGACGTTAGCAGCAGATCCTTTAAGTCCTGTAAGTTGCGAGGTGGGGCCTCCATGGATCGGACTTGTTTGTCCAGCACATCCCACAGATGCTCGACTGGATGGAGATCTGGGGAATTTGGAGGCCAAGTCAACACCTTGAACTCGTTGTCGTGTTCCTCAAACCATTCCTGAACCATTTCTGCAGTGTGGCAGGGCGCATTATCCTGCTGAAAGAGGCCACTGCCATTAGGGAATACCGTTTCCATGAAGGGGTGTACTTGGTCTGCAACAATGTTTAGGTAGGTGGTACGTGTCAAAGTAACATCCACATGAATGGCAAGACCCAAGGTTTCCCAGCAGAACATTGCCCAAAGCATCACACTGCCTCCGCCGGCTTGCCTTCTTCCCATAGTGCATCCTGGTGCCATGTCTTCCCAGGTAAGCGACGTACACGCACCCAGCCATCCACATGATGTAAAAGAAAACGTGATTCATCAGACCAGGCCACCTTCTTCCATTGCTCCGTGGTCCAGTTCTGATGCTCGCGTGCCCATTGTAGGTGCTTTCGGCGGTGAACAGGGGTCAGCATGGGCACCCTGACCGGTCTGCAGCTACGCAGCCCCATACGCAACAAACTGCGATGCACTGTGTGTTCTGACACCTTTCTATCAGAACCAGCATTAACTTTTTCAACAGTTTGAGCTACAGTAGCTCTTCTGTTGGATCGGACCACACGGGCCAGCCTTCGCTCCCCAGGCGCATCAGTGAGCCTTGGCCGCCCATGACCCTGTCGCCGGTTCACTGGTTTTCCTTCCTTGGACCACTTTTGGTGGGTACTGACCACTGCAGACCGGGAACACCCCACAATCCTAATATATCCCACCCACTGACAGGTGCCATTGTAACAAGATAATCAATGTTCTTCACTTCACTTGTCAGCGGTCATAATGTTATAGCTGATCGGTGTATATTCACATGCACATGCACACCCAGCCTGGTAGAAAATGCATTAAGACTGACAGGGTGAGAATTTTAGTAAATGAGATAAATTAGGCCTGGTGATGAAGGATGGGGGGCTAAAGAGGTGATTTTAGGGCCCCAAAGGGACCTCCAGCAACCCGGTCTTCCAGTTTTATGATGATACAGAGGAAGAGAAGCATGAGTGAGGGACTGAAGACAGGAAAACAAGCCCTTTTCTCCATAACCCCCCCCAATGTTTCTTATGTTCTTCTAAGAAGAATGAGATTAATTTGTGATTTCCCAGATCTGCTGAATGTTCATGTCTTTACTGCTGGAAACTCAATTCACCAGGAGCAGCAGCATTTATTTCATGATCTAAACCAACATGATGCGAGTCCCAACACAGTTTGAAATTCTTTGCAGTTGCATCCACAGAAGGGGAAAGTGAGATGTTATGAAATTTACGTGGTATTAAAACCGATTCCTATGAGAAGCTTCCATTAGACTTTGTATTTCCTGATTTTCTTTTTTGTTGCTGCTGTTGCTCCTTAACTCTCCACGGTTAAATTAGAACTTACTTCAAATGTTTGCAAAGCTTTTATCGTAATTTCATGTTCATCTGTAAAAACAAAGCGACAAATATGATTAAATGTAATGAATAATTACAGTATGTGATGGCCCTGAAATGACTCTCTACAGAAAATTAAAGAGAACAAGAATTTCTAATCTGCTGCCATTAGTTCAATTTCTACAGAGATTAATACAAGTTCATTGCTCTGCCTACATGCTTAGCACACAAGTTTCTTCTGGTTGCTAGTTGGTTATACTGCAGCAAAGACAATACGTTGTTAGCAATAAGTGGCTTGATAGGACTCAGATTGAAAATACTGTTGTGTATGTTTTTGAATAAAGTGTCATTCATGTGTTTGTTATTGTTTTGCAAAGATAGACTCTCCTTTCTCTAAAGGAAATACAGTGACAGACCTGCAGGCCCCTTCTCCTAGATCACATATTATTTCTCACATATCTGTCATTTCTTTGGTTATTAAAACATACAATTCAGGGTTCATTGCAGACAGATGCTGAAAGTTGTTAAGGTTTTCGTGTCCTTAGAGGTTTTTTGTTGCTGTTAACTTTAATTTCATTTTCATACAAGTGTATGTACCAACTATCACAATCAGTCACAGCTTCAGCTTATGTTTTTCTTTAGCCTATATAGCCTAAACATGAATTTTGCTCCTGTGTTGTTATTTCAATTAATTAATGAATTAGGGATACATTTTTTTTGTAACTTGGATAAAAGTAGATACCATTTATCATAATGCTCCAAAACCTACTGTTTTCCAATGAGAGAAGTCTGCGTCAAAAATTTTATTTATTTCACCAGGTTTTGATGATGATACATCAATATTTTTAGCAGTGATTTAGTTCATCCAGACAGGGATATAAACATAAACAAGTGACTTTCTCCACATTATTTCATTAACATCGGCTTTATATTTATTCCCCTAATTATGAAATGATGTCATAGTCCTGCGTACTACTTCTACTCTGTAAACGCTAGTAAAACCGTGACCAACTAATTAAATATAAGGTAGGTGCGTATACCTTCATTTAAATCCTGAAGTTTAGAAACAAGGTAAAATGGATTTAATAAAATATTAAAAAATAAAAACGGACTTTTATTTTTGTTCCTTCAGAGAGTGTGACCACCTTTAACAGGAGATGCTGCGTCTCCAGGGATTACCAGTCCCACTTCTCTCCGATGGGAGGACTGGGATCAATTGTCTGCGCTCTCTGGCTGACATCCAATAGCTCGTGGGCATTTTTTTTTTTTTTTTTTGGTCACAAATCAAAATTATATCGACAAACCTCTTTCAGATAAAGAACTTTAAACCCTCTGCGTAATATTTGCGTAAAGTTTCACAGACTTAACACCAACTATTCAATTTAAAATCTAATTTAAGTGAAGTTAAAGCATTTGTATCGTTATAGAAAAGAATTTGGATTGATTAATGTGCATTTTTACGGTTTGAAACTTATGTTGCTTCAAGATTAATACAGCCTAATTATAATGCTACACAATAGGCCTTACGTACTGTCACCACAATCTCAGAGGTTATGCAAGATTATTAAAAAATTAAATTTCTCAAAATTAAATAAATAAATAAAATTACGCCTGGGGCGTTTTTAATCTTGATTTATTTTTCTAATAATTTATTTTTTTAATCGCCGTCTTCCTGCTGTCGATCATTTTCACAGAAAGCTGAGAAGCTGGGCCACAACATAAAGCCTCTCGCAGCCTCTTTCATTTTATTGCGACAACACATCACAACACATTAACACATTACTTCACGAATATTTCGATCCATAACGAGTTTTCAGGAGTTTGTGTGCGTGCGTGTAAGTGTGTGTGTGTGTGTGTGTGTGTGTGTGTGTGTGAGAGAGAGAGAGAGAGAAATAAAAGTTAGAAATATCGTCCAATAATCACTCATCATTCGGGTAAAGTTACAAAAGCAACAGAATTTATGAGTACAGTCACCAACATTGTGCAGAAATACATGAAGTGCATCACAGTTGCTCTTCAGCAGGAACAAGGAAGTGTAAAAAGTTCACATCAAACTATCCAAAACTGTCATTTCGTTGCATATTGATGGTCATCATCTCTTTTTTTAAGGCATGTTGTTCGGATTTATATCGTTTTGAAACATTTTGTTCACTTCACACAAACTGATTTTCCTTCCAGTCCTCGACTTTCAGCTGCGGTGAGATATACATCAATGCAACATAAACAAACTTTAAATGTATGGAAATTCACATAAAAAGGTAACACTGTTGAATTCTACAATTGTTTTTAAATATAATATATTATCCACATTCAAATTGACGGACGTATCATAAATAAGCTTAAATAAATAAATAAATACAATAATAATTTACATTCACCTCGTTACCACACTATTTACTGCAAATACAAATGCATTTAGTTTTTTATGTTTTTTTCCCCCACAACTTCCTGTATTTATAGGACCAATTCAGATGACATCACCACCAGGTCTCCTAAACACATGCACGTCTCCAAACTGTTTTTTTATATATAATTAATTTTGTGTAATTGTCATCATTTTAATTAGATAATAGATGATGAGAAACGCCCTGTGAGAGGAAATATACATATATCATTTTTTGTTATAAGTAAGATTGCATTTGGCTGCCTTGCATAGCTCAATTGACCTTTATTGCTAACTGACTGAATCTCTGAACTCCAATCATGTCTCAGCAAACTTCCCTGATTAAGTGAAACGTCTTTAGATTCTTCTTCCCTGGTTGTTTCATTTAGCTGATTTTATTTCGCCAAGAAAATCGTTTATTGACTGCTGTGAACCTAATCAAATAGCCAGAAAAAATCGAATTAATTGTCCACTATATCAGCTTTATCATGACCGACATCTGCAGAACAGCCATTGACAAAGCAATGTGGTGGACTGTAACTGTCAACAATTTGCTCAAAACCTGCATCTATAACGAGTTAGTCTACATTTGTGGTTTTCCACTGGAACGAAATATGTGGCAGTGAGCCATTAAAATCTTCATTTTCTTTGAATCATTCAGAAGAACAGCCATCAGACTGAAGTCATTTCATTTGTTTCCAAAGCAAAATCGTTCTTGTGGTGTCTTTTTTTTCTGCCTTATATCGATACAAATTTTGCGGATCAAGGATTGAGAACAAGTTAAATCATCAAATCTAATTTGCAGACTTTTAACATGTTTCTTAGAAAAACAAGGGTGAACATTTAACACAAAATTACTTTTTAAAATGGGCATTTTTGCAGTGCATCAGCGTGTCTGGAGTCCATTTCGTTCCACTCTCGACATCTGCGGGGGGAAATTGCATCGTTTCTGAAACTTGAACTGTGTCCAGCTGATTGATTAATTGTGGAAAGAGCCATTAACTTCCCCTTGTGCTTGGAAGGACTGCCTGCGGACGTGCAGATCGTAGGGGAAACGGGCCTCAGGGGAGACTCGGTACATGGAGTTGTGCGCAAGAGCCGTGCGCCCTGGCGCACTGCAGTAGCGCATACCATAGTGGCTGCTTTTGCCGTAGTCTGGCGGATCGTCGTGTTTTAGGGAGAAAATCCCGTTAAAGTTCATGGGGGGGCTCAGCTGGCCGTCGAAATGCGGGCTTCCGCCCTCTGGGGACGGATTCTCGTAGTAGGGCTCGTACGCGCCGCTGTAGCTGTAGTGTCTGAACGGCTTGGCGCTGCTGTCCAAGCTGCTCCCGCTGTGGCCGGGGGGCGTGTTCATGTCTGAGCCGGGGTACGAGTACATGGCATCGTAGGGCGATCTGCCAGAGAACATGACCTCCCCGTTGTGGTCTGTGAGGAAATTTCTCGCGTTCAGCTGCAAACAACCGGCCACCAAGTTGGTTGTGGGCTGAGATAATCCTTTGCACAAAGTCTGTACGAAGGCGAGGAGGTCCGGTCTCTTCCCAGCGCTCAGAGTCTCTGACAGGGCCCAGATGTAATTTTTAGCCAGTCTAAGGGTCTCAATCTTGGACAGTTTTTGAGTTTTGGAGTAGCACGGCACAACTTTGCGCAGGCTCTCCAGCGCGTCGTTCAAGCCGTGCATCCGGCTGCGCTCTCGGGCGTTGGCTTCGTGGCGCCGTATTTTGGACCTGTCATTCTGCTCCTTACCGAGCTTCTTTTTCCGGGGGCCCCGCTTTTTAGGAAGCCCGTCCTCATCCTGATCGCCCTCTCTTTCGTCCTCCTCTCTGTCGGAGATGTCGTCCTCGGCCTCCCTCATGTCTGAGTTGGACCTGTCTGGGTTGTGTTGTCGCTCCTGCTTCAGGCTCTCAGGTAAGCTTTCACGGGGATAATTGGCACCAAACCGCGGCTCACACATCATATGAGATTCCTCGAATGGCAGTGTCAACATATTTCCTGTAAAAAATCAAAGCAGAAACATAAACTATAAGGACAGAGTACAACACCGACGTCTTTTGAAGGTTGTCAGTTAATTACCTTGTGAATGGGTCCTCCCAAGAGAAAGAAGAACAAATTGGCAAGCAAGGCCAATGTCACACCTTGCTACCTTTTCAAAGACACTCAACTTTATTGTCTTTGGACTTGAACCTGTTTTGTGATGCGCCTTTTTTTAGCCAAAGCGCAGCACAAAATCATTCTACACACATTTAAAGCAATAAAATCCAAACTCTAACAGTCAACAAATGCATAAGTAATATATCAATACTAACCTCTGGTCAGTGTGCGCCGTGCATGTTCCCAAATATCTCCTCTGAATCTGCGCTGCAGCTTCTTCTCTTGCAAACCACAAATTAGAGGAAAAAGCTTCAACCTGCGCACTCCTCTATTCTCTGCCGTGTTCTGCTCTTCCTTTCCCTCTTTTCTCCTCCTCTCTCTCTCTCCTCTCCCTCTCTCTCTTCCCCTTCCCTCTCTCTTTGAGGAATGACACTCATGCCAACAGCGGGTACCCATGCCATCTGCCGCTGACGTCTTGTGGCAGCCGAGACCACGTGTTCAGTGTCCCATGGGACCTCCATTCCGTACCGATCATCTGGCAGCTCCGGTAATGGGCACCGGGAGGCCCGCGTTTACCGTCAAAAACACAGACCGGAGAGGGATAACAACTAATATCTGCATCTCACCGTGTAAGAAAGATGAATTAATGTCTTTTTGTCTGGAAAAAAACGAAACTAGGGGTGTACGAGTCTGCAGGCCTCAACAGGTGAGACAGACAGACAGACAGACAGACAGATTTCACGTTAAAATAAATGAACTGAAATTGTATTTATTCAAGTATTTGCACATAAAAATCTAATAAAAGATGTAAGACATACACAGTTAAATACACACATACAGTATAAAACTCAGGAAGGTGGAACTGCTTGATTCTTGTACAAAGACTCAAACCAAGATAATTAAATTATATTAAATTAAACCAATTATAAATGCATTTCTGAGAGGAAGCTGCAAATAAGGAAAACAAAAGACATGTTGGGACCAAGAGGATTTAAATTATACAGTTATACTCCTGTCTGTTAACCCTAATGTTGTGTTTGGGGTCATAGAGACCCTGGACCCTCTTAAACAGCTCAAAAAACCACACCTAACACTGTTTTATCTTCTTAATACTCTATGACTTTGACGAATTTGATGAGAATTGCTCATAAACATGATTTTGAACTGATGACATGTTTCAGAAAATGATGCATTACTTCTGTTTTTGGTCTCAGAGACCTCAGCTGTAAAACGAGGTTAACTGACCCCAAACACAAGTAATGTCACTCTGTAGTATAATATAGTGAACACTTCTTTGTATACCCCTTTTTAACCCAGAACCATGATCTTCTCCTAACCCTAACCTTCAAGTCTTGTTGTGCTTAAATCCAGCCAAACCTTCACCATAGCATTAAAAACTGATTTATTTTTCAGCAGCGATTTGTAACATCTTTGGAAGGCACAGACAACTCACAACAGAAAACACTTCTATGTGTCGTTCTGGAGGCAGTTACAAACAACGTATGTTGTTGTTTAATTTGGAGGACTTGTTTGGTTTTAATAACGTCAGAAGAAAAGAAAAAAATTGGTTGATTTTGCAATTATTATTATTATTATACATACAGTACAGCTGTTGGGTTTTTGCGAGCCCAAACAATGAAGGAAGTAAAGCCAATCTCAACAAAACACAAGAGTTGATAGACTATGTGGTATATTATATCAAATTTGGCCTGCAACTAATGATTATTTTCATTATGGAGTAATCTGCAGACCATTTTCTCGATTAACCAATTAAACGTTTGGGCTAAAAAAATGTCAGAAAATCATAAAAAATGACGTCACATTTTCCCAGAGTCCTTGTTGACGTCATCAAAATGTCTTGTTTTGTCCAAAAAAAACAAACAAAAAAACAGTCCAAAACCCAAAGATATTCAGTTTAAAACAAAGAAAATCAGCACATCCTCACATTGGAGAAGCTGCAACCAGAGAACTTTTGGTATTTTTGATCGATTATCAAAATAGCTGCATAATAATGAATGTCCTGCCGATCATCTAATCGGTTAATCGACTGATCGTTGCGGGTCTGCATAAACTAGGTTAAGAAATTCCAGCAGGCACCTCACATGCAGAGGATGGTGCGAGCATACCAGGGGGGCGTGCACAGTGTTGGTACCTCAGGACCGTAGACATTAAGTACACCCCATGGAAAAGGCCCAGTGGCACGCTGCCAAATCCACACTGGGGCACAGCTGGCACTCGATATGGGTATATGCACTCCTCAGTTATGTGGAACACACACACAAGCGCACACACAAACGTACGCCTGTGAATGACCTTGTTGCAAGGAGAATCAATTAAAGCGACTTATCAATCTCTCTATATTGGACATTACAAGACATCGATCAACAGTATACGGGCCCGGCAGCGTGTTGATTACACCTGGGTGTGAGTCCAGACCACACTAAGGTAAGAAGGCAGGTTCAGCAGCGACAATGACAGCATGTACGCACACTGGTGACTGTGCATACGCTTAACCTGATGTGTGTGAGACAGAGCGCCAAACATGTGGTCACAGGCGAGTGTGTGTGGGCAAACACATACTGTACATGAGCGCACACACACACACACACACACACGGACACATGAAAAATAATAATACAAAAAATAAATAGTCCCTTCATATCTGCCTTCCCCCCAAAAAATGCCTCAGCTGGTCTGCTGGTCGTTCTGGTCCAACACACACACACACACACACACACACACACACACACACACTACACTAGCATCTGATGAGTCAAACTCCCCATCTCAGACTAATCAGTTGACTGCACTAATTGCAAATGCAAATATGCAAATTTATATTAATTAATTACTCCACTAATTAGTTCTCTTGTCTTTTCAGGTAATAAATCATGGTGTGGTTGAGAGAGAAAGAAAGAGAGAGAGACAGAGACATGGCAAGTGATCTTTTGTCTGCTAGAAATCCTTGTTTCAGGTCTGAATCTGATCTTGTGAAGTGTTTGGGACGATTTCCATTAAAACTGTCCTCCGCTGAGACTCCTTGACTTTTTAAACATTTTTTTTTACAACAATTCTAACCTAGTTAATTATTTCAATTGATATTTTATGTGTCACACTTCAAGGGTGGAAGCATTGTAATTTGAGAGGTATAACAAACAGCAGAGGTTGGTAAATCAGGGTGTCTCGCTGACAGTTCTTGCCTGTCAGCTCTTTTAATTATCACATTATCAGCTTTTATAGGCACGGTGCGTGGTGTAGAGCTGCAAATGAAGGCGCCACTGATCGCACGCTGAGTTGCAAGCGTTTCTCAATTGATGTCAGCAGTTAAAGGGAGTTCGTGTCTGGATGATGAGTGTGAGGTGAAGTGGTTGAGGATGTAGTAATGGTGTGGGTAATTACAACATGATTGTGTCCAAAGTCTCATTCACTGCATGGCTGTAGAGCTCCTTCTTATAGGTCATTCCTTTAGTGAAACCCTGAGAGGCAGAGATACGCTCCAACGCTTTTCAAAATCCTGACACTGACTCCGTAATGAGCCTCGTACTGCTAATTTTCAGTTTCTCAACAATCTAACAGCTCTTACTATTTTTTTGCATTGCTTTACACTGAGGTGCATGTACAAATAACTTAAGCCAACACACAAATGCCAAATAAGAAGATATTAAGCTGGTCCCAAATACAAGTGCAAGTATTTTATTTTGAGAACTTGTTGATACCTAATACCTCGGTTGCTGTTAGATAATTTCAGATTCTTGTTCTCACACCATAAACCTGTTGTTGGCACATTTCTTTGGTCTTTATTTATAATAAAATGCTCCCAAATTCCCAAATCTCTGACATTATGCTCTTTTGCAACACCTCAAGTGTATCTCTAGTATTTTTCTTTTCCTTTATTTAACCAGGTAAAAGTCTCTTTGAATCATATTTAAAGAGAGATCTGTGTTGCAACAATAAAACAGACCATATTACCAACGCTGTCTCCTAGAAATTACATTCACATACTGCTAATTAGTTTTTTTTTTTCAAATACATTTTACAAGAAACATGATTGCTGCCTGGATTATGGCAACATTTATTTCAGTGAAGTACATGCTATGTTGTTGTACTGTATGGGAGTCCTAGGCGGTCGGGGTGGATTGTGGATGGCTTTTTAATGGGAGACTTGAGTTCACGTCGTCCTGAGTCATACGTGTGGTTACGTTCAGGCGACAAAACACTTCGGTTAAGGTTACGGAACAATTCTGGTTTTGGTTAAATGTTAATAAAATAAACACACGCTTCAAGTCACGGTTGACTTAAATATTTAACCAAGATTACCATCTTTCCCTAACCTTAGTGATTTCAGTGTCTGAACATAAAGGTAAAATGTAATGCTTAGTTGCTACAAGAGGATGTTGTATTGCTGTGAGCAAATACTGCAGAAAAGAGCAAATTAAATACATCAGTGACAGTTTTGCTGATACATTCAATAAGAATATTTTGCAGCTTGGCAGATAAGTTGGTTAAAAACCTTTCCTCATTTTGTTGATGAACCCGGTCTATATAGCACTAAATTGTTTTTGCAAATTGTTTTCGTCGCTGGCCGAATTACTGCTGCTCGAGTCTGATTCAAGACACTGATACTTGCCTACCGTGCTGCAAATGGCTCAGGCCCATCGTACACCCAGGACATGGTCAAACCATACACCCCAGCCTGTCCACTACGCTCTGCTACTGCCACCTGGCTTGCTACTCCCTCACTACGAGGGGGGGCCCAGCCACCGCCGACAAAATCACGACTGTTTGCAGTCCTGGCTCCACAATGGTGGAACGAGCTCCCCATTGACATCAGGAGAGCAGAAACTATACACATCTTCTGTCGCAGCCTGAAAACTCATCTGTTCAGACTGCACCTTGGCCCATAAAAAAACAAACAAAAAAACTCTTCCTCTATCTCTTATTGTTTCACTTGAAGCAGTTCAGCATATTTGATGAAGTGGACTTGCATGATTCTTGCAATTTTTGGGTTGTATCCACATGGTTGAAATTCACTTATTGTATGTGGCTTTGGATAAAAGCGTCAGCTAAATGAATGTAATGTAATAATGCCGTAGTCACTATAAGTGGGTATTGTATTGCAAGATTTTGGCGTAAAACAAGTAAAATACATTTTCAGTGAACAATTTACTGATATGTTCAGTATCAACATTTTTGCAACTTGCCAGAAATGTTAATTAACAACATTTCCTCATTATGTTAATAGAAAACGTTATTTTGGCCAGCGTTAAAGTTTATAAAGTTCATTATTCCCTTAAAACATATTTCCTGATGTATATTAGTTGTATATAAACGTAATTTCTGATGAGACAGGGTGATGATCCTGGTCAGAAAAATTATCACACATTGCATGAAAGAGCATAAACAATATCCAGTTAATGCACAGGTATTTGAAATCTCAAAAAACATTCGAATAAATAAAAAACAAAACCACTGACCAAGCACTTGAGCTCAGAGTATTTCTGTACACAGATTTAGATGAGGGAAACATGACTTTAGGTATTTACATAATTTACCCAACATGTGTCATTATGGAGCAAGCAATCAGTGTTTGGGTATAAGACATTTTTGAGGTGTGTAGTGATAATCAGTAAGTAGTACGGGGGCTCTATATTGACACTGTTTACAAAATTTGGTCAGAATAATTTAAAAAAGTGAAATTACATTACATTCATTTGGCAGGCGATTTTGTGCAAAGTAACTTACAAAGAGTAAATAAAGCGAAATGTCATAAAGAATTAAAAGTGCATCCCGTGTTAGAGAACTACCAAGTGCTTTTTTTTTTTAAGAAGTGAGATGTGAGATGTCGAAGTGAAGTCTGAAAAGTCCAGGTTGTCACCGGCCGGAGTCGTGCTTTAAATACGACCTCGATTCAAAAGGGAAAACATGTTGTAAAACAGTCTTAGTGGACAAGTTTCATCTTGGTTTCCGAGGCGAAACACATCCAACAACCCCCCACCCACCGGGGGCGCACACGCGGCACAGCACGGTGGATGTGCAGAGGAGGGTTGAGGATTGTAGGACTGATTACCAGAGGCCAGGTCCTGGACTGGTGTCCTCCAGCTGTGCTGTTCTACCCAATTAGAAACTCCATATGCTGCCCCATTCAGCTGCTGAGTGGCCACACCTCCCACCCACACAGGTGGGAGCACTGTGTGTGTTTCTGTGTGTGTGTGTGTTTGTCTTTGCTGCTGTTGTCTATACAAACAACACAAACACTCTGGCGAGAGGTAAAAGCAAAGTTTCTCTTGTGCCCATTTGTATTTGGATCCAAGATTTTACAGCGTACAGAAATATTATCACCTCACAGGTGTATTTTCATTTTGTGTGATGCTCCACTGCTGCAATACTTTCTTAATCCCAAATCATTTCTTTACACCCAAACAAAGTAGGCTAACTCTGACTGTCACTGCTTCTTTGATAAGAAACACACAGGTATTTAGGTGGGTGGCAAGGAAGCGCTAATAGTATTAAAATATGGGGATATGAATAATGGATATGTTTTTGAAGATGTATAATGTAAAGATGTTAGTCCCGTTTTCAGACAGAGATGGGATGCAGACGTGAAATGTTGCTGGAGGCACCCGTTTGGTTTTCAAAGCACAATCTGTTCGCACGCGTTCAAAGTCGGTGTGACAATCTGTTGTGGTTGAATGCAACACTTTCATACCCAGAAAGTGATAAGATAAATAAAAATGTGTCAGATATTATATTTAAGTAAGAGTCACATCTTTAGTTTTATATATAAATGTACTGCACTGTAAACCAGAGGAAGTGCTGTCTGACAACAGTGACCTACAGTAACTATATATGTCAATATATGTGAATAAGTGAATTAACACATTTATATTCTCCAAAATGCCTCAAACTGCTGACATGAGTCACATTTCCACAGGTATTGCTCTCTAACAAGTACTTAAGAAACAAAAAGCTCATGAAATAAAGTTTTAAGTGTTTTTTTTTTTTGTCATGCGTGTGATTCTACTGACTTTTTCACATTTTTCACGGCAGCTCTGCTTTTTTTTCCCTCTCCAAGCATGACGATGATTGACAGTGCTGTAATGTCGTTATCTCACCTAATCGACACTCTCGGTGTTGATATGACGTCTCTCTTCCTCTTCCCTCATCAGCTGTCCTCAGCTCCCTGTGGCTTCACTGTGTTTGAAACCACTTCTCTTTCTTATATCCAAAGTGTGCCATAAGAAGAGTTTTTAGTGTGCAATGCAAATTCAAGTGTAATTTGGTTTTCTTCATTTACGCTAGTGGCAAAACTTTCAATTTTTCCTGACCGTAATGCTGCAGTGTCACATGCTGCCAGCGTCATCAGCCGCATGGAAGAAGTTGGTTTTGCTGGTAGGTCAGATGACCACAATGACTGCAGATATGAGTGTTGTTTGAAATGCCCCCCTTATAGCCTGTGAAGTAGAGGAGAGCTATTGATTAGCTTGCCTTACAGACTGTAGCTGTGATTATAATATGGGATGACACAGCTTTGGTTGTTGCTGTGATTGCAGCTGTGCTCTGGTTGTTATGATTATGGCTGTGACACATTAGTTTATAATGGGTTTAACACCAACTACATGCAGGGGTTGTGTATGTGTGCGTGCAGTGAATTGACATGGTTGTGGTGGCGGAGCATTGCACTGAAGCTATGGCTCATGGCTGCACAGTGGCTCAGTGGTTAGCACTGTTGCCTTTCACACTCAGCCACATCACCACATGTTCAGTTACTTTCATTTGCAGTCACTTCAAATTACATGTTTGAGTTAGAATTTGTTTATTAGCACCTTGACAATGTTTGCTAGATGAAGTGTGCACATTTAGTTTACATTGTTTGTAATATTGCTGTTGGTTTAATTATGTTATTTCCTTTCTCTTTGAGTCACCTGGCTGCTGAGTTCTCCTTCCTGGTCCAACAAAAGATGGGACTGAGGGAGGAGCCTGATTTTATGCAGAGGCCCAACCCAAGGACCATACCAAGAGCTCTTACAGCCTGGGGGAGGGGGGATCAGGGTTTCTTTGTGTTGAGTTTTTGTTATGGTTTATGTTGTCCGCCCCTGCATTTGTTTATTGGTTTGATCAGTCAGTATATAGGTCTCCTTCTGGCAGGTCTATTAGTTGAGATGACATCTTGTTTGGTTAGCTGTATTTTTCCAGTAGAGTTATCTTTTGTTGACCTATTTTAAGGGCCCTATAACTCTTACTTCAGTTATTTGTTTGTTGAGTCTTTTTGTTAAAAAATAAACCAAATTTTTTAAACTTTAAATCTGCGTTAGCTTGTGCCTTGACTGCTTGGTCCACGACAGGGGGGATCAATAAATGCATCATGTAAAGTGTCACATCATCTCTCCTTTCTGCAGTATCTGTAGAGCGTTTCCCTTAACTGGCCGTGTATTATAACTGGACTGGACCAACACACTTAACTGTTCCGGTGGAACGCTAAAGTAGATCAGAAAATAAATTCTCACCATGACCCTTCGGGAGCTCTGTGAAGTTGTGCATAGCAATTAAATGTTTTCCAATTAAAGTGAAAATGAAAGATGAAGAACTGAATTCATAACGAGTAAATTCACCCCTGGCTGTTCAGTATAACTCCACCTACTTCTCTACTCCATTAAACTCCATTGTAACGTTGTTGGAAATATCTCAACATGACACCATGCCATCTGTGTTTAACCAGTTTTAGCAAGAACAAGCAACATGGTGTTGTGGTATTAAATTGGTTTGAGGTTGATTTAAAGGGAAAGTGCTGCATGATGAATGGCAGCTCAAAATAGAGTCAACACGACGAAAGAAATTAAGCATTATTACTGAAAAATGGGGTTTTAAAATCTTAGGAGTTCTTTACTTGTGGTTACTGTGAATGTTGCTGGTTCCTCTTCAGCAGTCAATGAGAGGTGTTTTTCTGTTGATTTCTTCTTATTATGGTGAAGTTAACAAGAGTGGAAGAAGTATTCAGATACTTTGGTTAAACAAACAGTAGTACAACAATGTAAAAATACTCCATTACAAGTAAAAGTGCTGCCTTATTTACAAAAATGTACAGATGTATTATCAGTATACATATATATATATATATATATATATATATATATATATATTATAGAATTTTTAACACGGATGCATTAATCAGTTTCCACCAAAGAGAGATTTCCCCTCTAAACTTTTTAAATGGTTTCATTTAAATAACTGTTCAAATCCCAAAGTGGTAAAATCGTGCAATATTTGACAAAAAAAGCAAAGATCACAGAAATGTCCCAAAATTGAATAGCAGTTTGTGTAATCGACCCTTATTTTTTTATCTTTTTATTTTTTATTCTTTCCTACGTCATTAATCATCTCATGACCCCTCAGATTTATCTTGAGACCCTTTGGAGGGCCCTGACCCCTAGGTTGGAGACCACTAGATTAAACTACATAACTGTATATAAAGTAGTTAAAACTATAGCTCCTCCTCCACCAGCTAATGGTAAAATGCTACTTAAACATTGAAGTATCAGTGTAAACAATCTCATAATGTCATATGGTGCATTTATACTTTTACTTAAAGGGGAGATCCACCGATTTTACACATCACAATCTGATTACAGGTCTTTGTGAGTACTACTGCGTATGTGAAAAAAGTTGTATGGAGCTTTTTGTGGCACAAAATCTGATAAACTGCCTCAAGTGATGTCACTTGAGTCAGTGTTGATTGGGCCGGCTCCTCATCTCTGCTGCAGGCTCCAGGCTACATTAGC
Organism: Macquaria ambigua; assembly: GCA_008360985.2. Taxonomy (NCBI): domain Eukaryota; kingdom Metazoa; phylum Chordata; class Actinopteri; order Centrarchiformes; family Percichthyidae; genus Macquaria; species Macquaria ambigua. The sequence goes on from VMKM01000992.1 coordinate 136,353, forward strand.
CGCTACTAGCATAAACACACCTGGATCTCCGACTGAACTGTCAGAGGTTGAGTTGCATTGTGGGTAATGTAGATGCCAGGTTGTGACAAGGAAGAAGTCTGGACTAAAAAAGATGATATCTCTGGTTCTGCTTTATCAATTTTGTCCATCGTGAGTCGGACAATGTTATAGTGCAATGCTAAATGGTGGAGTACTTTTTTTAACTAAAGCATCTGAGTACTTTTTCCACCACTGAAAAATAATGTGCAAAATAACTTGCAACCACAGCTGTGAGGTAAAGGTAGTGGAGTAAAAAGTACAATATTTCCCTCTGAAATGTAATGGAGCAGAAGTATAAAGTAGCATAAAATGGAAATACTCAAGTAAAGTATCAATAACTCAAAACTGTACTGAGTTCAGTACTAGAGTAAATGTACTTAGTTACTTTCCACCACTGGACGTTAATGATTAAAGTGAGACTCCTGACAGTTTTGTAGTTGGAACATTTTTTTGTTTTTTTAATCCATCACTGCTGTGGAGTCGACGGGAGCGAGTGCCACATTCACAGCAGATCTTTGTCTGGAGGCATCAGGGAGCTCAGTGCCCTCCGCATCATCTGCTGTGTGTCACAATGCTGGAGCCATGATGGGGGTCTGCCCTGCCCCTTGTGCCCACCTGAGGGGGTTACAGTTGGCAGCCGCGGCTCCTCACCTGACAGGCTTCCAGAGAGGAACTACTTGGCTGCCAGCAGAAATAGCTTCTTCCTATTTGGGGGTCAGCCCCCAGTCAAGACGGGGGAAGCTTGGCTCTTTAAGAGTTGGGCCAATTCCCAGACACACTAGCAGCTCGTGCCACAGGGCCCTTTGATTCTGGGCTCTCGATCAGTCACTCTAAATAGAGCTCTGTGCTCTTTCCAGTGGATAGACGGGGTTTCAGTTTTATTAAACAGCTTGATATGCAATGTCTACTTAACATGCTGCATGATGCGGCCGTGTGTAGTTAAGTGGGAGAACACGCTGTAGGTTCTGGTTAGGTTAGAGGAGGCCAGTCATACTGCAGCCTTGGTGTGACAGCATCAGATTTTATATATCGTTTTTGATTTGAAACAAGTCAATTAATAGGTTAGTTAATGGACAGAAAAATAATTGGCAACTATTTTATTAAATGATACATTTTCATTAATTTTTCAAGCAAAAATGCCAAAATATTCTCTAGTTCCAACCTGTCAAATATGAAGATTTTCTGCTTTTCTTTGTGTTTTTTGATGGTAAACTGAATATCTTTGGGGTTTTGAGTGTTGGTTGGACAAAACAAGCTAATTGCAGACTTCATTTTGGGTTCTGAGAAATTGTAATGACATTGTTTTTTAACTATTTTCTAACATTTTATAGAACAAACGAGTAATCGAGAGAAGTATCAGCAGATTAATCCATCATTAATCAAAATAATCTTCAGTTGCACCCCTATTTGGTATCTCTGCCATGTCCTCTGCACTCCATCTGTGTGATAGGAGAATAATAACCAAAAGGGTTTTTTTTGTGTGCGTGTGTTTGCATGCCTGCACATTTGCATGCGTGCATATATTAGACATACTGTATGTAATGTGCAGTAGAGCGCATCCTTCCCACAGGTGTGGCTGTTTTCCTTTTGATGAAGGAAAAGCAAACTTATTAGCAGGTCCAGGTAACATCAGAGCAGCATGCCCCGCCAGTGGCCGTGTGATTAAAATAGCCGGATAATGAAGGGACAGGCTGACGGATGCCTTCACACCCCCACCCCCTCTTCCCCCTCCTACTCTTCTTCCTCCTCCACCAAGTCGTACTGGAGCTCAGCCCGAGCCCGGGACAGGAGGTGGGGTGGAGCACGAACACCAACACTCGCATAAATGCATGGACAAACTGCATTTGCATGTGTGGGAGCAATTGAAGACCTAGACACACATGTTGTGTTTTTTTTTTAATGCTCAAAATATCATGAGCATGAATCCACAGGAAGACACACAAATACAAACATGCACACACACACACACACACACACACACACACACACACACACACACAAAGACAGAAAAGAAGTTTGTGTTTGTGTTATCTGTAAATTAGCTTTTACGTACCAAAATGATGGAACAACCACCACAGGACACACACACACACACTTGTGTCTATCCAACCACCCTTGACTGGAGTTCATACCAGAAAAATAAACTAATTTGCACATTTCACTTTCGAGCAGATTGACTATTTAATAGAATAATGACAAAAAACAAAAGCTCTATAAATCAACAATGAGCCAAAACAAAAAAAAACAAAAAAACCCACAAATCTTACTTTGCAGCCTCACCAAATTCCTCAGTCACGCCAAAAATAAGCATTAAAAGCTCTTTACAATACTGTTGATGGCTTTTGGTTACAGGCAGTCCCCATTCTCATGCCTGGCAATGGTCTTTTATGGCGAGGGACCTAATACAAGATTTCTGTTCTAGTGCAAACACAGTGGCCATGGGCACCAAGGAACAGCTGCCGTATAATTGAATTAACATTCGCCTTCTGCTTCGGCACTCAGCGCTGTGCTGAGAACTCATACACATCCCTCCACAAGCTCCATCAACCTGCCCATGAATATGCATGCTGCTTGTGATAAATATGCGTTCTGTGTTTAATGTTTGTGGAGCTGCATATATGCTGGATAAAGAGCTATACACTGACTATCTTGGGAGAGTGACGAGGACATACATCAAGTCCGTTGATCGTTTTTAGTGCTGCGGGCCCTCTGAGGCTGAGAGAAGTGGCGTTGGTGGCGCTTTGGTGTGACTTGAAGTCTAACAGAGACATCTAGTGGATTATTGACTGAGAGACATGTTCATAATACAGTTAATGTGCAATACAGCTCATACTGTAGGCTTTGGCTTTCACATGTAAACAGTCTTGTGTCAATTCTAGTAAAAGAAAAGTCAACTTTCTTGCTCTTCACTTGCAAATCTGAAAACACATATTTGCCTATCAAAGATCTACTGTCTCCCACCTGTCAACCTACCACTGGCTTTCTTTATGTAGTGGTTAAGAAGAGTGGTTATATTTTCTTATTTAGAAACTTGTAATCTGAACTTTCAGTGTAAGGAAGGCCAATTTACACAAAAATATGATGTGTTTTTTGAAGGTTCTTTAATCTAATGAGGTTTAAATAGTCTTACATTGTGAGCTATTAACAGTAAAATCAGCGTATTACAAGTTTTAAACAATAGAAGAACCTTTCATTTCACTTTCAAAGTTCATTTTTCATATTTATGTTAATCTCTTTAAGCGTGTGTCACAAACTTGGCTCCTGAGGCCATGAAAAGAATAGGAGACACACGTTTTAAATATGCAAAAGAATGTATTAAGCAACATTTACTACAGACATAACAAAATTGCAGAAGAGGGCACGGACTGAGTGCACCAGCTGTCTGTGGTGTAGAGTGCGCATGAAGCTGGCAGTGAAAGATGCATAAAGGGAAGCAAAAGGGACTAATGCCACAAGAAAACCAAATGGATGCCTGTGGGGGAGGAGGGAGCGGGTGAGTCTGGCTCAGGTGTTTCAAGTTGGCACTGACGACCCAAAAACATCAGGTGAACAAATAAGAGACGGGCTGAACCAACAACAGCAGGGTCCCCCACACATTTAAAAAAAATACCCAATATATAGTTTCACAAATAAACAATACTTTTTTTTTAAAGCTCACTTCTGCTATTTAGTTTCAACACTTTCATGAAGTGAGAAATATTCATCATCATCACAGGTTTAAAAAAAAAAAGATGGTTAAAATTGATTCAGCGGAAGCTGCGATATTCTGACTTTTATCCTCAGCATGGGTCAACCCACCAGTGAAGTGATTAGTCATTCAATCAATTAGATGATCGACAGAAAAGTCAAACAATTCTGATATTTGATTAATCATCTAAGTCAGTTTATCAAGCAGAAAATGTCAAACATTCTCTGGTTCCAGCTTCTCATATGTGAAGATTTGCTGCTTTTGTCTGTTTTCTGTCATTATATGTTAAATATTTTTGGTCGGACGTCACCTTCTGCTGCGGGAAACTGTGATGGTCACATTTAAAGGACAGGTTCATCATTTTTCAAGTTTGATTCTTTAGACAGTAGCCAGGTGCCCATATGATAATTGAAACAGGTTTTTCTAGCTGTAATCATTCCTCCTGTTCACACGGGGCATTAAGAGTCAATGTAAATGATGGGAGACAAAATTCACAGTGCAAAAATACAATGCAGAGTTCATCTGAAGCAGTCTGAGTGTGACAAATCAAGTGGACATCTTTCAAGATTACCGTCTTTTTAGTACAAAATGTACAAAAGAGAATTTAATACTAAAAAGACGGTAACCTTGAAAGATGTCCACTTGATTTGACTTCATATTGGCTTCAGATAAACTAGAATAGAAGACTGTGGATTTTGTCCATCACTTATATTGAAATCACTGTAGGAAGTGACCTCTTAATGCCCAGTATGAACAGGAAGAAACAACCTGTTTCAGTGCTCATATGGGCACCTGACTATTGTGTATATAAAATTGTGAACCTATCCTTTAACTATTTTCTGACATTTTACAGACAAGACAATGAATTGATTAATCGAAAACACAGTTGCAGCCCTACAGTAGATCCTACACTTCCCAAAATACAACTCGTTTGCATCTTTTCATCCAAGCTTTATTCAGGTTCAGCATACAATTTGACAAAGCTCCTCCACAGCCACAGAGGACAACTATTTCCGCTGACTGATCTTTATGTGTAAAATCAGTGAAGTGAACCCTTTAAATGTGTCACATATTGTGTTGTTGCAGGAAATGAAGACAGGCAGACATGATCTGAGCCCTTTGAGTCCAGATTTATTGATACGGCTGTGCAGTCACAGAGCATGGTGGCACACGCGGCCGCCTGACCGGCATGGGACAGTGACACACACATGCATGCACATACATGCATACGCAAACACACCCACACACACTCTGATAGTCCCTCTGTCTGTTCAGGGATGTAGTGGAGGTTAAACCTGAGGCGGTTTACTACCGTTAGCTAGTTTGACTACCCACCTTTAAGTTTTTTAATTGTTTCACCCACTTTTTTGACTGATAAAACTGTTTATAATTTGACCTTCACAAAATGTCTACTACCGTTTTATATATGTCAACGTATCCAGTGATATCAGCCTGATAGAGTATATTAAACATATGAGAGTTGGATCTTTAATTTGAAAAAAAAGCTCAACTTAAATGTATTTTTTGATAGTGTTTCTGGTGGTGAGAGTTGTTTACTCAGCTTTATACAGTCCACCGCATCACTTTCTGTTTATCTCTCTCTCTCTCTCTCTCTCTCTCTCTCACACACACACACACACACACACACACACACACACACACTCTCATCAATAGAGCAGGTCACAGTGAGGAGATCAGAAATGCACATTAAGTATTTTTCAGCAGTTTCTCTCACACACGCGCTTTACATCCATCTAACCTCAGTCACTAGAACAGTTTGAGATCAGTCATTACAGAGTTATTCAGACTAAACAAGGAAACAAAGCATTAAACAAACAACAAATAATCTGTTCCATAGTAACCATTACAAAACACCATGTTTAGAAGTCTTTACTTGTCATAAATACAGCTATGTTTCTTATTATGGTTGGTATAAAGTCTTGTTAAATATTCATACAGTAGGCTATCACAGTAGCAAGTGAAAGATAGAGCAAACTACAAGACTGTACATGTGTATGTCCCTTGGTACAGAAAATATATTCTGCTTCACCAAGTATCAGGCAGGCTATTTTGAGCACGCAATAAGTTTTTTATTCTGCTTATAAATCGAATTTGCTGTGATTGTTACACCTTAAATTTACAGTTTGAGTTTTGAGCCACTGTAATTTTTCTGACTTCAGAAAACAGACACACAAGGACAAATATAACCAGAGAGGAAGGACAAAAGGAAAAAGAAAAATTACACGTTGAAGACGTACTTTTTGACAATCCGTCCTCGGAGTCAAAAAAAGGAACGAATGGTACAGTAAAACAAAAATGCTATACAGCTATAAAATAGATTTTTTCTAAATGAAAAAGAGCAAAATATACCATTATAAATACTATACTTCTGCAACATCAAACTGCTGACTTTACAGCTGACAGACTTTCCAACAGTGTCTAAACTAAAAGTCTTTACTCAAGACTCTTTAGTGTGAATTTTTGTAGGAAGATATTAACTGGTTTGTTTGACTGCACCTGGATCAGCACAGATTCAAATGACATCACAAAATTAGTTTTCCTACAGGTGAAAGGTGTCAAATGGAAAGCACATATATAGGCACACATTCAGCCAGCTGGCTTGCTAACCACTGACTGTATTTTCTAGGTAGAAAGTAGGATGTGGTTACATAGCGTGATAAACAGTTTTTTACAGTTTTAGCACGATGCTAAAGTTCCTGTTATAATATAAAAATGGGGAGCATGTATTAAAACAAAGAGGCTAAAAATATAATTCATAGTTCCTACAGTTTTATATAAATGTTTTGGTGTTAAATTATATTCCCTTTTTTTGAACCCCATATATACTATATGTATTAGTGTAAGTAGCAGTATACACATGTACAGTATACTTTAAAATAAGCTTCGAATGTGCCAAAAACTTGATCCTGGCACAATAGATTAAGATTTTCATGCCAAAAGAAATAAAAACATAAGGAAAAACAAAATAAAAGTGCACAATTTTAGGAAAAACATACCCATCATTATGCAAATACTGCCAAAATGCTTCTTTTCTTCCAATTACACATATTAAGTATAGAGTAAAAGCTGAACCAGCGTTGCAGAGGTTCAATATGTTACATATGCACAGTAAGCAATATTTGCATCTCCTATACGCAACATTACAAGCCTTAAAAACCTGGCAAACGACCAAGAAGCAGATACAGTTTGGACTCATAGCCTCGGATGCATCACAGAAGCATGATGGATTCAACTGGCTAATAGGTGAACGAGTACACTGTAAACACGTCGATTAAACGTTAGACCAGCAACCTCGAAGGTGAGGCTGCTGTAACATAACCATATTGAAAAATAAAAGAACATACATACATAAGATTTTTCTCTAATTCAGCGACAATGTTGACTTTTTGCTACAGCTTAAATACACATAAGAAGGCATCGAGAATAAGTCTTTTGACGAAGAAATGACATACAGTGTGACGATATTTGACACATCTAGTGCATGATTCATATAGGACATAACAAATGCATAACAAATAAGAATGGTACAAAAAACAGGTAAACAAAAAGATATTTATATATATTACAAAAACTTGAATGCATTCGTGTGTGAGAGTGATATGTTTGAAATGCAGAAGTTGCATCCTACTTCTTGGACATTTTTCACTACAATATCTTACATTATATGCAAAGAAATATCCGTTGGTGGATTGTGGATTCATAGGACTTCCACTCCTCCTCAGACCCATACATATACAAACTTTCAATATATACAGTAAAGAGGACAAAAACACACACAAAAAAACCCAATATAAACCTGGCTGCAAGGAACACATTAGAAATGTCTGAGGAAAGCACTAAGAAAGTAAACATGTTAAGTGGGAAACAATGAGCCAAAACTGGTTCTAAAAACTGTTTTTGTGTAGTAGCTTCAACAAATATAAGAGACCCTAAGTTTTCTACATAGAGTTGTTTAAGGAGTACTTGCTAGTAAAATAGTAGTGCTACAGACTGTGAATTTAACCCGTGTACTGTACACATACTCATATGCTGTACATACTGTGTAGCAGTTCTATAAGTTCCTCTTGATCTATGTATGATCTATTCTGCATTTCCCACAAATCTGCACTTGTGTATTATTCAGTAAGGACCAAAATAAATTGCTGTGAGGCAAAACCTTGTGTCTCTAAATAAACATTTTTTCTATTTTCTTTTTTTTTTTAAACCAGACTTTACTTGTGATGCCAAAATCTAATAAAGAGTGTTGACAGAGAGGCATAACACAGCAGTGAAAAGACTTGTACAATGGCTACATGTCTGTGGCTGAGTTCAACATACGACAGAGCGAAGTAAAAGATTGGCAAACTTAAAAAAAAAAAGCAACATTTTCAGTGTCTTTCAAAGGTTCCTCTTCATCCCCACTGTCGTTGCCGCCATCTTAAGGTAATTTAATCTTCATCTGTATCGTCTTTATCAGTAAGCAGGAAGGGAGGAATAAATACACGTGGGTAGAGCCACAAGCTCTGCATACAAGAGTGTGGGAGTATAAACATGGTTAAAAGTAAAAACAGTACATCATGGAGACAAAAAGGAAGTGAAGGTGTCAGTTTCTTGGTGTCCTGTAGAGGGCAATGCAGTCCAACTAATGGCCGTCCCTCTGGTGTGAGTCTGAGTTCTCCCATACGGGTAAATGCAGGTTCAGGTCGACAGCAGCGCAGCAAAGATGCAACAGCGTGGCCGTGATCCTCCACAGCTCGCTTACTCCATCTCTACCTCTGCTTTGGGAAAACAAGAAAGGAATATGAATAATTTAGGTGAGATTATATATCAACAAACTGATATTCTATCTATTGTGGAGGATGACAAATTCATGATTTGTTTAATTTTCTGATCAAGTAACAAAAAGTCTGATTCTACATGGTTAATAAGTAAATATTGTTTAATTCCAGGGAAAAACTGTCTTCAAATCAACATATACACACTGCAACAGCTAACGATCTCAATTTTTGCTACAAATACAGTGTATTCCTCCTAAAGCAGGGTAGTATTTCCTTGAAGATGCTATCACTCCATATTCTGAAATACTGGCTTAAACTTTATTTCATAAGGTCATGAAATACACTCACGTGCCAGTTTATTAGGTACATACAAGTGTTACTATTATTTTGTCCATCCCATTATCAATGAGCGTATAGGCTAAATAACAGAAACACAGTTCAACAGCCCCACAACTACAACTACATCCTCTAAAATTACCACACAGTTGAATCAACACCTTACTGAACATTATAACCTTCATGATGGGAGGATTTACTGCAGGACTGTTGTATTAGACTGCATTAGTTTTAGCTGGGTGTACCTAATAAACTGGCAACTGAGCGTAGACACTTTTTTTTGTCGATAGTCGTGGGCTGCAGGAATAAACTCACCATCGACTCCTTTGTTTTTGTTTTTGTCACCCTCTGGAGATTCAGCCCCTTCAGACAACTCTCCTGAAAAGTCAGAATAGTTATTTTTACTGTTATTTGTCACTCTAACGCAGGTACATTTCAGTGGTAGCAAACAACAAGACAATGAAACCCTCAAAGCATCCCCTGTCCTTAATGAAACATCTTCAACCTCACTGACCTGCCAGTGGGTTTCGTCATAATGAACTCATGCTGTGCTGCCAAACATTGTTCAAACACACAGAACTTTATTTGAAATTTTAGGGAACAAAATTCCCACTGCGACCTTTCGGCGTGGCATCTCAGAATTATTAATCAGGTTAAATGAAAGTGAATGGGTACTAAAGGTTGGCATACAAATTCAAACTGTTTCACTGATATCATCATGAAAAAAGGTTGAGACAGGATTATAGAAACGTTCACCGTAACTAATAATGACTTAAATATGCAGAATTACTCCACATGTCAATGTACTGTATGTATAGCACATTTAGATTAATTGCCTTGCAGAACATGCTATGGGATTACACAGTTAAAGGGATGTACCGTTCTGCAGTGGAGGATTCTTGTGTGTGGCGCTCCCAGGCTGTGCTCCCTGCTCTGTTTCCCCTGTGTTACCATCTGGTGGTCTGCTGGCCTCCGCTGACTCGGGCGCCTCCCCCTCCAATTGGTCCTCCTTTGGTTCAGGCTGTTCTGATTCTGTTTGGACCTCCTGGGGCTCCATGGCTTCTTCTTCCTGCTGGGCTCGCTCCTCTGCTTCCTTTTTAGCTCTCTCCTCTGCCTCTGAGGTCACATGGAGCGTGGAGGCAGGTTAGCATGTGTGAGAGTGTGAGTGTGCGTCCATGTGCATTAATTCATCACTATTTAACTCTTACTTAAAGCCAGTAAAGGTTGAGAGAGCTCATTGGACCGTTTGTTCTGTTTCAGACCTGATATGAGGCAGATTTCTAAAACTGTTAATTTAAACCTGCATCAACTGAGTTTTTGGCCACTTAAGGGCAGTGGAAACAAGCTACAAACACATTTATCACTTTTTAAGTTGATATGGTGAACTTGTTAGCAAACAGTTGCCTATTTACACATTCAGCAGTTACAAAACAACATTTGCATTCATTTGGAGTCGTGTTTCTGGCCATCTAAAGTCCAATGTTCACTCTCTTTTCAGCTCTGTTTTGGTCTCCACCAACTCCTGAGGGAAATATCTGGCTCTTTAGCTGCTAAATTCTCCACTATGTTCACCAGCTAGTTGCTAACTTTGTCTGTCTGCAGTTTGGTTCTGAGCAGGTAGTGTGCAGTGGATTTTAGGTTTTACCAGGGCATTAATGTTCCCCGAGTCCCCAAATCACCTCCATTTTACTGTATTATATTTTAGGTTGTATGGATGTACCGTACCTTTACCAGCCTGTGCTTTCCACCTCTCTCTGTTCTGATAAACCTCTTCATTCCACAACGCCTTGAAGTTCTTCAGGTCCACCATCAGAGAGCTTTGTCCTGACGAGCTGCTGTCGGAGCCCATGCTCTTCACACTGTGCCTCTTGGTCTCCTCTGAGCTAATACTATTCAGACTGGACAGAAAAATTAGAGGGAAGAAGAGTTAAACAAACTCTACAGCCATGCTAGCAGCTCTGGGTGGCTGTACTGACACAGCGGTGGTTTGAGATAAATGCTAAGCATGCTAACATAATCACAATGACAATGCTGAAATGCTGATGTTTAGCAGATAATGTTTACCATGTTCAAACATTTTATTTTGGCGTGTTAGCATGCTAACATTTGCTAATTAGCACTAAATACAAAGTACAGCTGAGGCTGACGGGAATGTCATTTTTGCAGGTATTTGGTCAAAAACATAAGTAGGGGAAAAATTTGAATTTTGACCAGAAGATTGTGCTAGATGTAAAGTTAAAGAGGTGCTCCACCTTACTCATCATTAAGAGTACTACTCAGCCAAATTATGTCTTTTGTTGTTCTGGAGAGAGCTTTACAAAGTTTGAAAAAATCTCCTCAGGGTTATCTAAGTTGGGCTTGAGACTTGAGACTGCTTTACAAGCTGAACTTAAAGAAGTGAGCATTTAGGAGGCAGGGGTCTGATGAAAGATGCTGTCAAGTTGCATTATGGGAAATATAATATCCAGGGTTTATTGAGCTTGACCCATACTAGGGACTAAAAGGCAGAATATCTCACCCTCTGCTGCTTCAATTTTGATCATTCTTTTTAAAATGTGTGAATCCCCCAACTTTACGGAAGTATGATGCTAAATTGCTGGAGTGCCCCTTTTAGTGATCGCCAAAGTTATTCCAATTCATCACGTGGGGTACATGAATGTCTGGACCAAATTTCATTGCAATCAGTCCAACAATTAGCGAGCTATTTCACTCAAAACCACAAATGTCGAACTCATGGTGGCGCTAGAGGAGAAGTCAGGGGATCACCAAAGTCATTAGGATTCATCCTGTGGGGACCATCAGTGTCTGCACAAAATCTCATGGCAATCCATCAAATAGTTGTTGAGATATTTCTGTCTGGACCAAAGGGTGCACCATCAAACTGACAGACTGAGATTACAATCCCTTTGCGATGCCGCTAAAAAATACATGAGCTTTCAGATTCAGAGGCAGACTGAAAGAAGAAAGAAAGGAAGACAGGTAGATAACCAGAGGCAGACAGAGAGAGCAGACATAGTTACAGATGATTGAAAGCGGCTATAAATGCTGTTAAGAAACAGTCCAAGGAAACCCATAAGCACCCAGGTGTGTATGTAGACAAGGAGACAAGTGGCAACACTATCAGAGATTTCCACTTGGTTAGCGCCGACTGGAGGCCCACTGAGTGATGCTAATGACTGGGAGGCTGATAGTGATGTGCAGGTGCAACGGAAGATGCAGAGCCAGGCTCCCCAAGTACTGCTTTATTTTCTAATAAGCTCACTTAGACACAAATAACAGACTCAAATTTGGTAAATGATCTTTCTCTGGATAGTTTAAATATTAGCAACGCAAGAGGAAGTTGAATGTACTTTCTCATTTGTTTGATTTCAAAGCCCTGCACATACCTTATGTAGTATGTGGCTGGAGGAAAAGCACTGGGCCAATTAATTAAGCCAGTGGAGACAAAATCACTTTCTTTTGTTTCTCAAGAGGCTATTGTGTATGCCAGTTCAGCATGGAGGCCCATTCTTGATCAACGACGGTGAGGCGAACTTGACTAGCATCTCTAAAATATCAATTTCAAGGTGTGTGGCTCTGCCTGATGAAAGGTGGAGACATTTCCACGCACACAAATGGATTACTCATGGAAGACTCATCTGCTGTTCTCAATACTTGCATTAGATATGCTGTTATTGCAGAGGAGCTGCTGAGGTTTAATCACGTCACCGAGCGAGCAGTTACTCAGAAAGGTACGAGAGGTGAAGGGTAGAAAACAGTGAATTTTCCATCGTTGATTAACCAGGCTGGTTGATTAAAATTTACTCTGATTTGCATACAGTCACCCACTTCCATCTGCTCAGTCCTGCTACTGAGGTGTGTGTAAGAATCTAAACTTTTCATTTCCAAATGATCTCTCAAGAGAAAGCGCTGCAGCTCACCTTGAGCGTCTAAAGCCGGCAAAACCTGAATGGGAGGCCTCGTCGATGAGCGGCTTGACGATACGTTCCATCATGTCCGTCAGCACAGTGAAGGTGGGCACCACAATGAAGTCTATGAACCCTGGAGACAAAGATATCAGAGAACATAATGTCAGTTTGTACATATTCACAATCTTTATTTAAGTGTTTGAATTGTTTAAAGCAGACTGGGACAAAAAGAAGTCCAGAACAATCACTGTAACGTTGTAATATATGAAATTAAGATTGGAAAACAAGGCCACAGGTATTTCCAAAATGTTATTAAATTAATTAACAAGTCTGAGATACAAATTCAGTTACGTCTATAGGTGTTAACACTGTCAATCAAGGATTAATGTTACCTTTTGTCCCATGTTCCTCTCACTTTTCTGAATCCTACTTTTGTCCCCCTCACTTTTAAAGTTTGATTCTTTTTGATACTGTGCGCTCACAGCTATTAAAAGATAGGTTCACATTTTTAAGTCTTTTTTTAAATCTATATGTACATTGAAACTGTTATTGGTCACTGTGATGTTCCTCCTGTCCATGCTACATGCTTTTTTAATGTAAGATGGGAAAACAAAATGCACTCTAAATGCGAGCATGTGAGTGTTTTAGAAGGATAAAACCTATCCTTAAGGTTTACAAGCAACTAGCGAGAGCTTTGCAGACTTGTTGCCCTGGATTTGGCCTTTCAGGCAACACACAGGCTGCCCTGTCTTCTTGGTGGAAGTTGTTGGGGCTTTATACAACCTGAGAGGAAAACTGCAGTCACTGCTCAGGACTGAAAAAAAGTCCTGCCACCTCCTCCTGCACGTTTTTCAGGTAAAAACATTAATTAATTAAATTAATATATTAAAACAAAAAGGATAATTATGGTTTTATTTATTTATTTTCTTCTAAAATACTTGAAAATAATTGACCATCAATCAAAGATAAGACAGTAAAGGACAGAGGACATTATCATAAATCAGTTCCCTATTAAGAAAACTAAACATGATTGTAGGGTTAGTGTAGTAATATTGCAGCAATTTACATAACATTTCTTATTTTCTCTGTTATACTACCATTATAATGGAAAGCACAATAACCAATTTCATCATAATTTGTTATTTGAGAGATTGATATAAATGTATATAAATACAGGAAATAGTCCCTTCTGTTCTCAAATAAACTCATGCTGGAGCAGAACTTGTACACCCACACAGACACACACCATTATGCAGGTGGTGTATGTAAGGATGGAGGAGCCACTCACCGATCTGAGACTGTGCCACCATTGTGGACTTTCGGTCGCAGAGTGGAGAGAAAGGCAGGCCGAGCTCTGCTTCTTTGTCCCCCTGGAAATACAGCAGCTTCCTCAGTCAAAATCATCCTCAGTCTGTGGTTTCTATAAAAATGCACCCCACTCTCCAGGCACACACACACACACACACTCACACACAACTGACTGACACTCATAAACACACTCACAGTGCACACATACACACCGCCACCATACACCAAACGCTCACACTTCTATCAGCAGGCTTTGGATTTGACTGGCCCCCGCCCCGAGTGCTTTTGGGCCACAAATGTGTTTCATTTTCTCTTCTGATTTGTCACAAACAGATGAGATGTGGATTCGGGAGGCAATGTTCTTTTGAGAAGCTATTTATCGGCAATTCATATCCCAAGAGACAAAGGCCTTGTGAAAGCAGCCGCAATAACAATAGCACTGATAATGAGAACAATGTGGATTAATAATGGAAGCGGTGAAAGCAACGTGGCACCAGTTAAACGTCTGTCCATTTACAAATGTACAATTTATTATTTATGGCCAAATGCATTGTTTTATCAAAGAGGTAACGTTCTACATTTTAATCTGCCATGGCGCTTTGTCATGGCATCGTTTTTAAAAATGACAAAGAGCCAAGTGTCTACAATTGAACTTACTAATATGACTGCATATCTCACTAATAGAAAGTGCTTTGGGGGGTAGAGTTGTGCCAAACCACCATATTAAAACAATCATTCACTAATATCATCGTTATTTTATCCTTGGTGTTACACTGCAACTGTGTGAAAGAAACATGTATGGGACTAAATTGGAAAAATAAATAGCTTTTGTTGACATTCAGCTGACAACCAGTACAATCCTAAACACCAGCACCAAAGGAGCGGATAAAAGCAATGTAAGTGTACTATTTTGAGAAAAGATGAATTGACTCCACTTCAAATCTAGTGTTTCATCTTTTGGCAATCCTAGGAAAACAGCACACCACAGCTGGTCCAATACAGCAAAGTATTTATCACGTAGCAGAAAAAGCACAGGTGTAATTTAAAGGTCAAGAATGAACTTTCCATCAAAGCTTTTGAGCCGACATGGTCGAAAAAATCCTCAAAGTGATCAGAAAAAAAAAAAAAAAATCTGCTCCATATGCTGAGGAAGAGTATGTGACACGATCTAAAGCTGAAGAACAGTTACACCATTAATAAAGTCTGCGTTTCGTTTTGATTTCCAGTTCAGGGGCCCCAGAATTGTACATGCTTTCTTAATGGCATCCTTTACTGGGATCATTAATCTGTTTCTTTTAACCTGTACTCTTCCTGCCACAACAAGTCCCATGTTTCTGTCTGAAACTGTTTTTCAGAGGTGATGTTTCAACTGTATGGCTGAATTATATTGCATTATATTATAAAAGGTGTTTCTAATAATTAGTTTACCTCCATCAATAGAAAGAGGGTGGGCAAAATATTAGATTTATTGTAGGGCTGTTGTATTAGACTGCATTAGTTATAACTATGTGTACCTTTGTGTATGTGACCAGCTGAAAAGCATGCCATGTTCTCTCTACATGCTTCTGAACCTAACATCTTCACTGGACCAGCCACTCATGATTTACTCTGCGACCTGCCAGGTGCACCCACTCACCTGTCTGAAGAACTCCTCCAGTAGGGAGGTGGTCCAGCGGTGGTGGAGGTCCCAGCTTTTGGCCGGGTGGCTGATGTCTGCTGTGTGCAGCAACAGGGACAGGGCTTTGGGCTTGTCAATGCTGCAAAAGAGAGAACAATTTTAAAAACTGAAGTCCGCCAGAGAGTATCATTCATTTGTTGTGTTGTTTTCTTAAATGATCCTGTACACTGGCTTAAGTGGTGAGTGTTGTTTTTCAGTGAATCACATTGTATGTAATTATTTTTTCTTTTACAGAAAAAGATGTCAAAGTTGGTGTGAAAAGTGAAAACAAATCTCTACAAATTGATCTACGTTAAGTTTGAATTTAAAAAAATGAATTATAAAGAATAAGACACACCTAAATGATTACATGTGCAGCCAAATGATTTTGGAGCTAACATGATAAGTTAACATAACACCTATGTATAATCAATTTAGGTTAAATACATCTGTATCTGCTTAGTCAATTCTCTGGCAAAAACTACATCATGAAGACAAACAGACATTCCAGATAAACCTGCAACAAGGTTATTGAAAAATACCAGTCGGGTGAAGGATACAACAAAATTTCCAAGGCACTGAGTGTCCCTGAAGACAGAAGGGTCAATCATGAAAAAAAATGGAAAAAAATGTGGCACAGCTGCAAATGTGTCTACAGCAATCTGACCACAAAAATGGACTGTCTGAAGAACAGCACAATAAAACATCAAAGAGTCCAAGAGGGAGGATACTTTTTTTAATAGACATTGTCCTCTATAGGCTCAGTATGGTACCAATACTGCCTAGTCTCAGGGTTTCCACTTTGGGCATTGTGATGCGTCTTGTCTTGTCTTGTCAACAAATCCCATGAAAAGATCAAAACCAAAAATGTGTTAAGTCTGTCTCTTGACTTCCCTACCCTGTCTGTGGCTCACAAATATATAGTTTCATTTTTAAAAAGGCTTGGTAATCTCTTCAAACTAACATTACTCAAACATGAATAAATAGTGCATTTGTTAGGGACTATTTCCAGTGGTAAATTAATACACATTTGGTAGTGAGTGTTTCCGACAGCAGGACGGTGTATGTGGGCGTGTGTGTGTGTGTGTGTGTGTGTGTGTGTTCATGGTGCAACAGTGTGGCTCATTGATGTGTTTTTAACAGCTTTTGGGCAACAATGAAGCTCTATGGCACGGAGAACAATACTTATTATTGTATTACTGCGATCAATTCATTGGTTGGTTTTGGTCTTTGTTGACAATAAGACAATAAGTGTCATGATGGCACTGATCTAATGGAGGCACCCTCAAACTGGTGACAGACATGAAAATGCAAAAAATATTTCTCTAAAACAGATACTGTAATACACAGTACACATCAATACACATCTGTTAGCATGTGCATCAAAACACACATGCACAGCCACCTAAAATCAGAGAAACACCTCCATGCAAATTCCCCTTTTCCTCAAACTGCCTCCATTAGGCTAATCGGTTCTCTACGCTGGAACACAGCGTGAAGATGCTTCATCTAACCTCATCAGACATCAGTGGTGTCTGAGGTATCAGCTGATAACCATATCAAAATATCATGTTAAATGGACTGATTCATGAATGGACAGACAGACCAATATGGAAAATGGGCACACAAATAAACACACACACACACACACAAGGTTAAACAGAGGTGAGACAGACTAGCTCAAATTTCCCCTCATTCCATTTGTGGCAGATTGGGTCTTAAAATGCACTCTAAGCAGGCCTGGAGCACACTGGTTTGAAATTACTTCACATTAGAGTCTATTCAGCATTACAGCCTCCTGCAGACTGCAATCTCTCATTCATGTGCATGTGTGTGTACCCTCTGCTGCAGCTTGATGATTACCTTCCAGTCAGCACTCTTTGGTTTCGAGGTATATTCACAAATATAGGAAGCACAATACTGTTGATTCCTACATAGGTTGTTAGGAAGCTGCTTATCTCCATATCACATCGCTTTCTGAGCAGTTTTCTGGCCGTGTCGACTGCTGTGCGTTATCACAGTGTAAAGAATACCCCGAAGGTCAATGAGTTTCTTACAGCCATCTCTTGTCAGTGTTGCAGCTACATCAGCAGAGATGACTCATCACGTCATATGATAGTTTGCTTGGTAGCTCTCTTTTTTTTTATTTCTGTTCGCAAACGGCAGCTCTGTGTCTGCACGAAGAGAAGTCCCAGCTATCAGTCACTGCAGAGGTTGCTGTGCTCAAAACGTGTGAAAAGGAAGTTCTGGCTGCAGTTTGACCAAATATCCAATAATTTCTGTTCTTTATATGAGCTTATTATTTTTTTTAAATTTCACTGTACAAAGTGAGACACTCTGAAGAAGTCAAACTGTGTGTGTGCAATGTTAAAATAATTTAGTGTCACTAGACAGCAGTATACATGGAGCTTGTGATCACATCAGCAGTTTGTACCTCTAACTGACAAGTGAGCCTGATGAAGCATTCACAAAGCGTTGCTCGCTCTTCCACTTCCAAAAATGTTTAAATAAGTACAGGAAAGTTTTAGGTTGGCCTAGAGCTGAGGTTTTTGGTGTGCATCAATCGACCATCTTCATTTTTGATTCTTCTCACATCGCCTGCACTTAACCAGCACCTGTCTGAACGATACTGCTGTGCAGAGGAGGACTGCTGATTTTCTCAATGAAATAGATTTGCCAATACTCACTACAGCACAACTACTAGTGACTAGAAGTGGTGAGGAAGTATTTATAGCTGCCATTTATGTTTGTATGCAGAATACAAGCTGCAGAACAGGAGTGCTGCTAAAGACATTACATAGATTGTGGAGTGTTTTCTAGCTGGTCATCTTAGCTGTTGCAGCCTACAGTTTGCCAGCAAACCTGCCAGAAATATTTCTGCCACCGGCTGTTTTTCACCGCAGTGTGCAAATAAATTTCACCATGCCAAATCTGGTGTGACTGCACTATAACTCTGCTGCAGCAGACTTCCAGCACAGAAACACAAGCTATCCTGTGTTTGTACCTGAGAGGGCCTGTAGTAACACCCTACTGTATATCTGTACTGTATAATGCATGACATTTGGTACTATTTGGTGGCAAAATACTTGTTCCATTTGTTTGTTGTGTTCCTCTATGAGTACACCCTACAGGGCAGGGTTAATTGGGTTGTAAACAGCGGGTGGTTAGTAAACAGTGATCCGATGGCAGGGTTAATGAACATGTAAATTGCTGGGGCAAGGACAGGGGGTGTAAAAAGTAGTGAAGGAAAAGGCAACTGACCCCTCAGGTTGTTGTAGGAAGTTCTTCATGGTCTTAACCTGCTGGAAGTGGCAGGACATATCTGTGGCCAGCACCATCTCCACCACCAGAGCCCGCAGCTCTCTGGATAAAAACAGAGGAGAAGGGGAAAAAAAAAAAATAAATAAAAACATGAGCCATGTGCTGTATAATGAACTGTCAAACTCGTGGGTAATAAAAGCCGACTTATTTCGGAAGTCGCTAAAGTAAATGAAGGCAGCCAACACAGTTTTTGAACGCTATT
Source organism: Macquaria ambigua (assembly GCA_008360985.2). Taxonomy (NCBI): domain Eukaryota; kingdom Metazoa; phylum Chordata; class Actinopteri; order Centrarchiformes; family Percichthyidae; genus Macquaria; species Macquaria ambigua. The sequence goes on from VMKM01000992.1 coordinate 155,590, forward strand.
TATAATATCTGCTTTGACAAGACCCAGCTTACGCCATGAGAAATTGGATTGCAGCTGTCTCCTTTAATGTATTATCACACATAACATTTCCATTTAGTACAAAGTTGTTGGACCTTGAAGGTAATCCAACTTTACTGATTTTTACTCCACCGAGCTCAGTTATTAATCATGAAAAATAAGAGATAAGCTCACTTTGGGCTTTGAACAGGTGATATGTGCATTTTGAAGCTGTTCTGCTTGACCTTCCTTGTTTCCACCTGGCACGTCTGCCTCTCTAACTATCTCTATCTGTTCTATCTGAGTTTTATTTCCCTTTGCTGTCACTCGGCTCTTTCATCTTCCTGTCTCTCTTCCTCTTATTGTCTGTCTACGTATCTGTCTCACGGACCTCCAGTCATCCTTGGAGAGGTTGTAGAGGATGTTCATCTCGTCATCATCCTGCAGTAGGCGGTAGGCTGCGCTGACATGGTGACTCTCCAGCACTGAGCGGTCATTGTACAGGATAGCTGTGTCTGACCTGTCAAAGAGAAAGAGAAAGCAATAGTCTCTCATTGGTCTATATTGGAAAAAACAGCTTATAGAGAAAAAAACTGACCCCTACAGTAGATGTTGTACTTCTTCAATTTATCAGTGAAATGTGTCACTTAATTATGAATGTGATCAGTGCCTGGGTCTTGTCCTCCTTGCACAGACTTCAATCTGACTGAACTCTGACCTGCTAAATGTGAGAATAATTCATGTTCTTTATATGGTCTTATTTATTTTAATTATACGGATGTCCACTGTACAATGAGAGACTCTGGAGGGACAAAAGGGGAGAAAAAAAGCCCAAGAAGTGTTTATGTATTACCTCTACTGTACCTAAAGATATATATAAAGCAATATTCACAATGTCAAATATATATATAGTACAGGATGTACACAATAGAAAAGGATTAAACTAAGGTTATAAACCTTTTTAGCTAGCTTAAACCAAATGAGACAAAGCACTCGATAAGTTAGGTACCTCCAGTATGTTATTGAAAACTGACCACTGCTAGTAAGAAGTCAAGATTCGCTAACTCTCTGGTTCAGTGAGAGTAAATCTGTGAATATGTTTGAAAATAAGACGTGAAATAATCTGGTTTCCCTCTCTGAAATGTATCATGTATAGAAAATTACATAATAGGACAACATTATTTATATAAAGTACATCTTTCTGAATTCAAGGAATCTGGAGAATTTTATGAAGGGCTGAAGAAAATGGACTCAACAAAATATTTAGTATGAAAATAAAGATACATTTAAAAATAATTAAGTGTATGAAGACAGTCAACAAAATTAGTAACTTTCCTAATTATGTTCATTACAAAAGGTTACAGCGTGTTCTCTCCAGCTCAAGCTCTCAAGAGGATGGAGTTTGTTATTACTGCACTGCAGGCGATCTCAGTGTCAACGTAAAGCCCCCTTGCAGTAAATGAAAGCATTGATCGGGTGAGTCAGTGCCATGCATTTTTGATTTTTATGATCCATTACCTTGTCTGAATGTGGAAGTTGTTTGTGGTCCCCGTGTGCTCATAGTCATGCACCGCCGCCGCGAAGATCATGGCAAAGATCTCAAGCTCAGTCAACCAATGCTGGAGGCAAAGGAAGAGGAGGAGGAGGGGGGGGAGGGAAGAGGTGGGGTGTAGAGGAAGCAGGGGGAGGTGAAGACAAGGAGGAGAAGGGGGATATTAAGACGTAGAAGAGGGAAGGGTGTTGAGGATGAGAAGCAACGAGATGGAAAAGACAGACATCGATGGGAAAGTAATGAACACAAGAGGAAAGTACAGACAGAAATTAGAGAAGAGAAATGAGAAGCCAGTGAATGGAAAAAAGGGGAAAGCAGGGAATGGTTCATCACGTCATAAAGATGCAGAGTAGAAAAGTGATACAAAGAATGCCGAGAAGGGGGATTTGGAATGAGGAATACATTACAGTCAGGGATGGAAGGAAACAAATGGGGAGGAGGAGATAGAGGAAAGGTCAGCAAAGCAAAAAGGAAACTTTAGATAAGACAAGCTATTGAGAATCACATTTTAAACTGTCACTTGAACACTCCTCCTTACTCTTTCCCTCTCAGACAGTGTCTCAGTCTGGTTTGTCACTGTTAAATGAAAAAGCCAGGCTCTCTTTAGTCTTTACATTTTTCTCTGAAGGTGAGAACACACATCATGCTTTCCTATTTAAGTTTTTAAAGGTCAAGTTTAAACCTTTTTTTTTTTTTTTTTTTTAGGCACGATTTGCAACAACAGCAAAGAAGAGGATGACGTGAAAGTAGCAACAACTCTTAAAGAAATATCGACATTTTGGGAAATACACTTATTAGTTTTCTTGACGAAAATTAGATGAGAAGATCAATACCACTGTCATGTCTGTGCAGTGAATATAAAGATACAGGCACCAGCGTAGTTAGCTTAGCACAAAGACTGGACTGGACGTTTTATTTCATAATTTTCGGTAATGAAATTAGCACGATAGACATGAGAGTGGTATTAATCTTTCTCATCTAACTCACGGCAAGAAAGCATATATGAATAAGCGTATTTCCCAAAATGTCAAACTGTTCCTTTAACTGCAAGAAAAACAGTCATTATGAAAATTGAGTTTCACCACATGAGTAGCACCCACATAACCACCTGAATCTAAAGATAAAGACGTCAATGGCCAAAAGAATGTGGATAATGTGGACTGTACCTGCAATGTGTGTGTGTGCATGTATGTGCTTTTATATATGGGCGTTCATGTTTAATCTGTGAGCATATGCAGCATCCGCACACCTGTGAGTGGGCATTTTCCTCTGAGATGTGCATGCATCTCAGTGCACTCACGTACACAGAGTGGGGATTTAGCTCAGGAAACCCAGTCAATATTGGTGACTAATCAACAGTGGGGGATGGGGGAGTCATTAAGAACAGGGGGGTGGGGGTTTAGGGGGGTGGGTGGCTGCAAGATGGCCGATCCATCCCTCAGTATATTTCCTCATGGGGCCAGCTTTATGAATGACCTGTTGATTGTTGATTTAATGGAGTCTGGAGGGCCTGAGAAATGATAGATTCTCCTGCTCTCCCAGGAGCCCATGGTTCTAGCAGTAATGTGGTTTACTCCGCAAGGCACTGCCCAAAAGAAACGCACCATGTCGACAGCTGTCGCAGCCACCTTATTAAGGTGATTAAATAAAAACACTGGAAGCGGGGGCGGGTGGCTGGTTGGCTGGTTGGGGACTTTGAACTCGGCTTTAGCGAGGCTAGTGGTTTTTTTTGGAATGAATGCAGCATCAGAAATGCCCTAAAGTCACTCCAGTGGGACAGAGTGAAATATAGGTCAGCAGATGGAAAGAGAACAAAAGCAACATGAAATATGAAGAGTAGAAATGAAGCAACATTAAGGCAAGAAGACAGAAAACATTTGACTTCAAATGTTGAGACAATAATCATTAATCAGTGCCACATTTTGACAGATATTCTTAGAAATGTGGGTTGATTTTCTCAGACCTGCCCTGAGTAAGATTTGGATTAAATGCTGATTTTCTTCGGGTGTCTTGTTTTTTTTGTTTTTTTTGTTTGTTTTTTTTGTTTTTTTCATGAAAGAATGGCTCATGGATTCTCCAAGAAAAAAAAAGCCATATTTAGCAGCTGCATGTCAGGCAAAGCTGCAATTAGGCTGGCATACGGCAGCTGACAGAGATGTTCTGAATACCATGTGGATTAAATCGCCATGATTTCATAGACTAAGCTTTCCTATTTGGAATCAAACGCCTTTACTGTATGTTCAACTGGTTTCCGTAGGTTTTTAACAGGAAGGTGTACAGTCGATCCTACTCACCACCATGCCAGTCTTGAGTAGCAAGTAGTGAACAGTCTGTGTGACATCAGCAGCGTGCATCAGGTTGTGATAGGGGTTTTTATGTTTGCTGTATCCCACTTCTAGGGCCTCCACGAACGACACCACGGCAGAGATCGGGATCTGACGGCAGACAAAACAACAGCAAATGACTGCGAGCTAAAAAACACTGCAGACAGTAAGAAACTAGCACTTGAAGCTATCTGGTGATTTAAATGATGAGTGCGTACAATTTCAATGCGTGCACAGTGCCATCAGCATCTGAAACTGATGTCATAAAATCATGGATCGTGAATCATTTAGGCAGCTGCACACCACGATTAATGTTGGCTTCATTGCCCGTGTCATTTACTCTCAGATGCTGTCAATTCAAGTGGAGTGTCCTCAGCTAGAAGACGGTGTGGAAAATGAGCTCCATCAGCATCAGATGAGATCCCCCCATAATATCATCATTGTTGAAATACAACAACACAATCTAACACTTACGAGACAAGAGAAGCGAGTGTGCTCTCTTCTCCGTCTTCAAATCGGGCATTGTGAAGGAGAATTGTGAAGGTTCTTAGGATCTGTACTGAATATGTTTAGTTTCTCCTTGCTTTAATGACACAAACAGAAGGTATAGCAGTGACCAGTGGCACGTTATATCCTTATGGCTTTACCTTGAAGCGGCTAATGAGGTCGTATCTTGTGAGCAACTCGTAGAATATGAATTTAAGTGCGTGCTCCCCGCTGGCCTCATTTAGAGCGAACACGTCAAACGACCACTTGTCAACATTCTGTATGGGGAAGAAAAAATTCAAACAATGACGTGCTTTTTCTCTAACATTGTATTCATCTTCTCAAATAAAAAGGAAACAAAAAAATGTTAAGATGGATGGTGCTGCAAGTCAGTTTCTTGTAAATAACTGAGGGTATGTAGACTTGATTTTGGCACGTGTGTGTATGTGTGTACAAGGTTATTTCATGTCTGTGTGCTTCTGCATGGACGTGTGTGCACATGTTAATACCTTAAGCACAGATATGACAGAAGGGGGGTAGCTGAGTCCCACCATATTGGAGGTACGTCGGTACATCCTGTTTGGACGAGATAAAGACATCAAATAAAGTGCGCCACTGAGCGTAAACACCAGAGGTTACCACACCGAACCCACAAGGTTCCCCACCAAGACTCACTATAAACCTTCAAATCAACACGACTCAGTATGAAACTGCACCCGCAAGTCTGCTTTTTTCACATGCAAAAGGTTTAAGGCTTTGTTGAATATGAGGGACAGAATATAGATGAATTTAATCACAAAATGCAAAACAAGCTGTGTAATTCTCCATGAGATTAGTGGAGTCATTAGAGTCAGCTGGAAGGCAGCAAAATTGGTGTACATTTCTCAACATCTCAGAAAGATAGTGGAATACAACAAAATATGCAATTATATAAAATAAAAAAGGGTGTCTTACAATAGCTTCCATAAATGCAACTCAATATCAAGTTGGCCATTTTGTCAGAATAGGTCATTTTTTCAAATTTAAAATGGACACCTTGTGCTTCATCACTGTATTGGACCACACTGTTCAACCTTTTCATTTTCACCCTCCCTTTCCCAATCGTTCTTCATTGTAAATATCTGAAAACAGGCTGCCCTGTGTAAAAACCGATTAAGAAAGATTATAGCTTACATGTTTGAGGCTTACTGATTTGAACAAATGCATGTTGCATGTTAGTGTGTGATAAAGCGCAGCCTTGGAGCGGGAGCTGTTTGCAACTCTCTGAATGATTGTGCTTAGCCAAGCTCACCAAGGCTGTGATGATGTATGGTCGACTCAGGTGAGTGAGTCGCTGTACGTGCAGAGGATGCATGCATATTTCCAACTGATTGAAATTTTAAAAGGGCCATACTAGTTGTCAAACCCAGTTGTCGTACTTTTAGAGTTTTTGAATTGTCTTTTCCACCTTCTGGGCTGCAAGATAGTTCAGACTGTTCACACAGATTTGAGAAACATGCACTGCACTAACAATCAACAATAATCTAACCTAGACAAAAATGAAAGCAGACATTTGCTGTCTCCAAAATCACTTCTATATAATAGATCACTCAATAATTTACTCTAAAGAGAGCAATAAATTGAGATTTCAGACACTTACAGTATAAATTATTGTCATTTTGTGCCATCATTGACAGGTGTTTTGTTGTACGACTGTAGTATTCACATATATAAAATGCAACACATTGCTTTATGTGATTGTTAGCAGAAAGTACTGTACATGCGATGGACACTATTTTTTTTATTGATTATTGATTTTTTTATTATCAATTACTCTGCCTTTCTTTTGGTCTAAAAAACATCTGAAAACAATGAAAAAAAATGTCTATCACAATATCCTAGAGCACAGGGCGATGTCATTTACCATTTACCGTCTTGTTTTGTTCAACCAACAGTCCAACACTTAAAAATATTCACTTTAATATGAGACCAAGAAAAGCAACAAATCCTTTCATTAATTCATTTTCTTTCAATCGACTAATCAATTAATTGTTGCAGCTCTACATTATATAGTAAATAAAAAGTGATTTTGGACACAGCCATTGTGTTCCCTGTGCTGGATTACCTACAAAAAGCAAGTTTCAAGTCTCTACACATAAATATTCATATCAAACTAAAATTAACTCAACACAAATGCTGCCTGGAAGGTTAGTTAATCCCTAAAACACTATGTAATGTGGTTGTGTATTCATTATGCGGGGCCAAACTAAAGATGTTGATAGCATCGCTTTAAGTCGCTCCAGGCTACACTTGTTTGGGTTGACCGATGATAGATAGAACTTCAGTAGAGGAAAGATAAAGGTGACAATCCATATGAATTATTTAACATCAGTGACTACTCGCCGGTATGTGAATGTGGCTGTGTACTTGTGCATTACACACACACACACACACACACACACACACACACACACGTTTACCTCTCAACAAATATGCCAGCCTGGACGGCGTGGACGATGCTGCGGAAGCGAGGTTTCTCTTCATTGCGTCGCAGCATTAGGCCCATCTGCCGGGTGAAGGTGGAGGCCAGCCAGTCCCGCACCTCCGAGGGCACCGACTCTGACTGGATGTCACTGAGCTCATCCTCTGTGTCCACCAAACGCCTGAAAGAAGGGTGAAGGGAGGGATGTAAGGTAAGAGACGGACATACATAGAAAGGAAACAAAGGAAGGGAAAACAGACGGATGCAGAGACTAAAGGCTTGCTAAAATATTTATTATTTATCATAGCTCTACTTTCACAGGGGATCAAACTCAAATCCGAGCACTGTCCATCAAATAATATCACCTCTTATGTAACTTCAAAACATCCCCGGCCTCTTGAAACACCCATGATGTACGTATTCGAATCCAATTGTGTGATATAATTCTTCACAGCTACCATGTTGTTCTGACATGTACGGGGGGGGATCAAGAGCAAAGCCTGTTGGTCTCCACCCTCTGAACTGAATACACGTTCTTATGGCAAAGAGAAAGCATTCACATCACACTGATAATCACGCCGCTACATGGATTCTGCACTGGATACTTCATCATCCTCCATCCTGGAGTGGTCATGCCATCGCTGGCCCTAATCTGGTGGGATCTAGATGACGAAAGGCTTACATAATTCCATAAGCCTGGTCATATCTCGGATTCTGGACCTGCATTCAACTACTGACATACACTGACCTAGTATATTCCCTCACCTTAACCATACCTTAACAATTATTTGCCATAACAATGATCTTTCCATGAACTTAGCCAAGTAGTTTTCATTGTCTAAACATAACCATTGGAGCAGGCAGATCAGAAAACGCTGTTTTCACTTTGGACTTTGCACTGAAAAACAATCTGTCTTATTATTTAGTTGTTTAGGGATGATAAGTTGTTGACTATACATACCATCATTTGCATTTCAGTGGTGGAAGAAGAATTTAGGTTATTAATTTAAGTAAAAGTAGCAACAACACACTGTAAAATATACATTTAGGATATTAGATTTAGGAGTCTTGCATTATTATTATTATTATTATTATTATTATTATTATTATTATTATGCATTAACATGTAAGCAGTACTTAAATGTCATAGCTGGTCAAGGTGGAGTGGATTTTAACTGTTCTGTATACTTTTGGGTAGTTGCATCTTATTTTTATAAACTGATCACATGTTATGTTTGTCTGAAAAGTAACTAGTAACTGTAGCTGTGAAATAAATGAACTGGAGTAAAAAGTACAGTATTTCCATCTATAATGTAGTGGTAAGTAAGTAAGTACAGTACTTCAGTAAATGTACCTGAGTACTTTAGAGTTAGGGTAGGGCTAGCACCATATATACAAGTTATACAGTTTCAGCAGCGAGACGAAATGGTTAAACTGAAATAACAATTACAGCAGGGGTCAATTGCTGTACTAATGATAGTCATCCATTTTCCAAAGTCTGGCCTTTGTCAGTGCTGCCCTGTTGTTCTCAATACGTGAGCCATGTCAGTACTTGTTCCACTGTAGAAAGCTTTTGTTTTCTTACCTTGTCTCCTCGATGTAAACGGATTCCAGCACCGACGCCGCGTACTCGAGGTTTTTCTTGAGGTCAGTGAGGGAAGCCTCTCCTCTCTCCAGTTGCTTCACCAGACATCTTAATCTAAAACAGAGATTCAACCATCATTTAACAAATGGGATTACTCCCCTGCCATCTTGACATGATTAATTAATTGCGACTGATATTGGATTCATCTGGTCTGGGTTCCTGCTGCACTAGGCAACTTTTTTTTTTTTTTTTCCTGAGAAAATAAGCTTGGTCTAAATCACAAATTGGGACAGCAATGACAGCAAACAAAATACAATTTGACTAATAAGCTGAATTTAATTGTGGTCTTGGATATGCATACACCCCATCCACATAAAATTACAAACTTGCCAGCAGTGAGCCAACAGAAAACCAGAGAAAACCTTTTCAACTTTCAACATTTTAAATATACTCTCCCATATACTCTGTCCTCTACAGAAATAAGTCACTACAGACATATTTACACTTTGTTTTCATACTCCCATGTCCTTTAAAAGAGGATTTCTATTCCATTTAAGCTCTGATGGGAGTCTTGGTCTCCTTCTTTTAAAATAACTTTTCCTTCTCAAGTGCATGCTGGCTCACTGCTAGGACACTTAATTGGAATGAAGCCATCGTTAACGTTATTAGTTCCACCTGTGCTTTTCCTGCTATGACAAGTCAAAGTGTCTGCTGTTTGAAAGGTCTGTTCATTCTAAAAATTGCAGATCTTTGATGTCTGCAGACTCCGCTTGGACTCATTTGCATGAGTTGGCTATTTAAAATTAAAACAGCTTTATTATTGCACCTGTAGGTGCTCCTACTATCTGGCTTCTGACACCATCACAACCCCTAATTTTATTAGATTTCCTGCATAACTGGGTCACTTGTTTTGCCCTTGACTGATTCATACTCTATTTTTGTGATCTTGAGCACTACAACAGTAATTCATAAAGACAGTAAAGTACTTATAAAGTTATTATAGCTTTCATGGTGGCAGAAATTTGTAAGTAATGTGACAGTTTAAACATTCGCTAAAAAATAATCCTTTTACTGATAATTACCACATATCCCAGCTGGGTTTATAAAGTGGTATATGTACAGTTAACAGATTTTACATTGCAGTATAATGAGGAACTTTTCCAACATGCAAAAGTGATCATGTAGCTGGTATCAAAAGTGTAATAACATCAAACACCATCTTCTCTGTGTTATATTTTTCAATACTAATTCACTTGTGGCTATAGATCAGTGTGTGTAGTGTTGTTCCAAATATTCTCAAGCCCTGGCAAAAGTGCACCAAAAATAGCACTAAAGCGAAAAGCAACTTAACATCAATTTCTGCACACTGCAGCCTCTTGCAGTATACCACCTGCTGCTGTGCTGGAGGTCACACGCTCCCTTTCACAGTGAATGCCCACAGAGGCTACGCTTGTTGTTGAATTATTAAGTAGAAAGGTGGGAGAGTAGGAGGTTTCAGATGCTCTCATTGATTACATACCCTGAAAGGGGTTGCAATTTTTACCACATAAGACTCCAAAATGTTTCCGTGAAGGTTATTGAGGAAAAATGTCTAAATATAAATATCCATGAATGTAGTTTGGCCCATTTTTTTTTTTTTTTATGGCCAAAGATGGGGTTGGGGCCTGAATGTATTGTGTGTACAGCAGTGAAACTCTACACGTTACCAGATCACATCATTTTCTACACTCCAGCAGTCTTGCATATCTTTTGATTGTTGAAAGAAGCCCTCTGAAATAGAAGGATAGCATGCAATCTCATTTGTGTCTATCTAGCTGCAAGGCTTCAATGTGAACCACTGAGATACTGCCTAAATGCTGAAAATAATATGGCTATTTCCACCTCTCCAAAAGAGCCACTCAGTCATAAATTCCATATTCATGCAGAAATGCTTTGTAAGATGTTTAACAAGACTAAAGATCAATTCACGAGTTTCTGACTTCCATCACTCGCACTGTCTCACAGAACAGATACGCTTCCATTTTATCAAATGTATCAATACACACTGACTCCGAGACACGTGCGTGAGACGTGCATCACCCCAGGACTCCCCGCGTGGGACATGAATATTTCCTACAATTCCATGATAATGTAGTTGTCCAGAAATGATCACCAAAGTCATAAAAATACAATGTCTGCGCTCAATGTCTGTACAAACTTCCATTCAAAAGAAAAATCAATCTGATGACCAACACTGCCATCCCTAGAGCCACATCATTAGCGCTGCCAACAAGAGATAGACAAACATCTGACATCCTTGCATGAACAAGATGAATCTCTTCCTTTAAAGGAGCGTAGTGATGTTTTCTTGTAACAAACAAAAGTTTCTTGATGTCTAACGTGTCGAGTGCATTTCCTTCATCAAAAAACATTTGAAAAGTATTTTTAAATCCAGCATTGTTGACAATGTTGACTAGCTTGCAGTCTTCTTCTTCTTCCCTGCCTTTGCAGCATTTCTTGCCATGTTACCGCCACCTGTTAATCACTGAAATAGTGTGACACCGTTGGTAGGACTGTATCACATTGTAATAACTTAATAACTGGTGCATGTGCATCCCTGTGCACGAGATAAACAAAATGGGGACCCATTCATAGAAAAACAGCTCCGTAGCACTACTAGAGGTCAAAACCTCTAGGGAAACTAGGGAACCTTTAACCATGACAACAGCTGCTTCACGTGCTGATATCTCTCTCTTAAGCTACTGACATCTATTTTAAGAATTATAAGGAAGTGAATGGATGAAGGGTGGGCTGCAACTCTAGAATCACTGCACATGTGATTTGGTTGGCACTAATGATGGTTATTAAGAACAGCTGTGTGCCAGTGAGCTTCCCTGCTAATACACAATAAAAAATACTTCCTTCAACAAAGCCCCGTGTCAGACTATAATTCACCATACAATGTTCAGATTTGTTCTGTTGGTCATCTGCTTTGACTTTACCTCTTGAACTGCGCTGGTGCTGGCACGCTGTGCTTATTTGAAAAGCCCATGTTGAATGACATTAGCACATGTACTGAAAGGCATGTTTGTCTCTAGTGAGTGCTTCTGTAAAAAAGCTTTGTCACGGGCTCATTGATTTTTTGAATGCCCAATCAATTTTTGTTCAGTCAAAAAGATAACTTACCAAAAGTGGAGCAACCAGGAGGGCTTTATAATGAGAATTAATGCTTTTTTTCAAAGTGGTATGATGAAAGAAGAAACAATTTGGAGAAAGAAAGACTTTTTTTCCTTAGATCCCTTTGTGCATTGCAGGTTGCGGGACAAAAGTGAAAACCAACCATTAAACCATTAAAAAATCCACTTTGTCTAGGGTGTATGGTATTGAACCACTTGGGCTTCTTTTAAAAACTATAAAGAAAGACTTGCGATGATGAGCCGAGTGCCAGGATGTATGATAAATCAATGTATCTGCCAACCAAAACTAAATTGGCTAATTTCACCTGCTGTCATTACCAAGGGAGGCAACACGCTGGGCTGATAGCATGGGTCAGACCCAAAGTAGGTCCTGGGCACAGAGCCAAGTGGGAAATTCAGTTTAAGCCAGAGAAAAGGGGATAAAGGGAAGGGAATCTACATCTGTAAGATAAAAGTTTTGGGAGCCAAACAAGTTGAAAATTGTTAATAACAATAAAAGAGAAGTAGAAAATAAAAAGCACAGACTGGGGGGATTAGGACATAACCATTACAGTGTATGGGATGCTTTTAGAGCTGAAAATAATAATTATTTTCATTACTGATTAATCTGTTGACACAATTAATTGTTTAGTCTATAAAATGTCAGAAAATTGTGAAAATGGCAAAGACAAATTCTTAAAATGTCTTGCTTTGTCCAACAAATAGTCAAAAATATAAAATATATTCAATGTAAAATAATATAAAACAGAGAGAAGCAGCAAATCCTTACATTTGACAAGATGAAACCAGCATATTTTTGGCATTTTTGCATGGTAAATGACTTTAACGATTAATCAATTAACAAAATTGTTGACGATAATTCTTCTGTCAGTTGACTAATCGCATAGTTGTTTCAGATCTAGATGCTTTAAATTTTAAGAAACCATTTGGTAAGTACTAATGAAGCAGGTAAAGTTATGCTGCAGTGATACTGTAGAGAAGCACAGTGCAGGTAGAAATATGAATGTAAATACTGGCACTATAAACTATAAACAGAAGATATTAGTGTATATAGAGAGTATTGCCTTGAAATACATTTTGCTGAAACTACTATCCTGAGAATATTGCTAATACATATACATGAGATACAGTTGGCGGTGATAAATACAGTGAAGGCACTGGATTGAGTTGCTGCTGTAGGCTATGTTACTTACAACATACATGTTTATACAGCACAGATGTTACAAGCCGATCTTAAAATATGACAAAAATATGAATGTTTGAAACGTGCTCAGCATACAGAAGGAGAAGTGTTTTATAGACATTTTGACTTTTTCTACAGAAAGAAATGTTGCTGTTCTCTCTGAGGCATTAAATACAAAAGCTGCTGTTTTCTGTGAAAGATTAAAATAAACGGTTTTTGTTTGATACGCCAAAAGATTTTGGGTGGAGTATCATTTAAAGTAGATCTCCATGATTTTTAGCGCATTACTTTGTAAGAATAAAGAGTCTAAAGATAGAGAGTGTCATATATTCTGTACAGTTTGTAAAGCCCTCTGAGACAAACTTGTGATTTTGGGCTGTATAAATAAACTTGTTGTGGCTGCACCAGAATACAAGCAGCTCAGACTCCTGTCTTGTTTCCATCTGAACAACACTGTGTCATCTGCAAACCTGTGTAGTTTGACAGAGGGCTTATTGGAGTTGCAGAGGAGACAGCTCACAGTCCTGACCAGCTCCATAGCTGGAGTTCAGGGTCTTTGATGTGTGCTTCTCAGACTTACTGTGTGATGTCTCCTGTTTGACAGCTCAATATTTCACTGGCAGCTGCAGCCAGTCGGGGTCAGCTGGTAAAGCTTGAGCTGATATCGTGGTGTTCGAATTGTGTGTGTTGAAATCCACCTAAACAAAATCCTGGCATGTGTATTTGAGCTATCATGATGTGAGGAATGAAGGTGCAGTGGCATGTTGAATATGTCCACACAGACCTTTTGGCTTCGTGTGTGAGGTGTAAGTGGTAACAGTGAATCTGTGCAGGCTAGGAAGTGGATTAGGACTATTTTCTCAAAGGTGTTTTAAATGCAGAGGTCAGAGTAACAGGGATTTTTAGGAAGGAAAAGTGCATATACACAGAATATACACATTTGTTTGCTTTTTATTCCAAGTCAAATATCAGAGTTCAGGACTTTTTCAACTCTGTGCTTTTAAACAGAATTTTAAATAGACTTTAAATTACGTTCTTTTTGGGGGTTTTTTGCAGGATAGGAAAAATTAATCATCAGCTACAGTCATGTAGCACCCTCTAACCATCCCTTAAGTAAATAATTTAACTCATAAAATCCAAAATATTGTCTCAAGGGTGTGTTTTTTCTCCCACTAAATTGACAAATTCCAGTGGCTGCCAGGTTATGCAGGCCAGTGACAGAGCGAAGCAAAGACATGAGCCTCCAGCTGTCTGCCTCTATATCTGAAGATGACAGATTTATTTGTTTTCCCTTATAGGGGTGAGCAGAGAGCACAGAGAGGAGATTAGAGTTGGAATTCAGGTTGAGAGCATTTTCCTCCTCTATTCTTACTGCCTCCAGTTCTTTGGCCTCGACTGACCTGCTCAGAGAGGAAAAATGGAGAGAAAATGGGAGGACTGGAGTGTCAAACTAGAGCCGCCCTGCAGTGTACAGTGGGGCTCCACAATACTCAACCCCTCGACAGCTGTTGTGACAGTCATAAAATGAACATGTGAAAAATAGAGAAATTAAACAGCAGAGGGTAACGTAGCAACAGCTTTCCCCTTCCTCTAACAATTGCTTTGTCACTCAAGCAAAAAAACACTCCCCGGATACCCACTGGGGAAGAAATGTAAAAATGAAATGTATCCCGTTCTGACCTAACTCGTAATAAAAACAGGTCCATTTCTGCTTTAAGAAGCTCCAGCAACAGTGAGAGCCTATTTTCCACACAGCAGAAAGCAGGGGAGGGGACAAATGGGGCTGGTTGAGCAGAGGTGAATGAGAGCACTGCCAGGATGCAAAATTTGGTCACCGCCTGTGTTCCAATGACATTCTAGCCTAGACGGTGTGTAATCAATGGCCTGGGGTCAATGTAATCACCCGGGGAGATTAGCGTGCTTTCACAGAACACACACAGGTTTTGGGGCTGATAAGCGGTACATGGCCTGTAAAAACATGATGACTCAGTTAAGCCGCGGTACCACATATTCTGCAGCCTCGGCCATGATTTGTGACTGCAGCGGGGAAGAGGCTCGTCAATAAAATACTAGAGTCCTGGGACAACCACATTTTGGCAAGACAGATGGGGTGAAGCAGGAATCTGAGGCACGGTTTAAACTGGAGTCGGCCTCTGATCGACAGAAAACAGCTCAGTGATAGACCTGCTTTCTATTGATTGTGGTGAACTTTCAATTGTACTGAATCAGATTTGTGTCAATATAATCAAACAAGACTTCTTAAATATAAAAAAAAAAAAGAATTTGAGAGAATAAAACTCACTGAAGCAAAAAAAATGTCATCTCAAAAGTAAAACGTATAACTTGCAAACAAATTATCTTGTTAATTTTTTATAAATCTCATTTGCGCTGCCTGACTTTTGGTTTGCACCTCCCACTAGCTAACTTTAGTGGATTCCTACAAGATCAATAAAGTGTAAGTATTGATCATATATGTTGTCTGTGCTATTTTAAATAATTCCACAGTTTGAATTGCATTACTACACCACATTAAATTAACTTGGACAAAAATAAAACCAAGAAACTTTCAGCAGTAATGTGTAAATATATTATTTATATGGAAAAAAACATAGAAAACACCAGTCTAGTTTTACAGATAAGCAAGCTAAAAGTGATTTTCTTTATAATATATCAATGTGTTCTCTCTGGGCTTTTGATGAGAAATAATTCCTGGACAAATTTGGAAAGAAAAGATATACTGAAATGCTTTGTTGTACACTGCCAAATATTGTTTCTGGATTCAGAAACATCTCTGGTACAGACAGTATAAGCCAGTGGGGCCTGTTAAAATGTATTTAAAATCCTCCCTCCTCTCTCATTCTGTGTTGCTGTGGAACGTGAGCTAAATGCCTAAATTGTACGTAAATACGAATGTTGATGTTACACCCACACTGAGCGTTGGTGGCCATTCAGTTTTGGGTGGGAACAGCTACAGCAGGCTCAGGCTGAAGGTACCTGCTGCTCTAATTAAAATTACAAATACTGTTGCAGTGCAAGTGAGCTGCACTCTCCGAACAATATTGGTAACTCCTTCAAAAAGTTCCAATATCTGTTCTAAACAAAGCCTTTCCCGTGGGAGGTGGCAAATGACAGATGTGACAAGAATAGCGGGGGACAGAAGAAACCTTAAAAAAGATCAGTGGTTGGCTGAATGCAGCCCACTCATGTCAAAGTCTGCCAATCAAATCCACAAGATGAAGTAAAACAAAATCTTCAATAACGCTATGAGCACAAAATAAAAAAATAGAGAGAGAGAGAGAGTCAATCCTTTGTACATGTAGTAGAAGGTGAAATGAAGTCAGTGGTTTAATGCAACAAAGATACAAACAGAAACAGCTGTGTCCAAAATATTACTGTAGATGCAAAACGAGATTAGACCGTGTAATATCTGAACACTCTTTGTTCAGCGTCCACCTTTTATGCAAGGCACCAAACAGAAACTCATGAGCTATTTTGAGATACAACGCAGTCATTTTTTTCAAACAACAAAATTAGCAACGCTGTAATGCTGGAGTCACTCAAAATGTGCACACACAATCACTGGGTCAAATTTGGACCCAGTTTGTATCTTTTGTTTTATTTTCCAGTCTTGTTTTGTTGATGTGGGACGTGTGTATGATGTAGACTGTATATATTGAAATATCTAAATAAAATCTTATAAAAAAATACTAAACAAAACCATGTGCCACTGGGTTGTTTGGATCCAGTGTTGGGTTATTTGCCCAAACTAAAATATGGTTATTGTGACTCAGTGTTTGACACAACAAACTCAAGTTTTACCCTAAAGCTGTCACAAATGTATTGTTAGTTGTACAAAACAATGAGCATTTGACATTCAAAGGTGCAAAGGATACATATATTATTAACAATACTGTAAGTAACACGTATTTACATGTAAGTTTAAAGAGTACATTAGACTAGAGTAGATTGTAACAGGTAAATAACCCAACAGTAATATAAAAAAATAATATTGTCTTGGGTGGTTATCTACTCTTGGGTACTGAGTAAAGTTAACCCAGCGTTGAATTGGCTCTATTTTGACACAAATTGGGTGAATTTTGCAGATACAAATAATCAGTGTACCAATATAGACTACTAATGTGCAGAGAAATTGCTAGAACACCAAATTGCGTGGCATGTACATAAAACATAGACTACATGCCAGTATTACACAAGGTACCACATGACCTCAATACCATACCACCTTCAGCTTTCAGCTCTATGTAAGGCTATAAAGGTTTATTACAGCCTTTAAATCAGTTATGTAGCATTTGAACTTTGGTTCAAAGCTACTTCAGGCAGCACTTTTGTGTAAGAAATGTCTTATCTAAAATGGATTGTATAGGGCAAAGAAGGTCGGCTCAACCCCCCAATTCAGATGCTGTAAATTCTCCGTCTTTGCTCAAATGAAATTCAGGTGTCTGGTTTGACCCCTGGATAGAAGCCTTTTCACTCTGACAGGCAGGTTAGTAAATATAAGCAGACTGTGTGGAGTTTGCTCACATCGTGCTGCAATACATCTGGTTATGAAGTTCAAACACATTTCAACCATTTACTTTTTGCTGCCATTTGGAGCCCATAATAAGATTGCTTTGGGCAGTTTTATGAGGTGGGTGTTTCCTGAGACGTGAGCTTATGAGATGGAGTTGTGTACTTATACATACATGTATGAAAGTGCAGCATTTAGTGTGTGAAGGTGAATGTTTTGTAAAACAGTTTCTCTGTGTTTTGCACATATACTATATCAGCAATATGACCAATTTTACTAAAATACAAAGAAAAATATTACAGAGAGATAGATAAACATGTGTCCATCTTTTCATGTGTCCATGGTCACACCAATGTGGACATAAAGATATAAAGCCATAAGAAAATTGGCTTCAGCAAATTCCAGCCTGCACACAATGACTCAATGAGAGGCGATGGACCATTTGGCAACAGCAGAGGGTGGGTGTTTGATTTACCAGCAGCCAAGTCATCATCTTAAAAGGTTGAGCATTCATCTGCCATATGGGCTTTTATTGTCCCGTTTAACTCTGTATGCATTTCCAAGCTCCATGTGAAATAAAGCACCATAAATTCTTACTGCAACCCAAGAATTCTTAACTCAAGTGCAATCTCTGATATGCATATGCAGATAAGGTTTACTTCACAGTAGATGATACAAACTGTAGACTGTTCTCACCCAAATAAATGACACAAATGGTTGGTTGTTCAAACACTGAAAAGAAAATACAGTTTCTTGGCTCTTATTTTTGTAGATCTGGCAACTGTTTCTATGGGTTTTGATAACATTGTATTCTCCACAGTCATTGCTGAGGTCTTTGAACACGGCAGCGTTGCTACAATGAAGTCTGATGGAGCAAAAAACCACGAGCAGTCAGATGATCAGACACTTGTGAACAAGCCAAGTTTAGCCAAATTGTCTAAGCCACTTTACTTGGAAGTAAAAAGGTAAGTAAAAAGGTAAAAAGGTAAGTGCGCCCAAAATGTTGGAATGCCCCACTGCTGAGGAAAACTGTGAATGAGTGAACTACAGGATGGATGGCAGGTCAAAGTTGAACCAGGAAGTGTTGTTTACAAGGGACAGTCTGGGTAATAATTGTATCATTTGCCTTCGTTTTTTCTTTCAAATAAGTTTGGCAAACCTGGGATTTTGTTTACAACCTGTCTGATCATCTCGCTGCTCATGTTTCTTTGGCGCTCCCCAATGATAGTATGACAAAAGGTACTGCGGCAAACAGCGATGCACAACACAATTAGTTTACACTTTAAATAGATCCTTCAGTGTGCTATGTCTTGCCCCATTATCCCTTTTCAACAGGATATACATCACATAAGCAAATAATGATGCCATTTATTGGCACCTTCATCCATAGAGTTGGCAGGTCAGAAACGTTGTCTTATTGTTTTTTGTTTGTTTGTTTGTTTTGTAAGGCACTGACAAATGGCCTACTTTGTTGTTTAGGTATTAGAATTTGTTGGAGGAATGTCCTTTAGACTAACGCCTGTTAGAATGACAAAATAAGTCAATGATCAAAATTTTCTTTAAAAAAAGATGGCTTTTTAATTGAGGGTATGGCGCCTCATCTTGTGCATAAGTACGTGTGAGTGGCTGTACTGTTGTATGTGTGTTAATGAGCAAGTGCGTATGTATTTGTGTTGTGTCCGCAAGAATCACAAGCCTTTCTAAATCCAAACTACATTTCCTTTAATCCCAGTAAGCAATTTGTGAGTTCTGGGAAGTCATTTGTTCTGCAGGGAAATAAAACAAAGTCAACAGCTTAATGGAGTGAAGTCAGTCTGCACACAAGCAGCATTACAGCACGACGTCACAAAAACATCACACTTTGTGTACCTGTATGTCTGTGTGAGTGTTTGTGTGTTCTGTGTGTGGGTGTTTTGGTCCGGATTTTAACAGCGTGACATGGGCCTCATGTGAGTTAAGTAGCTACAGTAGGCAACACCCACTGGAGCACGTAAGAGCAGGGCCAGCAGCCAGAAGGAAACTCCGAGAGCTGACTAACACACTGCTGGCATTACTGAAGGGAAACTTTACACCTGCTTGGAAAATACTTAAAGGATATTCAAAAATAATCAGGTTTTATAAGAAATACACATAATTCAGTTAATTTAGAACAGTGATATTTTCATCTCATGTCACCCACTGCATGAGTAGGAAAACTGCTGTTTAAAAAAAACCCAAAATGGTTCAATTAACCATTTTGTTCATGGAAAAAATAAGTGTTCAAGCCCTGTAATTCAAACGCATGTTTCAGATTATTTACTCATGTCTGGATTTGGGTTAATCTCAGGATTAAAATTAGAATCATTATGAGATTAAAATTGCAGTTAGAAACCCTGACAACCCTGACCCCAAGAAATTATGTTAATATATTACTAATTACTATTAACAGATACGTATTGATGGCAACATTTTCTTTTCAAATAAAGGAAGTAAATTGTAGGAAGGTGGTTAGGTTAGGCAACAAAATCACTTTGGTTAAGGTTAGGAAGAAATTGTGGTTTCAGTTAAAATGTAATTAAAACGTTTTAAAGGTCAACAAGTCCTGTCTTGTGCTTTGAATAATTTTTGACTTTTTCAATATTTAATCAAGACCATGATCTTTCTCCAACCTTAACCAAGTGCTGTGTAAACATAACCAGAAAAATTTAAATTAAACAACTTAAACTAATTTACTTTACATCTATACTCTGGTTACAACCCTTTACAAGCCAAGAATGCATCTCCGCACTTTCCCAAGGTGAAATCTGCACAAATATAATTACTGAGAATAACACAAGTCACCAAACATGCATGAAACCTGAAAAAGCAGACATGGCCAATTAATATGGTCTTTCAGTGACTCGCGCTATTAATTAGCAGAAGAGAAAAACTGGGTAGCGAGGGAGAGGAGGTCAAACAGAAGCAAACAAACTAAGGGTAAAAATGCGAGCTCACTCGAACGTAGACACCAGTGCAGAATCGCATAATTAGGGATTTAATGGACTCGCTAATGACTGTACTATTGTCCACCTTTCGTTTTACACCTCAAATGAGGATGAGTTTGAGCGGCGCATTATGGAAAAGGGAAAGTGTTTTTGAAGTCTGCTGCAACAAACCTATCATTTGCTGCCAGACACGAATGTTTGACATGCTTACAGATACAGTGCATTTCAATAGGTAGGCCCTTTATTCAATAAACTGCCATTATGTCATGTTTACAGTTCTTGAGGTTGCATGTTTTAGCCCATTAACACCTCATCACTTTACATTACTGCCATTTTCCAGATTAGCTTTTAGAATGACCACCAATCTCTTCATTTTAGACTTCCACTAATTTTCTTTTTTTGGTGTCTTAATGATGCTTTCACGTCTGAAATTTGAGAGTCAGCTGCCAAAAAGCTGTGTATTCACAAGGTATGGTGTTGGAGAATCAAACCTTAAAGACAAACAATTACCAAACATTAACATTGTGATACGGACAAAGTGCATTTGGTCCTTTCTTGTCTTAAAAAGTTTGTGGTCTGATAGGGTCACCACAATTCAAGGAAACCGAGTTTTCAAAACAGTCCCAGACCACCATGCAATGATAGCATTAACATAAACATATTATGACGTAACACTTACTGTACCAATTATCTTCTTCAAACAAATTTCCCGTCTCTGCAAGTCAAACATATGGCTGCCTGAACGGTTGGAAATCACCTAAAAACTTGTGGTATCCTTTAGAAATGAGTCAGCAGTAATGTAAAGTACACCCAATTTGTAATACCAGTGTGTGAAGGTAAAACACTGCTCCTTTAATATGCTAAACAAGACATTTGACATACTTTATCTGTATCAACTTTTTTTCACCAAACCCTAAAACTTTTATTTGCAGGAAGTGTAGGGAGTGCATTATCTAAAATCACCACAGTGAAGCAACATGTAGTTCATATTTGCATAAACAGCTGGGAATGCCACTGCAGCACCCAGATAATACGCCTGTGTTATTCTCTGTTATACTTGATTAGCAAAGCCAGCAGAGTGACGCAGCTCTATCAAACATTCAACACGCTACAGCACAGCAACTCGAGTCTGTTCAAATGCAACAGACAGTTAGGTATTTGAAATTACAGAAACCTTGGTGTGTAATCAAAGTTCAGTGGCCTGACACGAAACAACCCAACTGCACTAATTGACCTCACCGAGCTACAGCTCCTGTCACTCCAACAATTCACGTGGGGAAATGATAAAAATATACACTTATGGCACATATTCCTCTCTCTATAGAATATCTTCCACTATATCTAGAGTATGACACCTTGTCCTTGTACCATATGTCTCAGCACTCTGAATGCACTGACAACATGTCACTGGATTACTAAATTCCTGCAAAATGATTGTACTGAGTGTTTCAGAGAGCTATTAAACCCAAGAATTAAAACCAAACACCATAAAACAAACAACAAAAAAAAAAAAAAAAAACACCATTGCGCCTCTAATCTCACATACAAATCCCGTCCTTGATTACCCTCCAGCAACCATACCTACAGCACTCAGTGCTGGAATAAAATCCCTAACGTGCAGTGGTGCACAAATTACATAAACCGAGAGATTAAATTATGCATCCCACGGCCAGGGGAGGTCTACAGCAGACAGAGGCAGAGATAAATTGTATGTGGACATGAGTGTCACCAAGTCTTCTCGCTGTCAGAACGAGTATTTGTTGCCTTAAAATGACACTGAGTGCTATATTTGACACAGTTCATGTTTTATGACCCCTAATCTTTAACCAGCCTACTGAAACTTAATTGAAAAGTGTAAACCGTAACAGTAAACATTTCTTTTCCACCAAATGGCGCTGTCTACCTTATTGAATCACTGACAAAATCTGAGCTGTGGCATATGATTCAGAGTTGTGATCAAGGCTCTAGTTGACTTAGAAGACAAAATAAAATGGTGTGAAGAATATTTTTAGTTTGTGAATCTTATGCTGAGCCTGTCAAGCTTTCCCATCCAGCATGCCACAAACAGTTTACAATGCTAACAATCCCAACTTTACCACTCGAAGTAAATAGAAATCAAAACAATGGATCCTAGACTTCAGAAAGATCCAGGCCTCAATGCAGACAAATGCAGGCCTCTCATTTTTAGTTGGTAACCATTAATTCTGCAGGCTGAAATGACAGCTGTCACTGGCTAGCTAGCTAACGACCATTAACTCTGTAAGCTTGATGAGAACTCCATCTCCTGCTGACTTTTTTATGTTTCTGGTTGATTTATATGAAAATTACTACCCTGCAAAATGATAGCTGACTACATGTGTTAGAATTCAGTGCTGTGTATTGATGCACACAATGCTTTTGGTGAGCAAAACCAAAATGAAAACTTCAAAGAGTACTTTTAATTATTAAAAATAGTGCTTTTTAATATTTTCTGTTGTAAACTACCTCCTACCTCCTTGGTCAGTCATGTTGGTCATTTTTGTCGGTTCATTCAGCGTCTCCAGTTCATAACAAGGTCATTAAATGCCAGTAATTCACTTACAACAATCTAATAAGGTAAAAACAGATATTCAAAGGTCGTTGAATTCCCATGCCAGATGAGTCATGCAGGCTAGAGATTAAAAAAGGCTTTCTGTCTGTCTCTGTCAGTCACAAAGACACACACTCACACACATACATTAAAAATACACATACACTCACACAAAGTTGTGAAGCTGCAGGCAGTGGTAGAGTTTGCAAAAGCAATTTTGAAAGCATACATTTCACTGCTTCAAATCCCTGCAATTGGCTTCACGAATCTCGCCGTGGCTGGCCGCTGCTTCATTAATGCTGCTCAGTGGCCAACATTAAAACAAAACTGTGGAAATATCAGGCAGCTACCCAAAGTCAAATGTGTGTAATGACATGAATGTTAAGTAAGGTCTTGCTAATAACAGAATATTTTTACTTTGTAAACCCCAGAACTAATTGGGTTAAAAGAGCAACTCCCCAGTCACAAATACAACATACTCACATTCTACAATTAGATCTAATTGCTGTGCAACACTTTAAACTTCTTAATGATCTAAGAATAGCGATCAACCCAGGAACACTTTGGTTTCACAATCAGATGTTATTTTTAGGAATCTTTCCAGCACTGATTAGCTAGCACCACACTGGATGCCAGCAGCAGGTGTTGTCTTTGCCAAGTGCTGCTAGGCTAATGATTTTACCATGGATTTTTTCCAACCTGACAGGCCCATGTGGCCCACAGCAAACTAAAATCCCTGAACAATAACAACCAATCTAGGGCAATAGAGATGTGTAAAAAAACAAACTTTTCTTGTGCTGTGGAGAGTGAAGGCGACTCGGAGAGCAATTTAAAAACACAATTACAGTTGCAAATTTGGGAGTGTATAAGGTGAAGTAACACAAAGCACAATATGAACAAAGCCATCACAGAGGCAGATGGAGGATGGTAGGTCAAAGTGGTGGCAGGCAACACAAAAGAGAGGACATTCACTGATCTGTATTTGTGCAGGCCGCAATCAGATGTGAAGTCATTTCCTCAGTTGATCGTAGATTAGATACAATTAAATCAGACTGTACTGCTGTTTCAGCAGCAAGCAGAGGGATACAATAATGGGTGAGAATGGAGTACATAAATGAGACATGAACATTAATGAAAGCTGAAATGCATAATATTTTTTAGATCAGGTAGTATATTTCTATCACATACACTGTATGTATGCTGGACACTACAAATTTATCGTGGTTGGAAATGCTCTTCAAACTCTGAGGAAGTTATAAGATCCGCAGAGACGGGAACACCCCTGTGGACCTCCAAGACGTCAGCAATCCATTGTGTGGACCTACACGTCCAAAGATGTAGTGGTTGATCAAAAGAAAAAACACATAAATGTGTAATGAATCCATCCGTCCATCCATCCATTTTCTTCCGCTTATCCGGGGCCGGGTCGCGGTGGCAGCAGGTTAAGCAGGGTTGTCCAGACGTCCTTCTCCCCGGCAACGCTTTCCAGCTCCTCCTGGGGGACCCCAAGGCGTTCCCAGGCCAGATGAGATATATAATCCCTCCAGCGTGTTCTGTGTCTGCCCCGGGGCCTCCTACCAGTTGGACGTGCCCGGAAAACCTCCAAAGGGAGGCGTCCAGGAGGCATCCTAATCAGATGCCCGAACCACCTTAACTGGCTCCTTTCGATGCGAAGGAGCAGCGGCTCTACTCCGAGCTCCCTCCGGATGTCCGAGCTCCTTTCCCTATCTCTAAGGGTGAGCCCAGCCACCCTGCGGAGGAAACTCATTTCGGCCGCTTGTATCCGCGATCTCATTCTTTCGGTCACTACCCACAGCTCATGACCATAGGTGAGGGTTGGAACGTAGATCGACTGGTAAATCGAAAGCTTTGCCTTCCGGCTCAGCTCCCTCTTCGCCACCACGGTCCGGTACAACACCCGCATTACATTACATATAGTGTAATAAATCCATACAAGTATAAAAGTAACAGCCATCTGAACATCTGTGCAGCCTGGAGTGGCACTGTTCTGGTTTGACCCACCTAAAGAAATCTATAGTATGTGTGTAAACAAAAGTTGTTGTGCATGTTTGTGTCTTTCTTTCAATTCTTGATGAAGAAATTGAAGGAAATGTTAAAAAGGCAGCCATTGTTTTCTATTCATTCCCTTGATGTTTTCCTTTATTGTTTCAACACTGCTAGAATTATTATCCAGTGATTTAACTGTAATATTAAATAAGCTAAATTATAACATATGTATAAGAGAAAACATGGTTCTTAAACTTAACAAACTGAATAAAAAGACAAAACACACATGACCCACAAGTGTTGTATTGAAGACTGGAGATTTATTGCTGTTTTTAGCCAAAGATGATGATGATGATGGTGATGATGATGATGATGAGTAAGGAGGGACTGATGATTGCACCCGACGTAGTGTGACAAGGACAACTCCCTAAAGCAGGGAAGGTAAGTCCCCCAAAATGAAAGGAGATAAAAGTGGACCCTCTTCCTGGGCTGACAGGTGCCTGGTGGCCTGACATCGGCCTCCAGAGACACAAACAGGGGCTAACATTTATAAACATGTGCAATCTCAACACATGTAATCCCAATTTGACTTCATTCCTCACCATCACATTTGGTAATGGTGGCCTTTTTCAACCCAGTCCCGCATGTACAGATATCCCTGTTGGTCTTCCTTTTCACTTGTGGGACTCTCCCTGATGGTATTGTACAACTGTTGTTAATATTAGATTCCATTTCTTCTTTTCCTTCTTTTTCCTTGATCCTCCTGTGAAGAAACCGACATATTTCTTCCAGCCTGGAGTTTTTCTCCAGAGACACTCACCTTGCTGTTGCTGAAGTCCTCAATCTGCTGACAGGTGTTCTCCACAGTCTGCTGAGTCCCTCTTCTTCCTCCTCTGACTTATTAATTTGGGATTTATGGCCTCATCCCTTAGGATGCTGCACTGCCCTTGGAGGTCCTTCACTTTTGCTCGAAGGACATTGTTCATCTTGTTCTGTGATGCTACCTCCTTGCTGAGCTCTTCCTTGAGCAGCTTGTCAAAGCCTTCAAAGTATTTTGACTTCTTCCAGTTCCTGGCAAAGTTTCTCCTTCATCTCAGAGGCCTCAACATACAACTTTTGACAAAAGCTAATTTCTTGTTGTAGGTTTAGCCCATGTGTTGGCACACAGGATGCTGATCATCTTATTTTCCTCCTTAAGCAGCCTTCAAGCATTCTTACCTCTTCCAGCCCATGGCAAAGTGTATCCTTCATCTCAGAGGCCTTGACATACAACTCCTCACTGCTTTTCTGCTTCAAGCATTTCTTTGAGCTCCTGAACGTCTTGTTGTAGTTCTTCCATGCATCGGCACATTGCCTCTTGATCCTCTTCCACCTCTTTTTTTGGTGGCCACATATTTTTTTTTTCCAGGCTTTGTGCCCAAGGTTCTTTGTCCTGATGCAAGGCCTCATTCTCCTTCACCTCCCAGAGCTGGAGAGACTTCAGGAAAGCCTTTCTCCTGCTCTGCTCTCCACCTACATCTCATATTTGTTGGCCAAATCAGTGCAGCTCAAGACCTTTTCTTTTCTCAGTTTGTTTATGACCTGGAGCAGTGTCTCCCTTCTTCTTTTTCTCTTCCTCCCAGGCCTTGAGTTTCATGCTGAATCCCTGGGCTTTCATGTTTTTCTCTTCCAGGAGGATGTTGTTGATGTCCACCATTTGATTTGATTTTATTGTAAAGGTCAGTCTTCTTCCGGTTGTTTGTCATTGGGTGCTCTGAAAGGGCCAACATTATTGTGGAGGTCACTGATCTGTTTCTGAAGAGTTTTTTTTGTCTCTGTGTCTTGTCGGGAAAGCATTTCATTGTTTCTACTGAGCTACTGGAAGTCCTGGAGGAGGGAGTTGTTCGCTTGGCAGAGGGACTCAAAAGCCTCAAGAGTGATAGTCTGCTCTTGCCAACTCATTTTCGCTGCCAGCAAAAAGGCCTTTTCGTGTTGTTTGAAAAAATCTACTGTCATTAATAAATGCTGTGTATCTTTCTGTTCCGGCCTCTACAGTTCATAGTTCATCTGACAGATATTCAGTATTCAGCTTCACTTTTTCTCTCTTCTTCCTCAGTCCTCTCCTCATCCTTCACACCACCCTGATAGCAGCCTTCGCTTCCCTCGCTCGCTCTCTGCACCTTCATCATCTTTACTGGTTCTACTCTCTGTCTCCATCACGTCTTCCTACTCACTTTCTGCTACAAGGACAGATGCCCCTACAAACATGAAGAATGCAGGATTGAAATTAACCTCTTAATACTGTATATTACTAGCATCCTAAAATTGTAATACACAATAAACCTGACATGTCTAGATAGATTTGAATTTTTTATGTCGATTTAAATGTTTCCCAGGGAAACTCTGGCCCCATTTACACTTGTCATGTCAAGTGTCTCTTTATCCAGACAAAATCCAGATGAGATTTAAAACAAGTTCACTTACAGTTAGTCACATAAATGTATCTCCGTTGGCCAGATCACAAATCTGATTGCAATCCGTCTTGAATACTTATTGGATGCATTTAGGCTTTGCTTTTTTGAGAACGTATAGCACTTGGCTAGCCCAAAACTCAGACATACTACTGCCTTTAAATGAATAATAACGTTAAGAGGAAAAATATACTTGGGACAGTTTAATGAATGTATAAAATGTGTTTTTCGTGTCTGGTAAGAGTAATGTTTGTGGGGGGTGGGGTTGTTTTAAAATCCTGGCCACAGCTGTCTGGCTGAAAATGCCAATGTAGTCTAACTTCATCATTGCAGGAAATAATATAAAACATTCTGTTACAATACAGTGCATGGTCGATTGATGACATTTTCCCTGCATACCAACAACAACAGGATAAAACAACCTTACAAAACCTGATGTGGCTCCAAATGGCAGCTGTTTGACACATTATGTAGTATTTTGGTCAATCTGTGATAATCTCAAAGGGCACAGTGAGGCAAAGAATCTAGAAAACAGGGTGAATCTAACAGGTCTAAACACAGGGTTGATAACACTTTCTGAAATATGCTGATTTGAGTATGTGTATAATTATTAGAAAGCTTTTCAAGCGTACCTTTATTTGGACTTGGACATGATTGGAAATGTATACACTGCACTGCATGCATTCCAGCTTTCACAAGATAGAAAATAACAACCATGTCAGGAGGATATATGAGACATAAGACAATGTAAGAATGCTCAATGTTTAGTGGGACTCCAGGGACGGTCTAGCTGGGGACATTTTACCATAATGGAGCGTCACAATCAACTTTGACTGTCCTTTCATGGGTGACTTGAGTATATGTGTTATCTCATGTAGGAGACAGATAAAGACCCAGAAGCCCGGAGAAGTGCAGATGTGAAGGTTATCGATAGATAAAGAGGGGGGGGTGGGCTGACATAACCTTAAAGTGTACTTACTGTAAAGGTAGTCACATCAAGGCAAGCAAAATATGGCATAGGTGACTTGTGGATGGTCAAACACACACACACACACATGGCAGTAAGCTAACTTAATGAAACAGGAGGGGAAGAGAAAATAGCACTTTCAATTAGATTATCTGTTTGACTCTAAAGCTGGAGCACCAGCATAATAACAGATAGTGCATAATGCTCTGAGTCTATCGGAGATTATTACAGCAGTAATCCAGACATAGTGATAGCCAATTATAGCTGCCTCAGTGTTATTTCGACAATGAGAGCAGGTGTACCAACACAGAAGCAAAGGCTGTATCCCAAATACTACTACTACTGTCCTACCCTCTTAAGCTGAATGACCTTGATGGTGTTATAAGGGAACAGATGTTTTTTGAAACCACAAGCAGATATAATTCCGGTTAATTCTAAAACACAAAGAGGAAGAGACCATGAGAAATAAAGAGAGAGGGAGGGGACAAGATAACACAGCTGTCTCTGTCCTTGTCTCACACACATACACATGAACACGCAACCACACAGATCGATCAATAAAAGCTGAAAAGCGGTGCACTGTGGTGAGTGAGGTCGTCACCCATCTGTCCTTCAAACCCCGGACAAACAAGGACACCAGAGTGCACTTTATTTGGCAACTGGCCACATCACACAACTCACAGAAAAGACCTTGCAACAGCAGCCTTTACTCCCAATGAACCATTATTCAGTCCAGTTAGGAGTGCCTCACATATGGGCTTTTCAGGTCCCACAACACCCTGACCCCTGTCCCTGGTAAAATGAGAATGAATTAACCAAGTTTGTGCTGAGGTGTCCTTCAGAATTCATTGAAAAACCCATAAAAAGACACATCTTGAGTTAAGAATTTCTTATTCGTATGTCCTTGGGTATTATGTACGCAACTAAACATTCACCACTGTACCCTACATACAGGAAAGTGCAGGAGTTTATACTGAATCCTATTATGAGCTCTCAACCCAATGGCCAGCTCCATAGAGAATAGCGAAATGTAACTGAGGTAGAACATACAGATTTTTTGTCAATAAAGTTTCAATCTTCTCTTTCCAAGCCGATAAATTAGAAGGAGAGTAAAAATGAGTACATAAATAATTAATAGGGCAGTTAAATAATTAAAATAGTTTGTACAAAGTAAAGCATTAATTCATTTTCCTCTCCCATTTATCATTTCACTGCTTTATATTTTTAACTCCAATTTTTCCTACTTTCTTGATCGTTACACATACTAAATCATTCATCTATTTCCCATTTTCCCTAAAACACCATATTTCTCTTCAGTTAACGAGGCTATAATGCCTGAGCAGTAATAGCTCCTGTGAAATCTAGTTTAGTTTTCAATTCGATTGCTTTGTTGGAGCAAAAAAAGGGTGATGCAAATTCACCCTAAACACTTACAGTACAAATGGCTTTTGATGATGTATCTTGCATTTCTGGGTACATGTTAGTGATGTATTGCTCATTTATAGCTGGCCCAACACGGGCAACAAGATATTATAATGACAACATCAATAGAGCAATATAGCTACCGGAAATAAGACACAGTCAGCAGCACTCATAAGTGCATTTAAAGTAGCATCTTTGACCAAAATGTCACTACTTTAAATAAACGTATTAGTGCGGACAGTGAGAGGGAGTGGGACTTACTTTCTTTTCAGATGACTTTATTCTCATCCACACCTGTCAATCAGGTGTGCATTAGAGTATGCACTGTATATTCTCTTTAGATTCCACCGTCATTCAATAAACACACAGGGAGATATCCATCACTCAGTTTTCCTCAAGAAAACAAACAGCCACAATACATGTTGGACTCTGACTAAAGTACTTCTGGCCCTGGAAAAGTCTTGCTCTTGTAAATATGTAGGTAAAGAGAGCTGCAAGTTCAGTCACTCTAACTGAGGTAAATAAACAACAATAAAAGTGGCAGGTACACAAAGTGGGAAAACCACAAAAGTAATTACTGACATTTACTTTGCGGCAAGAAAATACCAACAGTATGTTAACTTGCTGCTTTTAAAAGCCTGCAACAACACTTTGGACGATATTCCACCCACTAGAAACTTTACACAAAATGTAATTTAAGGATTAAATGGCACCTAGAATTACACTTTACCATATCAAATCAAAGGCAAGCTGCATTATTCTAAATGTCAGAAAATGAAGACTTGCAGCTCTACAGCTAGTGTATTAGTTCATTTTTAATAATAAACATGCAACCTAAAAGGCTTGTTTTGGGAATTAGTAAACTATATAAAAATGCACGCATGTGGTCCTCCTTCAGTGACTGTTGATCTGTATAATCACTGAGACTTTAAACTAGACAGTGTTTTGTTTTGTTGGTTTGTATGTATGGATTTTTACTAGTGCAGTAAACATTAACATTTTGTTTTTACAACTGATAAATTGGTAGGAAAGCTTAAAAGACAAGACCATTTTACATTGAAAATGACTCTCCTATTATTACTTAACATAATGTATATTGATGTGGTGCCATGCAAAACAGTCTGCTAGACAGATACAGATTGTTTTGATGCCAGTTCTCTGATTGTATCTTGGTTACATAAAGCCATATTACCTTTCCGAATGTTTACATGCCACAAAGAATAACAAAAGAAAGGGAAATAGAGAAAAAAGTAATTCCAACAAAACCAAACTATCCCTTTAAGCCATCTAGAAACACCAAATGTCTCCATCAAACACCAAGGTTGGCAAAATTAGCATTCATTTTATGACTCAATCAAGCTTCATTATGTTCAGTGGGAACAAACAGTAGGGTGGAGATGAGAGGATTGTTGAGCTCGCTGGAGACTCCTCTCCATCTTCATGTCTTTGCTGCTACCCTGAAAGCCACTTATTTACTTCAGATTGTCGGACTGGGAGAGGAGGTCTCGGCTTGATACAACCACTTTGATGAGAGGCACTGCTAATGAAGTGTGTACTATAGTAGACCTCCCTCCCCTTCCACACACACACACACGCACACTCACATAGGCACTTTACATGATCCCTTTTAGTTGTATATATCTCTCTTGAGGAAGATAGAAAGTGTACCATGAAATTAACATTAACTGCTTTAAAACATCTGTCTTTAGGACTGTCAGTATTACAAAACATTTAGTGTATACCTTCATCAGTAGCTTCTACCAATTAGTGTCCTATTTTTCTGCGTCCGTGGGAGTGCAAATGGTGTTGCACATGCGGAACAAAGAAAAAATAAATAATAGTACATCATGTTGTACATTGGTCCTATGGTGTGTGTGTCCATTCACTAAGGGGGATACAAATGGAGAAAATACACAGTGACTCACTCTGCACAAAAGTAGTATTTGTCACAGTACATAACTTTTTATAGGCTAACTATAGGCCCAATCTGACTGAAGAACCCCCTATAACACACTATACTGTATAGCTAGATATTAGCTTATTGCAGATACACTGGTATGGGTGCATTTGTCAACCAAGTAAAAATTGCAGTACAGAAATGCCAAACTAGGTCTGAGGTCATTTAGAAAACAGTGTCACCATTACAGAGTTTGGCTTCTAGAGAGCACTAACAAGTTTATTTTTACACTGTACAATGTATCTAGGTCACAATTCTGTAAAAAAAAAAACAAAATAAATAAAAATCTAAGGAATCTGCATCTGTATCAAGATTGTTTGGTTATGTTTATGTTAAAAGAAAAATTACTATCAGCAGATATATCGTTATTTGATTTTTTTAAACTCTCAAATATCATTGTCAGTATCTGCCCACAGTAGGTAATCTCGTATAGGGACATAATAAGTGTTTTGTGTATTCATTTATATTTATATTTTTAAAGATACTTGATGTGGCTGAAAGTTCTGAAATAAATCTAATCTCTATCTATCTCTAAGTGGACCTTGAGTTAAGACTACTATTTCCAAGGTCAAGAATGAACCTTCAAGCTCAACATGTCTTTATACGTTTTGAACCCATTTATAAACTATTTTAAAACCGGAACAGTTATTGTTGGCAGATACATTAATAAACACTTACAAAATGTTCTCTTAATTGAATTTAAACCATTTTAAAGCCATCAAAAGGTCTTGATGCAATGTAGCTCAGCGTGGGCTAAAGTTAAACTTCATCACTATTCTAAAACTGTATATACTGTGCCTGTAAGTTAGTTTAGAGTTTTAAATAAATTAAAAAGCAATCATTTTCCATTAAAAAAAAAACATCTTTATCTGAATATGAATAATTCATATATTGTATGTAATTATAGTTAGTTATAAAAAAGATAAAAATCTAATCGCTTCAGTATCATGTTGTGATGCAGCATAATGTAACTCTGCTGCTTTCTTTGTGCAATAATTCAAGAGAAGAATTAAAAACTCTTTGAAACTTGGCAGGAGAACTGAAACCTGCCGTGTTAACATGCGCCTGTTATACTATATGTGTCAGGAAATTAAACGTGATCGAGGAAGTGTACAATATGTGTGACTGATGCTCATGAGGCATAAAGTCCCCATGAATCTAACTGTGTAACAGTGAACTACTGTACTGAATGTTTATTTTCTGGAAAGGATGTTTAGTCCAGCGTGTCCAAAAGAGTGTTAAAAAAACTGACAGAAAACAGAGACCCAACTGCGTCACTGCTGTGATTCCCAGCATTCCTCTTAGATTAACATCAAAGAAAACGCCGGTAGGTTTATTCACATGCTCACACAGTTATAAAAAAAGTTTTCATGCACTATCGCACACACACAAAAGCAGGTGTGATGAGTATTTGCAAACATGTCATACTCTCTCTCACACACACACATGCAAACAGAAGCACACAACTGAAGTGTTTATTAATCTTTTCATATTTGACAAAAGAGCTTTCTACCAAGTGACAAACAACAACATGGTTCACTTTGCAATGAGAAATCCTTCACTGTCCGCTGTTTACATTACAGCTGAGCAGCAACAAGCTGCAAAGCACCACATCACTAATCAAGCCATTATTCACTTGGCTCCCATCCAACAGGGGCTCAAGTTCACCTACTGCTTTTAACTGACTTTTTTGATTTACCTGAATGACACACCAATAAGCACGTGCACAAGGAATCTGCCTGAGATCCACTAGGCACTTTTGCTAAACTAAAAGCATCAATTGAAACCTGCAATAATTGCTTTTTTTGGCCACTTGAATGCAGCGGAAACAAGTTGTGAACACAGCATTGACTTATCACCTGCTTTTAAATTGATATGGCCCTCTTTTATCTACATTTTCCCAAGTTCTGGTCATGCAAGATCACTCAGAGCTCATTCCCTGGGTACTCAAATTCTCCTACAGCCTACTTCCATAGTACAGGGAAGCTCATTATACATACACATTGCCTAGATCAATCTCATGCATTCTTTCTGGCTTTATCCAGCTCCTGCTTT
This sequence comes from Macquaria ambigua, assembly GCA_008360985.2. Taxonomy (NCBI): domain Eukaryota; kingdom Metazoa; phylum Chordata; class Actinopteri; order Centrarchiformes; family Percichthyidae; genus Macquaria; species Macquaria ambigua. Next base: position 189,272 of record VMKM01000992.1, read on the forward strand.
AGCAAGAAAAGCCCATTTTACAGACATGGTCTTTCACATTGGTTATGATGGAGGCTGTGGGCCACGGAAGGTATTTGAATACACTATATGTGAGTTCTGCAACACCGACTAGGACCAAAATGACTGGGTTAGCTGGAGATGAATGAGGTGAGGTGGTAGATAGCTGAATGGAAAGAAAAAGACTAGCAGCACTCATACAAACACACACACACAGATGGCTGCTGGGCATCACACGAGTACGCACATTCAGCATACAAAACACTAGAGGATGCACACAGCATCATTCACACACAGCTATTTTCTCTCTCTCTCAGAAATACACAAACAGACACTAAAAAATAGTTACATATTCCTGCTCTATCTCTCCGTCTACCTGCCTCCGCCCTGGGGTAATACCCTTTGGACAAACAGCCAGCAGGGACCACGGTAGAGGTGGGATGGAGAGGCGGGAGGTTGGAGGAAGGGTGGATATAAACAACCAGATTAAGGAGACAATCTGCACCATAAATCTGCAATATTATCTGCTGCAGGCAGCAGGAAGGGGAAGCCTTGTGCTGGGCTGGCACAAGGAAAGCCTGTGACGTTTATGTTCTCATCTCCACCGTAGACTCAACTTAGGATAAAAGCCTATCATTTAGGCTTTGTGATCAATCTTCAGAATGGCAATACACTTAGCTCAATAATGTCCTTCTAAGGTAGGCAAAGAGGGAGAAAATAATCAGTGTGGAAGCCCTTTGCCGCAGAATGAAAATGCAGCACTTGTGCATACGCTACGCCACATCACTTTAAGATAAGCAAAGAATAAAATATCAATTTGAAAGTGATTTGCTTCATTGCGTGCAGCCATTGAGGGGTATTGTTTGGCCTGAATAGAAAATCCATGACAATTCAGTATATACAGGCGGCTGTTTGTCAATATGTTGCATATGTCTGTGAAATAGTTGCATGTGTGCAGGTATTGTATATCAGAGAATGTGTATCTCCTATGTTTTTTGTTTGTGCATGAAAAGGGTGTCTGTTAGCACCTGCGTGGTTTAGAAAACTGTGACGCGGCGTGAATCATGCTAACTGAGGCGGTTACCTCAGAAGAAGAAAGGAGCACCTGATGTGGAGCGGAGGGGAAGGAAAAGGGAAAAAGAAGGAGAAGAAAAAAAAAAGATCGGTTCAGAAGAATGTAATTAGCCGAAGCTTGGAGATTCGTTTGAGCCGGGCAATTACCCCTCTAATCATCAGGTAGTAGGAGACAGGAGGAGATGGGGTGAAGGGAGGAAGAAGGAGGGGAAGAGAGATCAGAGGGAGAAAAGCAAGAGACAAAAGTAGTTTTGTAATTATTTAAACATCCAAAAAGAATATGTTTACTGCTTTATTGGGCTGTATTACACACAAAATGTCATGGAAACACACCCAAAAACAAGCCACAACTCATCACCACAAGTAGAAAACAATTATAGGAGAAACAGTGAGTCATTAATGGTTGAAATTGATGTCTTGAGCTCTCTCAGCTGGACTGCTGTCTGTCCAAACCCCCTCAGACTGAAATGAGGAACAGACGCCCCTGTTTTATATCATAACAGTTTTACTGACCAAGCTACTGTAGACACTCAGTCTGGCTAGTTTACTCCTTAGATGTACGAGACATTAAGTAGGTACTGTAGGTGGCAATTCATGATACAGATACACTACAACGAAATAACAAAAGGTTTCTACCCCTTTGAAATCATTCACATCTTATTTCCTTTTGTATATATTTGTCCTAACTGGTAATGATACTACTTCTTCTACTCCACTTTGTTTAGTGAAATAAAAAGAGAAATAGATTATTAAACATGGGTGATGCATGATGACTTGAGTTGGCTACTCACAAATACAAATACAAAACATTTAAGTTAGCCAGTTGAAAGAAAGCTTTAATTTAAACTTAAATGTTAGCCGGAGAAAGCCTGGGAGATTAGGAGAAAAGTCCTTTATCAGGATAAACTCAAGGCTTAGTGTTTTTTTTCTTTCTTCTGCTATTCGGTGTACAACTTGTCTTGAGTTTTGCACACAAACATACGTCATTAGAAAATAGTGCAATCATCTGACACTGAAATGACACCTGACAGCAGTTTTTAAAGTTTGACAGCAAGGAGATGATTGGCTCACAGAAGTCGTGCCAAAATCTGATTGGCTTAACTGAAAGAGTGGACGCCCTCAGTCAGCTGACTGAGTTGGAGTAAGGATGAAAATAGTCTTCCTGATTGAACTTCATATAGAAGAGCATATAACAATTATTATTTTTAATTACAGTGTGCATCATCTTTATTTTTTAATTAATTATCTGAGCACGTCATCATCTTTATTGCCACTGTAATTTCTGGTCCTTGTTGCTCAATAGATGATTATTTGTTTGTTTTACGAGATGAGGATGTATTTGTGCCGTAGCCAGCTAATCCAAATGTGAAACCAATAACAGTATTGCATTGTTGCACCAAATGAATCATCTCCAAATAAATAGCCCAATAGCTGTGGTGACTGACAAATGGGCCCGAACCACAGAAAAGAGAGACAGACAGGCTCGGGTAATGGCATCTAATGGGCTGTTCTTGAAAAGCAGCCAATGCCTGGAAGATTTGCTCCCTGATTACTGACATTAACCAAAGAGTTAAATTTTCCCTTGTGATTCTCAGCCTGACGATATCTGCCCTCCTCTCCGTTGCTCTGGCTCTTTTTTTTCCCCCCTCTGTCAATGTGGTGATTTTCTTCATTCACTATTCCATCTGTTGGTATTTTTATGCAGAATTGAAACTGTCGTGCTATACTACATAGACCAAGAGCTACCTATATTCTATCCACATACAAACAGAAACACTGCCCCTTAATCTCAATATGTCTGTCCTGCACAAACACGTTTACAAAGACAGTTTGAGTGTCTGAAGACTGGAGCAAAGTGAAGGAGACCAGGCTGTACACTGTAAAAAAAAACAGTGTAATTTACAGTAAAATACCGGCAGCTGTGGTTGCCAGAATTTCACCGTAAGAAATACTGTGACAATGTATAAGACATTACAGTATGCTGTTTTGGCGACTGTAAATTTCACAGTAGATAACTCTTATTTTTTACGGTAAATAACTGAAAAAAAGAGATGCACAGTAAACCTGTTTACAGTAATTTGCTGTATAAATAACAGTTATAATATAAACCTGTTTACGGTAAATTATTTTAAAAACAATAGTTATGCTGTAAACCTAATTAAAGTATATCTCAGTAATAAACACTGTACAACTGTATGATATTCAACGGTAATTTATTGCAACTAGTTTATATTTACGGTAAATTACCGGCAGCTGTGGTTGCCAGAATTTCACCGTGAAAATTATGGTACAACACATGAGGAATTGCTGTTGATTAGCGTAGATTTTACAGTCAGTAACTGCAAATGGGAAATGAATAAAGTCCATTGTAAATCAAGGTACAAGGTGCATCAGGACACTGATAGACAAAAAGAAACTGTTAACACATCCCTGCTTTTACACATTTTCTGTGAATAACAGATTGAACTGATCCAATAAATTGTCCTCAATACTCACAAAGCAGATCTTGGAAAAAAATAGCATGTGTCCATATTAAGGGTAATCCATGGTGGAATGAATAAACATCATAAAAAAATCGCTACTCGCCCTGGATTGATCAAGAGTAGTGAGTCACCGAGGCCAGCCTTGACTGAAGAGGGCGCTCAACATGCAATAGTTTCACATAGACACAGTGTTCAAGAAACTGGAACTTAAAGCATTCATCAGTCACCAGTTCTGCTTGAGGACTTGCATGTTGCCCATCACGTGTTCACTGGAGACTGGCATGATCCTCTCTGCAGCCAGAAAATAGAAACAAAGCAAAAGTTAGATTGTTGCAGTGCTTAAGCATGTTGTCAACACAGAGATAGACTCAACCTTCTGTTTTAAAACTGAGCTCCAGTGAGCTAAACAAAGAACCGGCACTCTGGAATATTGTTTTGGAGGCCACTTCTACAACTGATAAGAGTATCACGGCAAAAAGTTAAAACAGACACATTTCAGCACTCAGCCGCCATCAGAGTTTGTTTCACCGATGTTGACTTGCAGCCTAAGTACAGATGCCTGTACTTGAGCAATCAGACAATCATCACAATTGCTACAACACTGACCAGTAACCAGCCAAATACAAAACGGTGGTGAAAAAGATCTGCATTTATTTCTGAAATGCATACCAATAAATAGCCAACAATTAATGTAAATAGTAGAGCAAAAATGGCTTTTTATAAATACCCAAGTACAAACTATTTTAATGTATGAATGAAAATTTAAACAGCCGAATATTTGTTGCCAACTACCAGATCTCGGGCCACTGAATTTTGGTCTATGTTGTAGCAAGCGTGTGTTTATTGTCTAATTGCTTGAGAGGAGGCCTTCATCTATTTATGTTGCAAGCTGACAACGCAGGTCTTATCAATAATGGTTGAATAGTTCCCAGTGACTATCGAATAGTTTTTTTGGCTTGAAATGCCCATCCCTAGTTGAATACCTTCCATTTTTACCAGTCACCTGATACTCTATTAATTATAAAAGTGATCTGCAAATTTATTTTCCATAGTGCTGGTTTCTTTTACCATATGCATGTATGAATCTGTTTGCTCAGACCATACACCTGAGGAAGACTGATGGAGTGAAGTTTAAGTTGTGCTTACATCTATCTATTAAGGCTGCCACAACGAATCGATAAAAAAAAAAAAAAAACTAAAAATAGTTTAATAAAAAATTGGCAACGAATTTCATTGATTTGTTGTGTCGAGTGATTATTTATGCTGTAACAGATGGAGCATGAGAGACACAAGACAGGTCGGCGTTATATCTGTTAGTCTCCTCTCCAAAACATGAAACATGTTTATTCTCACGCTCCTGTGTCACAACTGTGGCTTGTGAAGTTCAAATTTCATGCATTGTAGTTCTATTATAGTTCATTATAGTTCATGTAGGCTAAATACAGGACTAATGGCACATTGTGTTTTAACTGCTTCTTTTCAATATTAAACATGCTGTATGTTTCCTCCTGCATGTTATTAATCTGAATTATTATATCATACTATCTGAAAAAATGCTTGTTGTTCCAGTTAATATAGACACAGAAAATGTACTCGTCAAACTTATGTTTTACTTGCGCCATCTCCTACTTGATGATATATATCTGGATTTTTGTGCACACCTGGCTCTAATAAACTTCGTCAGTTTATTAGTTATGTATTCACCATTTTTTTTTATAATTAATTATTGTTCTGTCTATTTAAGCAACAATCCCTCTGTTTTAGCGCTTTATTAAAAAAAAACAAAAAAAACAAGCCTATATATTTTGCACGTTGTACAGTATAGCTTACATTTGTTGTTATTTTGCTACTTCATGGCCTGTAATTAAAGCTACTTATTTAGCAAAGGCTGTCAAAATTTAGTTTGTGATTTAGGTTTATGAAATTACTATTTACAATTTAATATTATTTTAACAGATTCTGGATGTTCAAGCAAAAACTTGTTTGTGCACTTTTTTGCACTGTTGTCATCTGAAATAATTCTCTGTTTCTGAATGAAGGGATGGAAACATTATTAAACATTATTTCTTCAGATTCATCGATTAATTGAAAAAATAATTGACCGATTAATCGATTACTAAGACAATTGTTAGTTGCAGCCCTACTACCTATCGTTTGATATGCTGAACTATACCATTGCTCACCTGTAATTAGTCTTGACAAGGCTGGTGTCTGAGCCATTGGGTCCAGACTTGTCTGAAGACAGGTGGGACAGTCTCATGCAGACATGGTATGATGTTCAGGAAACTGAAACTTCTATCAGGTGTTGTCATCATTTCCGCTTGAAGACTCATGAGTTGTCAGTCAGGTGTTTACTGTGAACTGGGCAGCCAGAAAAAAAGACAACAAAGAGAACATTACTCTAAATAATGTCCATAACAATAATAAGAATAATAGTAGTAATAGAGGTTTCACACCTGTAATTATAGTTTGGATCAAACTGAAAAGTCTGAAAGTCCGGACTAAATGAGGTAGCTGTGAAAACGCCCTTAAGCAAAGCAGTCAATCATATGGACCTCTGTTTTGTTTGAGTTAAGATGCAACTTTGAGACATCCTAACAGTGATACAAGCTATACAGTCATGAGAGATGGTGAGAATTCTAGTGCTGTGTTTTTGCCATATCAGTGATAGTAAATACAGTTGGAATAATCTGTCAAGTTCCCAAAAAGGTAGCATGTATAACAAGAATAGTTGTAATGGCTTGACTTGGATGAGGGCATGACGGCATAATGTCATATAGTAATTTTTCACTGACGCTTTCTTAGCGCTCTCTAGACTTGAGCGAATTCTTAAATACTAGTAAATGTAATCATTTTCTGTAATGGGTGTGAAGACGCAGGAGACTGTAAAAAGTTTCGTTTTGGGTTAAAGATGCTGCATGTGTTTATGTATGTGTGCGCCAGTGAATGTGTTAGGGGATCTTTACACACAGCTGAGGTCAGAGGAATGAGTAGGCTACCACATATAAATAACGACATTTAAAAAAAGAAAATACTGTAGTGTTGGCATTTCAAATCTGATGCCTTGTAGTGTGCCATGGGAGCATTAATTAATGAGATTCAATTGAGGAAAGTCAATCATCGCTTCCAGTGCGTGTGGGCAAGACTTGCTTTTATGTCTCTGATTAAACCATAGGTTGCCAACCCCTATTATACCTTATTCACAAGCCTTATATAATATATATATATATATATATATATATATATATATATATATATATATAATATAAGCCAAACACAAAATATTTAACTAGAAACCACAATGAGGGGACTGATTTTATATTTGTTTGCAATTAAAAGTTTTAACACTGGTCTCCACCCCTAACGTTTGTAGTGTCTCCTCTAAAATATCTAGAATTGAGACTGGGAGGTCTGGTAACACCTTAGTTATGGCACTCCGTAAGTTGCTTTGATGTGTTTCATCCATGTCTGAGAATAAAAGCGTGAATAAAGCTCAGTTAACACCAGAATGACAGCAAAATACACCCATTAGTGGGACAACACACTGTGTTTCAATGGAACCATTTGGTATCCATCCTTAACGTAATATGGCAATGGATAGAAATCAATCAAGTCACTCATGTTCACACACTGCATCTTTTCATTGTCTTTCTGAACTGAGTACAGATGGTACTGAGGAAGGAACTCCACAATGTACACTGACACCAAAAAATGAACAGTGTCATTTTTTATTAGAATAAGCACTACTTCACCAAACTCCACAGAGTCAGTGCTCCCTGTAACAAGGAATTGTCCTTTCTTGTATGATGTTCCCTTATACATCGTTTCTACTGTGACCTTTGTGTTGGTCTCAGTGAAGTCAAATTTTCTGACTGCATCTTGAATGGTTTTACTGTATAGTACTGAGTAAAATGGAGTACCATTTTTAACTTGCAGGACAGCTTCACCCACAGATCCTGCTGAAAGATAAGCCTGCAACATCTGATGTCTTTCAGATAGCGTATGGCAGAGATTTTTAAAGTTCTTCAAATTCCTTGCACATCTCTTGAAATAACTGTGCTTACATTCAAAGCGCATTGTCCACAGCCTGATCAAGGGACCAAATTTCAGAATCAGTGCTGGGTAATGACGTAAATAATGGTGCTTTGGTTTCAGGCTACTCTCTGGGAATAGAGCTTTTCTTGACTCTAAATATTCTTGAATAAGAGCATCAAGACCTGAGCCACACAGATTTTCGGAGCACATATCATGTCCACAATGTCTTTCAGCTGCAGAGTCAACTGCCACACATCATCTGTTGTATCTTTCACTCTGTCACCAATAATGAGAGGCAGCAGCCTTAGAAAATTCCAATTCTGTACAGCTTGTCCAGAAAGTTTAGCTGCTTGAGGGCTGACCTCACAAGGCTTTGTGGAAGCATCAGAGCCACAGTATTTGAACTGTTTAATGCGGCGATTCAAAGTGGAGTAAGTGAACCATGCCTTTTTCTTTATGAAATACTTAAGATACAGTGCAAAATCATACGACAAAACACCCTCAAAGATGTCATGTCCTAGACAAGGTGGTAAACCTGGCTGACAGACATTATTAAGTACTTCAAAGAATTGAATACTGACTTGATCAATCAAGGTGTATCTTCAGTCTGGAGGCAATTAACAGCAGAATTGTAGCTCTCGATGGTGCGCTCTGGTCCACACAGATTTGGATCACCACCCTGAAATTCAGATCGGGTAATTAGGCAGTACCTACAGAAATGTTTTGAGCTACTGAAATTTTCAGAGAAGCCCCCAATGCAATGTGAGCCTAAATTATCCCCAGCAATGCAATACAAGGTTCCTTTGACAACTGTTTCATCTGACACGACAATGCCATTCTCTTCCAGTTCTGTCAAGTCTGCTAGTAACTCAGAGAACACCTTAGCATGCCCAAATGCTTTAAAATATTTTTCTCTGCACAGTAAAACAAGTGACATGTGGTCTGTGTCTGACCGTACATGAAGTGGCAAGTTAGCAACAGATGCATAGACAGCTAATACCTTATGTCTCGTCCTTGCAGAGCCTAAAAGGTTAACAACTTCAAAGGCATCCTGGTATAGTACTAGTTGAGACATGATGGATTTTGAGAAGAAAAATCATTGGATTTGAATATCTGACCATCACTAATGTCACTTAGAACATCTGAGGGAGACTCAGTGTAGTGCTCACCTGATTTCTTCCACAGATCAGACTCTAACAAACATTTCAAAGTCTCTCTCACATGCACATAATAGGCAAACCTATCTGTTCTGTTCTCATCTCTTCCTAAAAAAATTTTCTT
>VMKM01000993.1:0-198084 GCA_008360985.2 Macquaria ambigua
ATTTATATAGCGCCATATCATAACAAAGTTATCTCAGGGCACTTTTTCTAGTAGAGCAAGTCTAGACCGACTCTTTATATTTACAGAGACCCAACCTTTCCCACCATGAGCAAGCACTATGCGACAGTGGCAAGGAAAAACTTCCTTTTAACAGGTAGAAACCTCGAGCAGAACCAGGCTCTAGGTGGGCGGTCATCTGCCTCGACCGGTTGGGTTGAAGGGGGAGGGGGGGAGCAGGAGAGAGAGAGCAGGAGGAAAGAGAACATACAGCAGCACAATACAGTTTCACACAGAGATGTAACGCAATGGCTGTGGTAATGGTACTGATGATAACAACAGAAATAATACTAAGAGCAATATTATAGTAGTAATACTAATAATAAGAGCAATAACAGTAATAGCAGCAGTGGGTGCAGAGCAGGAGCACGGGGGCAGCAGGTGCAACCATAGATCCAGACTCTACTCCAGAAGTGGGTAATAGAGGCAAAGCCCATCATTCATTGCTAAACAGCGACGCTGTGCATTACTGTTTCTAGCACAACACTGAATTTAAAGAAAACAGGCGATTGATGGACCAAAGCCAACAAACAGAATAAAGGATTGGATCAGGTCGTGTTCTGCAGCAAAACTTAAGTAGAAACAAAGAGATTTTACTGATAGCTTTTGTTGAGACTGAAACACAGTGGAATACAGGCCGAAAACAGTCTAAAAAATAGGTTAAATAGTTTATGAAGGCACAGATCACAGATGGATCTCATCAATCTATAAATCAATCCCAAATTCCCTGAATGAAAAGGAGAAGAAACACAAGTAGAGGGAGGGTTGGGAGGAGAACGGGGGAAGTGGAGCGATAGCAGGAGCTTTGTAGTTTTCAACTCATGATTCAGACAAACCATCATTTACAGTGTACTGTCTTTCCCACATGAATACACACACACACACACACACACACACACACACACACACACACACACACACACACACACAGCATACTTGAGTGGTGCTTCAGTGTCCAAGAGATCTGGCAGGCAGAGAGGAGAAAGTGAGCTGGTGCAATGTGGGCCAAACCCAGTGCAACAACACACCAGTGACAAGCAAAGCAGCAGTAAACACATTGCTCCATATGAGCCGTGCAGTTGCTGTTGGGCTAACATTTAAAATCATGCCACCTTCCATGTTACCAAGTCTCTCTTGAGAATTTAGATCTCAAGGCAAGTTCAAGTGAAGCTGTAAGTCATCAGACCTGACCGCAGTGTTAGCATTAGCACGATCTGTCCTCACCGAGTCCATGCATTCACTCCGCTGTGCTTTCTTTACGCGCCATGTCTAATTTTGCTGGAGCAATTTGAATTTCTAAGGTGAAATTCAATTGTGAATGTTTCTAAATGCCAACAACTGACATTAGATGTGTTTCATTTGTTGCCGACTGTACTTAAAAAACATACAGAAACACTAAATCAACTACTTTGGTCCAGACTGAAATATCTCAACAACTACTTGATATTTTTGGTGTTTAGTGAAATGTCCCAACAACTATTGGATGGATTGCCGCTGAATTTGGTTCACATACTCATGTTCCCCTCAGGATGAATTGCCATAATTATAGTGATCCCTTAACTTTTCATCTAGCAGCATCGTCAGGTCAAAACTTCAATTTGTCCAATACTTTGGTTTATGACTAATTACCTGCAAAACGACATTCCCATCAGTCTCAGCTGCACTTTGTGTTTCATGCTAATTAGCAAATGTTAGCATGCATACAGTACAGATTATACCTGCTTAGCATCAGTATGTTAGACTGTGAGCATGTTAGCATGCTAAGGTTAGCATTTAGCTCTAAACACCACTCTGCGTAAGTCCACCCTCATAGAGCTGCTGGCATGGCTGCAGACTCTAACGTCCAGTTGAAGCAACAAAGACAAGGAGGGAGAACGAGACAGAGAGAGAAGTATAGCCACAAAGTGTTATCATTTTGATCAGAAATGAGCTGCACAAATAATGTTGGCAAAAGAAGTCACCATGAATTTGGTGAACATGAAGCACACAGAAGAAGGGAAAATGAATGAAACAGCACAAAATATGGCTGCCAGTGAACAGACTGCTTGAAGACATCTCGGCTGCGATGGAGACACACTGGAACCCAGGCGGCCTAATACAACCCCTCACCCACTCAATTGCTAATAATGGCAAAACAAAGTCAGCACTGTATTAAAAAGGCTCGTCTCTCAACTGGTGTGACCTTCATTTACTTCCACTGAGAGGACTCTGAGTTCCCGGGTGAATTTGGGTTTAAAGCTGAGCCACTTTGCTGTCCTCACATGCCTCTACATGTGGGGATGTAAGAGTCAGAGATGTCTCACTCCTATGTAAATGATGATGCCTGAAAAGTTAAGAAAAGACCAGATATCCCCATTGGGGCACTTAACATCTTATAGCAGAATATTCCTGTTTTCTTTAATATCTCTGTCCCTCATCCTCTCTCACCCTCTCTCTTGGTCTCTCTCCACATCCCTTCCCCCTCACCCACATTCCTCCAATCAAATACAAACCTGACATTAAAAAAGAAACGTGCTCTTGAACTCTGCTTGAAAGCAAGCTTCTGTCTTTTAAGCTGCTGCTGTTTTCCAAAGCGAGGGTGACTGAGCCGTCCCTGAAGTGGACAGCAGCAACAAAACACAAACAGACAGAGAAGAAGTGGAAGAAGAGGAGAAAAAAGACCAAGAAAGACTTTGAAAGAGGGAGGAAGGGTGCAGTTGAAGTCCCTCTCCAGCACCCCTTCGCATTGAGGCCACCTCCTATTGGTCGGGTTTGTTTATGTGCCCGGCCAGTTATTTGGCTTTGCGCTGTCTTGTTGCCCTGGTGACTAAGGATTAGACCCTGTGTGTGTGTGTGTGTGTGTGTGTGTGTGTGTGTGTGTTAGTCGGTGCTTCTTACTGAATGAATGCATATGCCTGTGAGTATGTGTATATATATTTTTGTGTTTAGGATGCAAGATGGAGAAGTGGGAGAAAGACTGCAGAGTCAGGTCACTGCTCCGTCTCTATAAAATATCACATATCAAAACTAAATGAAGTGAGTTTTTATGGGAGGCCGATTAGGGTGTAAACATTGAAATACGTGCACATACACACTGAAAACGTACACACACGCATTGAAAACGTGCACACACACGTTTACAATGTGCACATCACTCGCTCACAAATCCATGTTTGATCGTGTTCGCCCTGATTTTATTTTGAAAGTTGGGACAGGAAGTGGTGGTTGCGGTCTTTAGGATGTTGGTAAAGTTGACTGACATGTTGCGACCCAGCTTTGAATATTCATTGTCGTCATTATAAGACAGTTTCCTCCTCGGGCCTCTTGTGGTGTGCTGGAGTTTTTGTCCCGGGGGCTGCAGAGCAGTATTACGTCCTTCAACGTATATTCACGGAGGTACAAAGTTTTTGGTCTGGACAAAATGAACAGGCGTCATTTATGTTAAATTTAAGGCCCAGGAAATAATGAAGAAATTCAGCCATGTTATCCATTTTCTCTTTGCTTTCGACCCGCCCCAGTTGCTGAATCGCCTGGCGTGGAAGCGGCCTTAGACGTGACGCGTAATTTTACCAGCGTCCTAAAGACCGCAACCACCACTTCCTGTCCCAACTTTCAAAATAAAATCAGGGCGAACACGATCAAACATGGTTTTGTGAGCGAGTGATGTGCCTTGTAATGACAGATTGTGTATATAGGCAACCATATGCACAATTTATTATGTGCTCAGAGATTTAGGAATATTATTTAGTTCAACATCGCTAAACCAATGGGGATAAATATTTATTGCAAATTTCAAATTTAATTGTGGTGAAACTGGAAGTAGTACATGTATTGTTGATTCAGGTCGGGCAGTGTGTCTTCAGGTTACACTGAAACAACTTCCGGGCGCACTGAAAAATGTTTGAGGCGCACACAGACACACACACACACACACACACACGTAGCCTGTATCCTGCTGCCTGTGAAGGTGGTGGGTGTGAACATTTTCAGTGTGTATGTGCACATTGTAAACGTGTGTGCACGTTTTCAATGCGTGTGTGTATGTTTTCAGTGTGTATGTGCACGTATTTCAATGTTTTCACCCTAATCGGCCTCCCATAAGTTTTTATGTAAACATCCAGCCAACCATCATCCTGAATCCCTCACTACTGCAAACTGCTGTTTCTATATTTCAGTTTTTGTTCAGATTAAACAAACCTTTATTGATCCCTGTAGGGAAATTCATTCTCTGCATTTAACCCATCCTGAGTGTTAGGAGCAGTTCTAAGACAGCAGAATTAACCCAACATACATGTTTTGATGGCACGGGTAACCGGAGCACCCGGAGGAAACACACGCAAACACGGGGAGAACATGCAAACTCCACACAGAAAAGGATTCAAACACAGGACCTTCTTGCTGGTGACCGTGGTAACCACTGAGCCACCGTGCTGCCCTTAGCTAACCAGCTGCTGGCTTCAGCTACATATTTACCGCACAGACACGAGAGTGGTATCCATTTCTTATCCAAACCCCCATTCGGACTGGATTTACTTCTCTAGGGGAGGTGGGGTTAGTTTAACATTACCTGCAGTGGTCAGATTTACATCCTGTTCGGAGCACATACAAACTCTGCACGTGCGTCATTCTGCATCACAGTGAATTAACAAACATGTAGAAAAACACGTAGTGGTTGGATGATCGGTTCTTTGCAGCCCTGTAGCCGACACTGTGCGGCCTGGAGGTTGAGAATCACTGTTCTGGTTCCTCAAGTGTTTACCTGACTGTGTCAGCGTGTGTTCATCTTTCCTGTTGAGACAGAGTTGAAGAAGTGGATCGAGGTGAAGAAGTGGATCGATGAGAACTAAAGTACTTTTTAATCGTCCTGACCATCCGATCCAAACTCCCCCACCGACGCTCCTCACCCATCTCCCTGCTGCTCCACCTGATCAGGCCTGACAACAGCATTCAGTATTCATTAGGAGAAGTTAGCGGGAAACCTGGACCACTGGAAGCCTCGGGCACAGGTGGGGATGAAAAGGACTTCAACAACAGCCAGGACACACACACACACACACACACACACACACACACACACACACACACACACACGTTGACTGGAAAGAAATTAGTCTTAAAAAAAGTTCAGGTGAGCTGAGCTGTAGTTAAGCAGAGAGGAAGATTTAAGACGCATGCCTGTACTTTTACGTAAGTAAATTTGAAATGCAGGACTTCAACTTGTGTTGGAGTCTTTTTATGTTGCTGTATCGCTTATTTACACCAGTAAATTATCTCAGTACTTCTCTTTCTCACTCGTTAAATTGGTAGTACTTTGCTGTGCTTGCTTTTTGACTGTCGGAACATCAGCTGATGGAAATAAGCTGTTTTCTTTATCAGCACAGAATGTAGGCTCAGGCCGAAATTGTAAAAAGACAGATCACATGTGTTAAACCTCTCAAAAGGTTTTCCTATTTACTGTCTGTTTATACTGTAGTTAATGTTGCCTCTTTGTGCGTCTGTGTTTTAGTTCCCACTGGAGACCAACAGCACCGTCTCAGGCTGTTCTGTCCATGTAAACAGCACACACACACACACACACACACACACACACACACACACACACACACACACGAGATACAGTCAGCTTTGCAGAGTAGAACAAATCCTGAAAATGAATTATTGATTAATACACTCGTTATAGCCTCGGCTCTGTGCGCGTTTACTTCCTTTAACGTTCGTTAACGAATGAATCCTCCAGCGAACGACACTTTGCCGTTCTGTATCATTTTGTATTTTAGCTTTTTGTTTCGCTGACAGACGTCTTTGCATTAATTAATAAACCAGTGAAACATGTTTCTCACAGTGAGGCGGGCCTCTCTTGAGCACAGTAAAGAAACACTTCAGAAGTTACTGCCTGACAAAAGTTTGAAGCTGTGATATTTTTGACCTCCTAGTGAATATTGATTTGAATATTGATGCTCCAGTGAGGATAAACTGTAATGTTTAAATTCTGTTTACCTTCCGTGACCTTTTGCCTAGCTCCACCATCAGAACAAAACTCTGTGGAACATTTTTTCAACAAATCATTCTCTCAAATGAATAAGTAGTGAACTCAATATACTGATTTAATTCCCTGAAATTAGTATTTTGTACAATTCAAGTGTTCAAAATAATAACCTGTGTCCTCGAAATACTAAATCTTGCCCTAAGATTTTTAAAAATGGTATTCATTGACTTGTTGGCTGCAAAACAAGCTGTAAACACAACTTTTATATATTATCATCTTATAAAGTTGAACATATGGTGAATATGTTAGAAAACACTCGCCTGTTTACACACCCAGCAGACATGGAACAACAGAAGTATTCATTTGGAGTCATGTTTCTGGCCACGTCCCATATTCACTCTCCTTTTAGCTCCGTTTTGGTCTGTTGGAATATCTGGCTCTTTAGCTGCTAAATGCTCCACTATGTTCACCAGCTAGTCTCGAGTCTGTCTGCCATTTGGTGCCATATAGCCGGTCTCTCAGCAGAAACAGCTTAAATGGTCTGTAGAGCTGAGGGCACCAGCAAGGGCAGCTTTAAGTTGCCCTCTCGCTTCTCAGTTTATGGGGGCAACCATACACTTTCATCAAAGGTTGTCAAAGAACAAACCACACTGTGATAAGAGTTTACATTAACAAAATGTGCATTGGTATGTTTTTTTATTTTTTGGTGAAAGTACTTTGTGAGGAAGCTGTTGGTTGAAAAAAAATTAATAAATGTGAGTCGACGGCGGCGTCGAGGAGGATCAGAGCGAGCAACGTGAGCTGGCTGGAGCTGCGCTGTACTGACTGACAGGTGAGTATAGCTGCGGGGCACACACACACACACACACACACACACACACACACACACACACACACACACACACACACACACACACACACACACACACACACACACACACACACACACACACACACACTGCTGTTCTTAAAGGATAATTACAATTTAGGTCTTATTTTTGTAGTTTGTCCATCATCGTCAACACACAGCACAGAAAAAAACTTTGTACAGGCAAGCGCCTTAAACCTAGACTGTGATAAATGAATACCAACCAATAAGATTTAATCCCTGTTGTATGTAACAGCTGAGCACTGAAATAAACATCTGTTTCAAAAAGAGTCTTTAGTCTCATTCAGTGATCACGACTGCTCTTCAAATAAGAAGCAATTCTGCCAATCAGGTGATATAATTCCACTTGTGCACAATGTACGCTTCACCTCTGTATGTTCAATAGAGAGATCGTTATAGGGTTGCTTAGCCTAGCTTAGCACAAAGACTGGAAGCAGGGGGAAACTGCCAGCCACCATTAAAATTAAAAAGGAAATTACACCTTCCAACAGTGGTGTAATTTAATTGTTGTATCTTGATTTATCTTTTTAGCTGACAAACTAGCTGGAAACACATCCAAGGACCTCCAATATTTTGAGTCGTGAAAGAAAATAGCGACAATATCTCATTTTCTATTTCCCACGTGTTAAATGCACACACAGAAAGTGTAAGTAAGTCCACTTCAGAGTTGTTAAAGGCACCTTTGATATAGCTACGCCAGCATACTTTCCCCCAGCTTCCTCTGTGCAAAGCTAAGCTAACCTCATAATGAACAGATAACTTGATAGAATTTTCTTTTCTTGATGGTTTTTCTTGACTGCAGTGCAAGCCTTGTGTCTTGATTGAACTCTATTAAAGTCTTTTAAAAATCCTTAAACAAGCAAACAAACATTCCCCAAATATTGGTGTATTCCTTCAGTACTCAGCAGACGACATTATTAGCATGGAGGCTTTTGCAGTGTTTGCATTTCTGTATTCTTTGATTGCATACATGTCTTCTTACTTCCAGTGTGCAAACAAAGGCTTACGAAATGTTTCATAAATTACAGATAGTGAAAATGTAATAAGCTGTTTGACACAAAAGATGTTAATGTGTGTATCAGTAATAGCCACTGCATTTGCAGTTTAAGCTAAAAAGAACAAAACATCTTCAACAGTTAGTTTTAATAAAGTAAAATCTGCCTGCGTTAATACCCAGAGCTCGTTAAAAAACACTCAGCAAAACACAGAAACCACACTCTCCGCTCACAAATTAATAAAACGCTCACAGTGTAATGAAACAAACACAAGCTCTCAACTTAATTCAAAGAGAGCACAATGTCTGATAAATGTAATAATATGCAGGCTCAAACCTTCAGTGTAACTCAGTGCAAGTTACAAGGTGCTACTTGTTTTTTGTTTCTAAGTGAATCTACAGGAAAATAGAAAATGTATTATCTGTGAAAACAAGAAATTGCAAAGTAACTTGCACGAACAGCCATTTATGGAGAAATGCTCCACAATTATGCAGTTTAAGATGCTTGAGGATGGTTTACACAATATACAGTCTGACAAATCCAATTACAGATACTTCAAAGAAATTGGACAAAGACACAAAAAGTTACTGAATGTTACTCTGACAGTGTTTTCTGTATGTCCTTCAAATGGCTAAGGAATGAAACCCATTCGACTTGTCAGTACTTTGTTTCCCTCATGCTCTTGACACCTTATTTATACATGTGCACATACCTGAGACACACACACACACACACACACACACACACACACACACACACTAACTACAGGGTGGTTTGAGTCGTGTTGGATGCGTCAGGCAAGCATTTGTGTGCTGATGTTGTTCATAACTTTCTGTGAAAGCGATTGTTGCAGCTGCTTTCTCTTGATTAGTCTGACAGGACAAATAATTTGTTTTGAGTATTTCAATTACCACAATCAAGTCTATTCAAAGAGGACTCCTGCTGTGAGAGAGCGGTGTGTGTGTGTGTGTGTGTGTGTGTGTGTGTGTGTGTGTGTGTGTGTGAGAAAAGAAATCTGAAAACAATAAAGACCTTAGAGAGAGAACGGCAGACAAAGGAACAAATGTAGATGCAGATAAATGGGCAAATTATTACTTTTCTTTTGTGAACTATGGGTTGTTGAATAAGAAAAGCCGATTGAAAATGACAAAATTATTCTCAGCAAAAACACTAAATCCTCGCAAGCGACTCCTAGAGGCTGCAATTACCAGTACATGTCACACAAAATGAAAGTGCTGGGAGAGAACAAACATCAGGGTGGTGATTTAGCTATTTACAGAGCCTTTCCAGTAATACAAATCTCAAGTTTGTCCTAAGGATGGCGCTAGAGGAAAAGTCATGGGGTCATTAAAATCGAAAAGGGTTCATCCTCAGAGGAGCAGACATGTGATCAGGAAATTTCATAGCAGTCAAATCATCAGATTATGAAATTTCCTGCATACAAGTGGGATTTTTTGGCCTGATGGTGGGGCCAGAGTAAAGGTCAGGAGGTCACCAAAACCATTAGGGATCATCCCCTAGGGAGCATGTGTTTCCACGGTCATTTTTATAGGAATGTAATATTTTGTTCGGTCGGAGCAGTTCGGTCAAAAAACAACAAGTGCCCTCTACTGTGGTCCAATATGCAAGAAAACGTGATAAAGTGCCCTTCCAGTGGAGATAATGCAATGCCATTTAGGCTGTCCTACATGCTAGAAAACTCCTGAGAAAAATATCTGGCTCTTTAGCAGTTAGATGTTTTATTTCAGCTGGTCTCTAACTGCGTCTTTCTGCCGTTTCGTGCAGGTCAGGTACTGTGGAGAGCTTTTTTTGCTGAAAACAGCTGCCTGCTACTGCAGAAAACGATGCTAATGAGCTGCGAGACTGAACCCAAACAGTAAGGTTGTGTGTCATGAACTTCAGGCGGGGCCGGCTTGTGATGTTCAGCAGTCAGTGAATGTCTCCGATTGGCCGAGCAGAACACTGCTGGTTCATCAATAGTACAGAACGGATGAGACAGAACCAGACAACAGTATCTGCTCTTCTCACACACACACACACACACACACACACACACACACACACACACACACACGAGGACCCTCATTGACATAATACCTCTAACCCCAACTTTAACCCCTGAACCTAATTCTGCAGCCACCTGCTACACCCAGTGTGTGGAGTCAGTGTGGTTGTACTGTTGAGAGCAGAGGAGAGTCAGGTGGTATCACAGCGACACCACATGCTGAGAAAAACTCAAGATTCTTCAGCTCCTCTCCTTGATACAGCAAGTGTGTGTGTGTGTGTGTGTGTGTGTGTGTGTGTGTGTGTGTGTGAGAAACAGTACAGCCAATTTTACAATTTGCAGTTGGCAGATGCGACAGTGTGTTTGTGTGTGTTGTGAACCTGCAGCCTGTGAACCTGAGCGAAGGAGAGGCAGAGGAGCAAAAAAATAATTTAATAAAAATATTTATTGAATGACATAAAAGAGGGAGTGTGGCAGAAAGAAAGAAAGATGAAGACAGATATCTGCTAGCAAGTAAAAAATTCATTTCAAGGCGGCAGGCCATGCCTAAAGCAAGTTTGGCTTCCAATGATTAATTTATCTTTACACCAATCCCACAGGAGGACTGTGTGTGTGTGTGTGTGTGTGTGTGTGTGTGTGTGTGTGTGTGTGTGTCTTGCCCCCAGGATCATTATAGCCAATGGCAGCCTGGATTCAGTGAAACAACACAAAGTGCTTATGGGTATGAGCGTGCAGTTATATACACAGTATACTGTATGCGTGTTTGAACAGAGAATGCACACGCACGTCTGTATGCATGATGTATAGTAGATACATTGCACTGATTTAAAGGATAAGGCTGGTAATGTTCTATGTTTTTTTTATTGTCAACAAATACCATTAAAGGCTCAAAATCAATCAATACTTTCTGACTTCCTGTCTGTCACACCAAATACAGGAAGTCAGAAAGTATATCAAAAAACAATAACAATAACTGACATTTTGTGGGTGATTGCAAATAAGTGATGTACCAAATTTGGTATAGATTCGAACACATCTGTAGGAGGATGGAACTTGTAAATAGCATAAAATCTGCTTCTACAACTCAAAAGTTTAGGACTCATTTTGGAGCCAAAAACATAAAATCTTTCATGATCTTTCCACCAAATTTGACTGAAATCTGTAGTTTTTGAGATGTCCAGCAGACTAACAAATAGAACCTAAACAAACGCTAATTGGTGGAAAAAAAAAAAAAGTAGATTGTCTTAGTGTAACAGCGAGTCGTGGTAAAATGGTTAGCAGTACGTGTGATCTGTAGTTGACAGGTTAAAACATGAAAAACCACCAACAAATATCCTCCCTCAGAGGGCCCGACACTCAAACTGGTTCATATATGAACAGAAGTACAAGAAGACAAATCATCCCGTCCACTGTGTCTGTGTCTCACCTGCACTGCTGATAACAAGAAGCAGCTCTGCTAAAACTGAATCCCAACCAAACACCATCAGTGGGCGACCTCTCTGCTCCTTCCAGCTTGCTTTCAAAACTTTTTGACTTTTTGTTTCCTCTCCATTCGCAGCACCACGGCCATCCTGCTCTGTTGAAGACAGATCTCACAACACTCGTCTTCATCTCTCTGTCCTTCTAACACATTGTTTGGTTCTCCACAGGAACAGATTTCAGTCACCATGCAAATCCAAAGTATGTTGCTTTAAACTTGGGATGTTTTGTTCTCATAATGAATCTTAAAATGTGTTTTTCTTTTCAAACAAGTGAAACATAAACCTGCCAACAGGCAGAGCTCCTCACCCAGACCCTAAAGCGGCCGGCATGCTTCTTCAGAACTGCTTATGGGATGGTCAAATACCTCCGGAAACCCCCTCAACCCACACCTTTACAATCCGAAACAGACAACCCCAACATTCACACACACTTCACACCGTGATTGGCCAGCTGTGCAGAGGTGAGGAAGGAGTCAGGGTTTGAACTTCTCTCTCAAGCTCTCTTTTTGCATTCTGGATACAACTATTTCTGGCACTTTTCATCTGAACAACCGAGTGTAACACTATGAATGTCTTCCAGGCAAAACGGTCTGAAAATGTACAATGTATGGCATTTTCCCCATTTCTTAACAATACCACAACCACAGCAAATCCCTGCAACCAGGTTCCAACATCTGGTGGAAAGCCTGAAACCAGAAGAGTGGAGGCTGTTGAATGACAGTTCAGGTGTCTACATACTTTTGGCCATAGTTGCAATATGATTCTCTGTCTTTCCATTTCAGCCTCACTGAGCCAGTGTACTTTTTTTTTTTTTTTTATATTTGCCCGACCTCTCTATATGTTCTCCCACCTTATTCCTCTTCCAACACTTTCAAACTTTCCTCTCACTCTGTCTGCAGTGCTGCAACTATCCAGTCTTGTGCAGAAAGTTGAAGAATTCCCTCGACTCTTCTCGTCCTCCCCTTTTATCTGTTTTATCTGCCTGTCTGTCTGTCTGTCTGCCAGTCCATCCATCGCTCTGTCCTGCCAGGCTCTCCCTCTTCTAAACCATGGACAGGCAGGAACCTACTTTCCCCCCCACACAAAACTCCGCGGGGGACAGATTTCAGCATTGCACGTTAAATTATTGATGACGCGTCCCCTTCCCCTTCTCTTCTCTCCCCCGAGGCTTTGTGCTGAGGGACGCTGAGAGAAAACAGAAATCTCTGAGGAGTCCTTCTGCATCTCAACACACCGCAGTGTGACTGCAGACACACAGCCGACTGCAGGTCGTGACAACATACACTCACAAATACACAGAATATACTGGAGAGGAGAAAATAAACTGTCCATGGCTGAGTGATCTCTGAGGAATCTCTCTCCCCATTCTGATCCCAAATCCCAAATCAAGCTCCACTTACTGGCTTTTTTCAGAGCTTTCAGTCTTCATCTGCATCTCATGGAGATGGATCCGTCGACACGTGAGCTCAGTACGTTTTATGATTTCATCCACGGGCACTTTTAGGACTTCGTCGTCCGTTTGTCTTCCTGCAACAACTCAACCTCTTGAGAGATTTCATAGCAAGACTTTTCCTTGAGTGAGACTTTCTATTTCTGGTTAAACAAAAAGGATCTTACTCTTTAACAGACAGGTCTGTCTCTGTAGGTATCCTTTCCATAATGTTGTCAGACACTTAGAATAACAGTCTGAGCCAGAGTCAGTGGCAAAAACAAGCACTTTTAATGGGCGCAATTGCCGGCAAGGATTACGTTGCAGCCATTGCAGCCCGTTCGCGGATGCTGGCGGAGGTGATCTACTGGAACAATTCCAAAACTAATGGTAAGTATTAATCATTTAGACCCCAAAATTTGGAAAATAGGGCCCTGGTTTAAAAATACCAGAGTTTCCCTTTAACAGCTAAGCATCAAAGTTCATTCTTGATCTCAGATATTGTTTGATCCCAACTCAAGGTCCACTCACTAGCTTTTTCTGGTGCTTTCAACCATATCACATGGTCTTCATCTGTCCTGTGCTAGTGCTAGTCACATGAAGTTAGGCCACAGATACGTTTTTTTTAGTGTATTACCAAACTATGCTAAAGGTACAAAATTAAAGAATTAATAATAAAAATGTGGGAATATTAGTATAAGATATGCACTGCTGCTGGAGTCTGTCTACTGTCTCTGTTTATGTCTTGATCATGTGAAGCTCTGCAGCCTCGTGTCCGGGCCGCTGTCTGTGGTGCTGAACGTACCTGAAGAGTTCCAGTGCACATAGGCATCATTTTTTGGCTGTTTGAATTGAATACCTTCATAAATATAGAGCCGTTATTACCTCAGCGTGACAGAAAACTACTAATTAGCTCATCCTCACGCAGAGAGCAGGAAGTACACGACATCACCTGGAGAAATCTGTAATTGGAATGAAAACCTGCATGTTCTCAGCACCCCATGGTACATGTGAAGTTCCCCTCAATGTTGACTGTTTTTATGAATAATTTCGGTTGATTTGAGTCAAGTGCATTTGTATAGCCCAATATGGCATTACATGTCTGAATACGCTTTACAGGGCTACAGCAGCAACACTTTCTTCTACCTGGAAAAAAACCCACAAACAAAATCCTTACTACATACAGTGGAAAATGCAGAAAGCCTCAGGATATAAAATTCAAAGAAAGATCCTCCATCTACGACACCGTTGATGTCATTGGATCTCACTGGCCGGTTTGGTTCACTGGTGCTTTATAAACAGAAAGGAAATGTTCTGGAAATCTGGAATTTTTGCTTGAAAAATGATTGAAACGGTTCATGGATTGTCAAAATAGTTGCCCATTGATTATCAGTTGATCGACTAATAAATGAATTAATTAAAACTAATTGTTTTAGCTTTAAATGACTTTGAAAGAGATATTTAGGACTACAATTCAACTTAACTGACCAGACCAGCATTTATTTGTCTTTATCAGCTCATGCAGTTCACAAACCACTTGAATTGGCAGCTGACTATCATCTGGGCATTTTGGGGATTCCCCTCTCAACCCGATGGAAGACAGTCTTTAACAGGGAAGTGAGCACACTGCCGGTCTCAACCCTTCAAAACTACCAACTCCCTCATTATGAAGTTTGTGATGCAGAAAGTTGTAAACAACTGCTGCTGTGTTCACTGTACAGTAAGTCCGTCTGGATACAGGTGTCAGCGAAAAATCCCTAAAATGAAAATTGGTGCTTTTAGAGCAGTGTGTGTGTGTGCGTTTGTGTCTCCCTGCTGAGTATTAAAAGTGGAACAGCAGCTGGTTTGAGCTGCTGTCTCAGTCTGTCAGCCTGGTTATTAGACAACGCTGCCTGACTAACACACTGCTGTGCTGTTTACTGCCACCGGGGAATACGACGGACGGACGGACGCACACACACACACACACACACGGTCCTGCATCCACTCCCTCCTCTGCTTTTATAAGTGCAGGGAGAAGTAAAAATAAAGTAAATCACTCGTTCTCACCTCACAAACATATCACTCCACGTACTTTTAAAAAACTGTAAAAAAATAAAATGAAACAGAGCCACTGTGTGTGTGTGTGTGTTTACAGTAATGTGTCATAAGCGAGTGTCTTGATGCACAAAAAGCAGAAAAGTGAAGATCATTTTACATGTTTTCAATAAACCATCAGGTCCTTCACTTACTGGAAATGGAGCCTCATACTTTCACTTTTAGCTCTGGCAGCTTCAAACCCACAATTGTTCCTGGTTCTATGAACAATCCTGCAGTCTTAATCTAATCTTGGCATCAAAAACTTTCTTGATATGAAGACACAAGCTTACATGTTAATAATGTATTTTTCTATAGTCCATCAATTATCACAAAAGTCTTGTTCATGACTTTGAAAAACTAGCTTGACCCATAGAGTCACAATGAGTTTCAGTCATTTTTAATGAGAAATAAAGCAGGTTGAAATATACCACAATCCTTTAATTGGATTGTTTTATGATTAATTAATCATTAATAAAGCCATTAGTGACAACTTATAAACCATAACCTTATAAATCTTATTGTATCGTTTATTGTACTTTTCTTACCTGGAAATCTCCCACTATACATTCTCACTTTCTTTTTAGACATAGTGTGTGTGTGAGTGAGTGAGTGAGTGAGTGAGTGAGTGAGTGAGTGAGTGAGTGAGTGAGTGAGTGAGTGAGTGAGTGTGTGTGGAGAAGGTGCGGCAGTTTGTAATTGGCTTGTCTTCCTTCCACACTGAATCAGAGCGTTCTGACTTTATTGGACAGCTGAAAAACTGGCTACCCTCAGCAGGGGGCTGCATGCTAATCTGAGAGGAAGAGGAGGAGGAGGAGGAAGAGCTTTACCATGTCTGGCTCTCTTACCATGTTGTAGCTTAAAGGCCACATGTTAACAGCCAGATGTGGAGGACAGTGAACCTCTGGCTGCTGCATCGTCTCTCTATAATGGAGAAACTGTTCAATCTTTAAAATCCAAGATGTAAATCACAGAGCAGCAGGAGAGACTGTAGGAATACTTTAGTCTATGAATAATGTAGGCTTTGGAGAACCTTTGACAGGATGTCAAAACATGTCATTTTGAATCCACCAAAAGTTTGCCTTCGACTGCTCAAGAAACACCAGGTCTGTTTCCTGTTTCATCACCACCTGACAGACGTGTAACCAGCTGGGGCAGGGGAACAGCTGTCAATCAAAACCCCTCTACGGCATAAAGTCAGTCAACACAACTGAGACGCTGCAGCCTGAAACTGCTAAATCATCAGCAAACATCACCTCAAGGGCTTCCACTATACAACACTTAGTTATCTCCAGCAAGAAATGAAGATTTCTCTTTTTAACCAAAGCACTGTTACAAGAAGACGGTAAAGATGCAGCCCGCAACAACACCATTTCTGTTCAGATGAATCAAACCATGATGAGCAAAGCTGGGCTGAGGAGGACAGAGGAATATACCAAAAGACAACTTCCACTGTAGAAGTAAAAAAAATAAAAAGTAAATATGATCTGAAACTAGTGTTCAGTCTGAAGATAACATTCTGCTTCACGAGGATTTAACTCTCACCTGTCAGCGTGCAGCCGCTACAAGCCAAAGCCTGATTGGTCACTAAGCAGCCATTGGCCTTCTGTTGCCGGGTGGGAGCCAATCACATCTCATTAAGCCTCTCTTGCTTGTCCACTTGCTGGCCAAGACACACGACACACACACACGCCAACAGAGAGCCTATTACACATAAATCACAGGTACACAGATGCAAACACCCACAGGTGCTCATACACGGAGTTTGACAGAATGACCGCCAAGGCTATCCAACACACACACACACACACACACACACACACACACACACACACACACACACACACACACACACACACACACACACACACACACACACACACACACACACACACACACTTTAATGAGTGGGTGTTGTATAATTTAGCAGACATCACTGCCTGTGTGAGTGTGTGTGTGTGTGTCAGTCTGTGCGTTGCAGATTCACACAGTGATACTAACTGTAGTGCTGGTGTTATCTTTTTTTAACCTCAAGCAAATAAAAGAGAAGACTCAATACAGAGCAGCTTTTTGAAACAGCTGTTTAAACGACCAGGAGGTTCATTTCTATAGTTAACAGTGTCCTGTGGAGTTTTACTTGTAAACAAACTAAAGTTATGTTCAGTAAAATGTTGTGTATCCTAGAGCTCTAACAAACATGTTGTGTGCACTTCCATCCTGAAATAAACACCTGCAAAGATGATTTTTCAGGGTTTTTTTAAATTCAGCATTGTTTACATCCATATTTACTTTTCTTCTTCTTCCCTGCCTTTACTGCAGTGGTGGAAAGTAACATTTACTCAAGTACTTTAGTCCAATTTTGACTTTGCAGATTCACAACATTAATAGAAATATAAATCAACTAATACATGATGATAGAATAAGCTACCCAGCAGTATATACAGTAATTTAACTGATCCCCAGATCCAGTAATATTATTGTTCTGCATACTTTTACTTTTTATCTTTAAGTATATTTTGAAGTTAATACTTTTGTACAGTAATTAAGTAATTTTACACTGTAGTATTACTACTTTAAGTGAAAGATCTGACTGCTTCTTCCACCACTTCCTTACTGACACATTACTGCATATCTTGGTGAGTTACCGCCACCTGTAGATCAGTGGAAGAGTGTGAAACAGGAATGTGTATCTCACGTACGGACAAACAAAACGGAGACCCACTCGTAAAAAATGAAAAAACTAGAACAGTTTTAACAGAATACATCAAGTGTGCTGAGGAAGTCACAAAGAAGAGACGTCTCCTCCATTAAAGTCAATATAAATCATCAAATCAAATATCTCAGCAGCTGGAGTGCTGCTCAGGCACTGATGACCGGAGAACGTATAAATGACATTCTGTTTTAATCATTAGTACTGTTGTAAGTAACATATCTTGTATTGACTTTAATGGGAGAGACCTTGACGTCAGTTTAGATCAGCTTATAGGTCACTAAGAATTTCTACCATCCAGTGAGTTTGTATATTAAAAGTTCTTCCTATAACAAAATGTTATGAGTGGATCTGTGACTGAAATGTCTGAGTTCCTGGTGAGATCCATGCAGGTCAGTGAGTATCAGCAACACAAAGACCATAGCAGCTGCAGCCCACAAACACACACATGAAGAAGAAGAGCCTGCACAGTGTTTGCACAGCATGTGATGCAGACAAACTGTTGCTGTTTCTCTTCTGAAGATGAGTTGCAACCCATCAGTGACAGGTAATCATCACTGTAGTTCAGGTTTGTTGTTGTACTCACCGATCTGAACGGCATTCTGCAACAGCGCTGCGTTCAATGAAGTCCTCCACAGTCTGTCAAATCAGTTTGCTGGTTCCTTCTTCGTGGGTAATAGGACCGGTCCACTCAGCCTCTCTTGAACTCCAATTCTGAGCTGAAAGTGAGCGCTCTGCAGTTACAATATGACGGGGATTGTTGAACAGCACCTCACTGAAGGTAGAAGTCACTGCTGGAAGATCCACCATGAGCCTTTTTAACCAGCCTCTGCTTGCACCTGTTGGCCATGGAATTACATCCTGGGAGTGTTTGGTTTGTCTCACAAAGGTTAATCCTTTATTTTATTGCACTGTTGCACATTTTTACTGTCTGAAAACTGCTAAACCCCCGTCCCTAAGCTGCATCACGCTCCTTCAATAAGCCTTTTTCACAGAAGACATTTTGAAGGAAAAGCACATGTGTGAATAATACAATTAATAATGGCTGAATACCATTTAGCTGCTTCAATTTCACGTCAGCTGGGATTGGCTCCAGCCCCCACGTGACCCTCAAGGATAAGTGGGTATAGCTAATGGATGGATGGTATTGTTCATGCTGGCTTCCTGTCACGGCTCGCTGGGACTCTTGAATAAAACAAAGCCATCATTAATGTTATTAGTAACACCTGTGCTTTTCCTACTACGCCAAATCAGCCAGTCTGCACCTGTCCACACAGCCTGGAGAGGAGATCCAATCAGGTAACAGAACTGAAAACACCTGTGTGAGTGCAGCATGTGTGTGCAGGGTCTTTACAGCCACCTTTCAAGCCTAAAGGAGGAGAGTGTTTCACTTCCAGTCATCCATGAAACAATCTTCTGTTTCCATCACACAAAACAACACTTCTGCAGTCAATACAAATCTAGATTTGTTAGATTTTCTTCACAAAAAACCAACAACAAATTGTTGCCTCAGTACTCTGGCTCAATATTTTGCCTGCTTCACTTTTCCTCAGAACACACACACACACACACACACACACACACACACACACACACACACACACACACACACACACACACACACACACACACACACACACACACACACAGAGCTAGTTTTGCCAGGCAATCAGCATCTCATTCACAGCTGGAGTCTGGCAGCAGGTAACGCACACACGCAGCTTCAGGCTCATCACCAGCGCTGCTTTCAGCTGCCCTGCTGTCTTTAACTAACCTTCAGCAGGAATGCAGAATATTGGGAATCAACACACAACACACACACACACACATTCACACATGGAGAAGTGCGGGAAACAGGCAGAACATTTAAACAGTGTTTTTAATCCATAGTCCCCACATATACCCATTCATGGATGACTCCAGTGGGAATCAAACCCACAACCCCGGTGGTGTTAGTGCCTTGTGTGACCATTTGAGAGAGAGACAGAAAAAGAGGAAATGTAATTGCACGACCTCCGAATAAATCCAGAAATCCCTTAATAGGCACAGAGTTTGCTGTGTCATTTTTTTATGACACACACATCACAGGCTGAGTGGTGGTGAACCATACAAGCCTCTGGGTACCTATTCCACACAGACACACACACACACACACACACACACACACATACACACACACACACACACACACACATACACACACACACACACACACACACACACACACACCTCCATAGGTCTAATGGGAGTGTTAGCTGTTGAATTACAGTGATTAATTAGCAGAGTGGCTAACCAAGCCGCATGGCGGAAGGGGGGGGGGGTAAAAGCAGCGTTCAAAATGTTAATTTTAAAAGCAACCAAATGATATTTTTCACATTCATGTTGTGACCAAAAGTCACCGAGGTCAAGGACACTGAGGTCAACTCTGAAGCACTGAGGTCCAAGTCTCCATGAAAAAATTCCGACAACATGATGTCTGAGTCACAAAGTTCAGATCCAGGTCACAAAAGTCAAATCCCACTGATCCCAAATCCCACTGAAATCACAAATGTTTTAGCCAAGTAACCAACGTCATGTCCCCTGAGTCATTAACAGACTGGACTCAACCTGCATCTGAAACAAGACCTGGAGGACTAGAAGACTTGAAATACACAACACTACTGCAGCTCTGACACCGACAACACGAGGGTCAGTAAAGACATCTTAAAGCATTTTATATGAAATACATAAAATATAAAAATACTTTTGTTCTTCACCAAGACACCATCCAGCTCTACAGTGGAGTTACACAGATACACACAAGTACATCATGAGACATGAGCATTTAATATGGACACATACACATCTTATAAATACTACAGAATATATTTTTAACCATGAACTTCTACCTGCACTCAGCTGAGCAGTTAAAAAGGGGTTAAGAAGTGTGTCATGTATTAACTCTGAGGAAACAGCGCCCTCTACTGACCAGTAACTGCAGTTTATTAAATCCACATTAGAGATTTTGGGGTGTGTGTGTGTGTGTGTGTGTGTGTGTGTGTGTGTGGATCAGAGTCATTACATATTTGGTTTCCATGTCTATGAGAACAGATTTGATGGTAAATATTTAACTGTTCGTTCATCAGACAGTGGACAGTCACTGAGCCTGTACCTCACCAGGATCTCTGGAGCAGCTCTCTGACAGTTCAGTCCGGGATTCGTTTGCCTAAAAAGTTGGCAATATGAACACTTTTTCCAAACCCTGGTGTAGACCAAAAAACTGTACCACCCGAATGAGGTGTTCTGAGATCAGTTCTAGTTCAACTGATCACACTTTTTTTTAGAAAATGAAACGATATATCTATGAGCCATTTTTAAAGATTTACATCTTCAGCAGGAACCAGTGGGCACAGACAGGGTGGGGAAGTCAGAGAGTTTTGAGAGACGGACTAACACATTCTAGGTTTTGGTCTTTTCATGGGCTTTGCTGATCCTAAGAGAAATATAGAGCAACAACAGCCTTACCTTTTAAAACACAACAAAATTGGACATTTGGACACCTTTATCTCACTCACCTGGTAATCAGAATACATTCTTTTGTCGTGAATCTAAAAGATTTTTGGAAATTTTTAAGCTAAAGTGAAACCCTTAAATGCTTCAGTCTGTTTAAAATGGCTTTGCTTTCTTCAGCAGCACATTTACTACACTTTTTAAAAAAAGTTTAAAATATAATTCTGAAGCCTAAAACAGCTCAAATGAAGGAAAAACAGTAAATATGTTCTGATGTGATAAAATCAGTGTTTTAAAAATCTACAACAAAGTAACAGAAACTGCAAAACTCCTCGTATTGCCTCCATATCATTTTTCCTGTGAAGGTGGAAACACCTCCAGCCTGCTGCATGTGAACGTGAACAAAGCTCCGTTCGCACCCTGAATGCAGCATCCTGTCTTCATGGATGGACCCGCCGGGACGCAGACACACTCTGAAAGATTAAAGAGGATGGATGCTGCTGCACCGCACACAGGGATCTATTATCAACAGTAACTTCATACAGCACAGTATCATCATTTATAACAGCCGTGGGGTGAAGAGGTTTCTGCATGTTTTAATGTACTTACCATAAATTCTTTGTATAATACATCACTGCCAAATTTGCCAAATCAATCATCAGTTTTTTAGATTGATTTCCTTCCCTCCAGGCAGCCTGAGGCTACAGTTCATTTCAATAAAAATCAGCTCGAAACAGAGACTTCATGTCACCATCACAAGCTAATACATTTGCTATAAAGGAGTATTCTGAAAACTCTCTGTTGGTGCATTCAAGGACCTTTTGACCCTTGCAGTTTGAGATTTGTTTTTGAAAGAGTGAGCTTTTTACTGTTCAAATTCCTTTTTTTGTTTTCTTATTGTCTTCTAGACGTCACAGTTTGTGAGTGATATTCAGCAGCTGACCCTCCAGTCTTAGATGTCGAATCTTCAGAAGGTGAGGGACGTTAATTATAGCATTATGAAACAACAGCTCTTCTACTCCTTCCTTTTTCTTTTCCAAATCCTCTCAACATGTTTGTGTCTCTCGCACTAAATCCTCAGGACTCACCCCTCCCTCTCTGTCTCCAGACTCTCCAGTCCTCAGTTTCTCAGAGCCACAGCTCCCTCCATCGGATCATCATAGTTACGAGGACCCCCCCCACACACACACAGAAATAATGCATTCCCTAAGACCAACTCTTAACCTCACCTTAATCTAAACCTCATTCTAAAACCTAAAACCCTTAAACCATGTTCTAACCCCCAAACAGCGACAGTGCAGACTGGACAGAATGTTCCAAAATCTCCTCATTTTCTACAAGTGTCCTTATTCTCAAAAAAAGTCCACACTTTGGATGTTTATGTGTATGTAATTTAATGCAGATCTGGATCCAGATGCAGATTTTAAAATTCCACTCAAGTACAGTGGAGGTATGAGCTTTAGTTTTCCATTTCTATTTGTTATTATTTAAGGCAATAACGTTTGCAATGTAAAATGCCCAAATACAGTTTGGACTTGACTAACAGATGAACTGGTGTCACATAAATTTACCTCGATGTCGTACCTCTCTCTCTCTATCCTCCTTCCCTCTCTGACACAGTAAACACATTATCACAGCGCCTCAGCTCACGAGTAGAAACTCCTGAATAAACACATGAATACAAAAGTGAGTGTAGTAAGTTATAATTTAGCTCCACATCCTCCGGCTTGTCTGCCTCTCTCTCTCCTCCCAGGCAGTATTCATAATCCGACCTGACGTTCCTGACATCTCCTCTCCCTCCTGCCTCGTGCATCCATAATTAATCGTCAGTTGGTGGGGTTACAGGAGCCGCGTCAGCCGGGCAGAAACAGGTAGAGGTCGCAGGGTCAAGTTATCACGGTGAGAAAAACATGCCCGAATGGATCGTCTGTCAAAGCCGCAGACAGCTGAGAAAACCAGGAGAGACACAGAGTTCAGAGCAGCAGGGAGGAGGTCTGAAACCAAAGAACCCTGTATGAAACTCAATCAGATACAGCAGAGAGGACGAGAAGCAGAGCGAGATATGATGCAACATGATGATATAACACATGAAAAGATGTGATGTGAGCTGGAACATGTTAGGACAATACATACTTGTTTCTGATTGGCTGGCAGGTGTCTGAATCAGTAAGGTTTGACAGTCTTAATCTTGACCCAGAGTCCACTAACAGGCTTTTTCCAGAGCTTTCAACCACAGACACACTGTCATATTTTGCAGAAGGAGCTCACTGGAAACACACAAACACACACACAGCCTGCAGTTTCTTCACCTGCGGGCAGACATTGTTTAATAATGTTATTGATTGCTGTGTGTTTGTGCACTGACACGTGATCAGCCTGCTGGAGTGAACAGAGGAGGCGCGCGCACACACACACACACACACACACACACACAGAGCAAGAAGAATCAATAATGTCTTCTGATCAAGAGAAACACATCTACAGACAGACAGACAGACAGACAGACAGACAGACAGACAGACAGACAGACAGACAGACAGACAGACAGACAGACAGATAGATAGACAGACAGACAGACAGACAGACAGACAGACAGACAGACAGATAGATAGATAGATAGATAGATAGATAGATAGATAGATAGATAGATAGATAGATAGATAGATAGACAGACAGACAGACAGACAGACAGACAGATAGATAGATAGATAGATAGGCAGGCAATGTAAAAAAAAGAAAAAGGAATAGGAGGCAAAGAAAGAAAGAAAGAAAAAAGGGGTAAAGAAAGAAAACAACCATTTATTGAGAAACTGTATTGATTCAGTCAGTCAGCATTGTTTTCTACTCCACCATCAATAACACATACACTGCCTATCTCACTGTAAACACACACACACACACTGCAGCTACACTAAAACACTGGAGAGAAGATTAATTTCCTGGCGGCTGTGATGGAGGAGTCTCGTGGTGCTGTTATGATCCGGTGGAGCAGCTCAGTGAGCTGATTTGGTCCAGAAGAGCTCAAACTAATAAATTACATCATTTCTGATATGACGCTCAGAAATACACCACATAGTTTGCGCTGTTCCTTAAACATTTTAAAGTGAAAGTGTAGCAATCTGATGTAAATGCACTTTATTAGTTTGAGCTCTTCTGGACTGAGTCTGTCCTCTGAGCTGCCCCACCGGATCATAACAGCACCACGAGACTCTTCCATCATGGCCGCTGGGAAATTAATCTTCTCTCCACTGTTTTAGTGTAGCTGCAGTGTGTATTTGTGTGTATCTTGCAGGTCCTTGGCTGGGTGGAGCTGAGGTGTCATTACACTGACTGGGGACACCTGGCCAGTGTTCCCACGTTATGACAACACACACCTCCCATTATCTTACGCATTCATGCATCATCATACATCACTGATTCTGACTTTCACACCTCACTGTAATTTACTTTATTAAATGTAAGTTTGTCATTGCTAAGTTTGGCGTGCTTATCCCTTCTTGGTTTCGTCCTGCGAGGCATTTTTAGAGAACGAGGATGTTTTTGAAAAGTGAGGACATTTTTGGAAAGTGGTACCCAAATATAATAATGTCCCAACTTTCCAAAATGAAAAAATGAGGACATTTTTGGAAGGTGGGGATGTTTTTGGAAAGTGAGGACATCTTTAGAGAATGAGAACACTTTTTAAAAGGGGGGACATTTTTAGAAACGTATGTTTTGGGACAGTGAGCACATAGGTCAGAAACAGAGACCAGTGACAAACACAGTACAAATGTGTCCGTGTACAGGAGAGACAGTGAACGCCTCACAGCGCAGTGGAGAAACATACCATCAATAATAAACTCTCAAACACACATTTACTCACTATAACACACACACACACGGTGGAGGCCCTGAGGGGCCGATAGAGGAGGCTGAGCTTTCATTAGTGGAGCAACATGCCTGATTAAACTCCTCATGGCCATGCGCGCCATGACACACACACACACACACACACACACACACACACACACACACAGCTGGCCTAATCAATGATTAGTAATTGGACCTGCAGGGAGACAGAGCAGGAGGGTCCTGTGATGTATAGTGAAACAAATGAGTGTGTGTGTGTGTCTAAGGAGAGACACAATGAGGGAGGAAGGAAGGATCACTGGTGTGAAATGAGACAAATGAGTGTGTCGGGGGGCTTTGTGTGTGTGTGTTTTTGTGTTCATTCTTGTGTGTGGCCGTTTGAGTGTATGACCATTGATTTGTATTTTCTGTGTGTGTGTGTGTGTGTCATTCCTGCTGCATCACGACATCAAAGCGTTTCTGTCACTTTGGAGTCCTGACACGCCGCGCCGTCAGTCAGCCGTCACCGGGCCGTGTGTGGACGACTGTCCAGGTGGCTGATTCAGCATGTCGATCAGTGAGAGAGCTCTCTGATTGGCTGTTCAGACTGCTGAATAGGTGCTTTTATTCATTAAGTAATTTTTCTTTATGTCTCACAATGTTTTTTCACAAGCAGCACAAAACAAAGCAGAACATCACATTGCCGGCTACAATGGTTTTATTCTGTTAGTTTGTATTCCAAGCACATGATGAGACCTTACCGATCACCTCTGTAAATGGCAACCTATGATTGATCAGAGTCCAGCATGTAGTCTGCCATGTCTCTCAGCCAAGTCTCGACAAGAGTGTAGAACTCTCTGATCCCCTAATCTGACACAGAGACCATCGAGTCTGATTGTGGCATTAGAGAGACAGACAGACAGACAGACAGACAGAGCAAGTGAGAGGAGGTCAGAAGGTTCAGTTCCAGTGTAATGTGAGGTTTTTGCTCGTCTTTAGTCAATTCAATTCATTTCAGTAAATCTTTATAGTCCCTAGAGGGCAATTGTGGTGCAGCATAAACAACAGAAAACACTATCAAAAATAAGTAACAAGAAACATACTGTACATACGACAGCAACAAAGACACTTTACACAACAGGTAACAGCAAACATCAAGTTTGCAAAGTGCAATGACTCAAATGTACAAAGTGCAGCCATGAAATGTGGACTATAGTAGCAGCAGTTGCCTTAGGGATGAAAGAGCCTTGAGCTCTGGCGCTCCTGATCCGACGGACCCTATTCATATGGAACTCCTGGTGCAGATCGGACAAGAAAGGTGACCTTTCTGACCAGATGTCTGTTGTCAGTCAGTCGCTTTAACACCTGCACGTCACTCAATAAATGAAAAAACAAATTTTACATATCTGCGTCAAGTTTGAAAAAGTCCAGTTCCCTGGCTCCCTGTCGACCCAGGACTGTGTAACCTGCTCTAGGGGGCAAAGAAAGAAAGAGAAAAACTTTATCCATCAGAAAACTCCACATCAGTCCCCATGACGTTGCCCCATAATTTCCAACTATAATTTATTCAACTAACTGCTAACAGAAGGGAAATCCAGCCAAACGCTCTACCTGTAAAAGGAACAGCATGTGACCAAAATAGGAATGAAGTGAGAACCATAACTTAACTTGCTCAGGTGTGGCCAACAGCAGGGCTGCTGGATCGTGGATGAGCCTCTTCTCTGCAACAATCAAAATGTGAGGATCAACAGTCAGTCAACCAAATCTAAATTCAAGTTTTATTTCAATGCAGCCTGGATAATATTAAGAGGAAGAGAAGTTATATCAACAAGTTGTATTATTGTTTTTATGCAGTGATAACTTTTTTAAAAATTGACCTTTCTTTATGAAATCATTATTTGTTATTAGACATTGGCTGTTGGATTTTCAAGCAGACAGCTGATTTATTTTCTCAGAACAAAAAAAAAACCCAACATTTTAAGCATTTATCAGCTTGGTGGTCCATGATGCAAGACACTGAAATAAATCACAAACATTAAAAATTTCACACTGATGTCTAACCTGCCTGACATTAACAACACTGAGAATTAACTTTTAAAGTTTTATGTTCTTACTGCAGATTTTAGTTTGAATAGAAAACTGAAAGGACCTGAAACCAGAGGCTGAACTGGAAGGGAGGAAACCAACCTACAAAGTGTCTGTATGATTTGGAATTCAACCAGGAGGAATGTCAATTATTCACTATCTGTATTAAATTGGCTGAAACGTGCAAAACCACCAGTGTGGCCATGGATGAGAGTTGAGAACTCGTCACTGTGTTGCCTCACCGATGAACTGGATGAAAGTGGAGAAAGACTGAAGGGTTTGATCTGCGGCCTGTGTCCGTCTGCTGGCTGCAACGAGCCGTTTCATTGGGTTTAATAAAGCAGAGCGTGTTAACAACTGAAGCCAAACTGCTAACTAGTCAATTTTATTTTTATTTCCCAACCAGAAATCTGCATTTTGTTTATTTCTCAGCCAATTACAGATCAATATAAACCTGTAGGACTGTTTTCTGTTGTGTGTTGATTTTTGACTTTACCTTAAAGGATAACTCTGGTGATAATCTATATTTTTCAACAGTGAACTAACAAGTATTGTGTGTGAATCAAAGCCTGATATATCTTCAGCTCCATTGTTGTCCAAAAACGCACACTGTAGTTTATTTTGACTCAATCCCACATACGCCCTCCTGCTGCCCCAAATACTCACTAGAACACCAAATGTGGATTAATCCGCCACTGAAAATAGTCCCCAACAAACGCACTATTTCCTCCTGTTTGAGTGACGTTTGTTAAAAATGACAGTGAGCAGCTGTTTTAGGAAATTACTGAGACTTTAAAGAAATTAAACTATTTGTGTGCGAGGTGTTTTTAAAGATGTATTCAGTAGTAGTATTCATGTCTTCAGTAGGAACCAATGGGCAGAGAAGTCAGAAAGTACTGAGAGATGGACTAACACATTGTTGGTTTGCCCTTTTTTTATGAGACTTATTGATAATGAAAAAATATAGAAAAATACCAGCCTTATCCTTTAACCAAAATATTTCACTATAAACTCAACCAGCAAAAAACTGAGCCAAAATGTAATAAATACCGTGGGTGTTTGTTGTCAAACTCGACTGACAAAAATAAAAGCAGACATGATGTCTAACAAAAAGTTTCAAGTCAGTGTAAGTTTAATTCTGTATTGTGCAGAAGTCAGTGGAGATGGCTGCCTAGAAAAGAATCAAAGATCTAAAACACGATGACTTGCTCTGCGGTCAGCAGTAATGTAAAGTGTGATGATCTGTGTAAAATGGGCCAAAAGATAGAAAACACTTGTCTGTTCTTCTAAAAAATGAAAAGGTCTGCCACTTGATGGAGTTAGTACAAAACCTGAACAGTCAAACTTTAAACCTCAGAAGAACAGAAGGTCCGATACGGTCAGAAGACTACACAAATGTGTAGGTGTCGTCTGTATGAGCCTGTCATGGCGGTGTGAGGGTTTGATCTGCGGCCCGTGTCCGTCCGCTGGCTGCAATGAGCCATTTCATTGGGTTTAATAAAGCGGAGAGTGCCAACAACTGTCATCTGAGCTGTGAAGCCAAACCTCCCCACGTGCTCCAGATTGGAGAGTAAAAAGAAACGAACCCGCAGCCTCAGACAGCGAGGGTCCTCCTGGCCATAAGGAGTCTATTATGCTCCCGTGTGTCACGCAGCCATCTTTGTGCCGGCTCGGTGCCATGCTGTGGCGTTTGTAAAGGCCCGGCCCGGCAGAGTGCTGGCACACGGCGGTCAGGACACGCTGCTAAATCCCATTAGAGTCCGTCCAGAGGATACGAGGCTGCCAGTTACTGTCAGTCATCATCAGGCTTTTCCCTCAGGGAGCCGCCACGCTTTTAATTAACCTTAAGAACAAGAATCACAGTGACGAGCTGATTAGCTTTAATATACGAGACACATATCACAACAACACCACAACCTGTAGAGGACACAGAGGAAATATCGCTAAAGACACATCTACTATGGGCTTAAAATGTGACTTTCTACATGTGCTTTAGATTAGAAACAAACTCTGAGATCCAACACAGCAGGACTGTGAACAAGAGACCAATGAAAGTATAAGAACAGCAGGGTGGTAGCCAGGATTTTAGAAATGCTAAAATCATCCCAAGTTGCCCCCAAAATGCCGGAACTATTAACTAAATAATGAATAACTGAATTCTGAGGTATAAAGAAATGATGAAGCCTTAATTTATTATTTTGTGTCTAAAATTGGTCAAAATTAAACAGATTGAGTCTAAAAATACTGGAATCAGCTCATAAACTAATCACCATGTGTACATTTTTAATTGTTAAATGTAAACTCCCTCCAGCCTGATAAAAAACCCTTATATATTAAAAAAGATTAAAAGTTAATAAATAAAAACAATGCTGAGGACGTAACTTCATTTTCCTCAATTGTAGCTATACAGCCCTGGAGGAATTAAGGAAGCTAAGGAAATAAAAAAGTTAAAAATAAAAACAAATATAGGCTCAAAATGTATTTAAAATTCTATATATTTTAAATTAAAATCAAGTTATACCACAGTACAACCATGAGATACAAAGAAAACAAAATCTGGAGTACATAAAGCCACTTCAAGTTAAAATTCAGGACCACCTCCGCACCTCTAGTTCCCAAATTAAAATCATTTTAACAGGGACATTACCATAAAAATACCTTACAGTTAAATTAAATCACTGCTGTGTACCACACACAAGTCTCAAATAACCGTTCTATTGGCTGAACTTTTTAAAATGTGTAACTCATTAATGGACTTTGTTGCAAAATCATGTCATTTCATAAATGACCTGTAGCCACAGCTTCACACGTTCCTG
Organism: Macquaria ambigua; assembly: GCA_008360985.2. Classification (NCBI taxonomy): domain Eukaryota; kingdom Metazoa; phylum Chordata; class Actinopteri; order Centrarchiformes; family Percichthyidae; genus Macquaria; species Macquaria ambigua. The sequence continues at coordinate 29,826 of VMKM01000993.1, forward strand.
TGTGGTTTGAAGAGAAGAGCTGAAGCCGGTTTAACACACTGTTCCTTTCTGCTGAATATTTCAGTGATAATTTTAATTGGTACAGAAAGTTTGGGGGGTACTTTTTTGGAGTGGCTTTTATCTCTGTGTCATTTAGCACATTAATATGCAGAGTGACGTCTAATATTAGTTTTTCTGCTTTTTGTTGCACTTTGTTTTTAATACTTTTAAACATCCAAAACAACTTAAAGTCTACAGCTACCTGAGTAAGACTCAAATTCACTTTTTATTATTGAGGAAAGGGTTGATTTTGAGTCATACTGTGTTTCTAAAACTGGGTGGAGGTTATAATTTACCATCACACCACCTCTCTCCTCCTTCCTCCCCTCCTGTCCTTTTTCCTTCCTTCCTCCCCTCCTTGGCCGTGCTGCTCCTCTGCTTGGCCGCTTCCATGTATCGGCCCACAGCAGCGCACTGAGACGCTTCTAATCCTCTTTTGATGAACTTGGTTAATAGACCTCCTGCAGCGGACTTTGGCTCTGTTCATTAGGCAGCACACGACCCTCTCCACGCCCCCGCAGCACGCACTGCGCGGCCCCCATCTCTATAAATGCACCCATCAAAGTGAAGAAAGTTGAACGTGTGTTACTTTGTGGAAGTTCTCAGTGAACTGACTGTGTTTGGTCTTTGGTACAAGTTTGTTCCGAGGAAGAAGAAGAGGGATGCCGCCGAGTAAAAGCCTCTTTGCGCCTTTCATCTCTGTGGACCCGGAGGGAGGAGTCGGCCCCGCGGCCCCGGTGGCTCTCCACGCAGACATCCACGCTCTGCTGCAGCGGAGCCGCGCGCATGAGCGGCCGGGGGCAGAGCGCACCAGACGAGGCTGCGACCACCGAGACCCTCCATGCGCCATCGTGGAGCTCCGGCTGGGCCCCCCCGGCGGCGCGCTGCACTACCTCCAGCCGGACAAGTGCGCTCTGGAGCGGGCGCAGAGACGGCGACGCCTTGCTGCCAACGCCCGGGAGAGGAGGAGGATGCTGGGGCTCAACGTCGCCTTCGACCGGCTCCGGAGCGTCATCCCCAACCTGGAGAGCGACAAGAAGCTCTCCAAATCTGAGACGCTCCAAATGGCGCAGATTTACATCGCCACCCTCAGCGAGCTGCTCCAGGAGGGCGCCTGCGGAGCCTCGGTAACGACCCGCGCACCGCGGCCCCCGGGGGCCGCTTCGCCCTCACAGGGGACCACACTTCTGGAAGGGGAGCCATCGGGGCCAGTCAGGGACTTTCACACCGGGAAGAGCAGTGGAGGCCCGGTGCGCACAGAGGAGGAGCAGAGGAGTTATGATGAGGACATGTGGGAGAGAACGAGCGGGACCAAGTGACATTTAAAAGCTGAATTCATTTTTAAAAAGACTTTTTTTCTATTTTCCTACAAGACTAATTATTTGGTCCCTGTTGTCCTGCAGTAAGAAAAGACATTAAGCTCCAAGATTTCTCATTCTGTGATGCAATTTTTCATTATCTTCGATTTAAAAGAATGATGTATTTTAGATGATTGAGAGGTCCTGGTGTCTAAAACTGTATGTATTCCTTGAGTTAAAATATATTTTACTTGCCAACAGCACAAAGAATGAATTTCTGATATTATATTATTATGCAACATCTCTATTTTCCCTCATGACCAAGCAGGTTGTAGCTGAGCTTTTGTCAGCAGACATGTTTTCCAATAATCTGAAAAAGGTTTGCAGATGAAAGAGAAAAACTGTTTCACACCAAAATTCACCTTTTAATAAGTTTCATCTCCGGGCCCGATGATTCTTTGAGAAATGATCATCAATTACGGGAACACAGAGAGAAAAGAAAGACGGAGCAGGACGTACTGAAAGTAGCAATTTTTATTATTTTAAAATTATGTACAGGTAACCAAAGACATCAGTCTGCAAACTGGTACAAAGATCAAGTTTTCCTGCAGTTGGCTTGTTAAGAAGCTCTCTGTCCGTCTGTCCAAAACAACAACATGACTGGGAGAAAAGGCTTTAGAAAATGAAAAATAGAGTCAGATTCAGAAAAGTAGAGTCTACCGGCCTAAATTTAAATTTAACCCCCCACTCCCCCCACCCCACCCACAATCCCACCCCACCCATTACCCTTCAGCCTCTCCTCCTACATGAGGAAATCAATCTATGTACAAGAACTATGTACAAAAAGCTCTTCAGTTAATTCTTCCAGACGTCTGTGAATAAAGCTCTTTAAAAGAAAAGGAGTGTGAGGGTTAAACTGTGTGTGTGCGCGCGTGTGTGTGTGTGTGTGTGTGTGTGTGTGGGGGGGGGGGGGGTAATGGTCACAGAGGAACAGACAATTAACGTGATGAACATGCTTGATGACACGTTTTGAACTTTTACAACGAATGAAAAGAACCCCCTCCCCCACAATTATATCTTAATTTTCCAAATTGACATCTCTGTCCGAAAATACAAACTACATAACTTCAGGCTTTCTGAGACTTTCTAGGGGAACACAGAGACACATACATTTGTTTGTACACTTTAGAGAAGTGCCACGGATTATTTTGAAAGTTTTTCTTGTTTAAAAAAAATATTACATTTTCAAGTATGAAGCCACATTTCTCATATTCGACATCTTTTACATCCTTCCTCTGCGTCTCAGCCCACCAGCTCGTCTTCAACACAGCGAACAAGACGGAACAAAAAAAAAAAGTTGGTATCACTTTCTAATAAGGCAGCCTTTACAAATGGGTTATTCTGTTGTAACTAGTGGCTTTATTAATGACTAATAAATCATTTATCAATGCTTTATAAATTAGTTATAAGGGGAACTCCACCAATTTTACACATGAAGTTCAGTAAGATAACAGTTATGTCTTCTGTGTCTCAGGAGGGGTTTGAAAAAAGTCTGAAAACAACCCTGATGATGGATGATTGGTGTTGGAAATGTAAAAATACATCACTTCACAGAAAACTCAGATAGGTTAGATCTGACGGTGACAAAAGGATCAGAGGAGGAGTTTTCCATAAAGTTGAACTACAAACTGTGAACTTTGGGATTCGACAGCTACAGCTGAAGTCTCTAAGTCTAAAAACAACCAAACAGGAAGAAAAAAGTATCAACTTGATCTTTGAAAGCCTCTCTGCTGGTGGTTCGGTTCAAACCAAAGAAAAGCAGCTCGTCTTCACCTCTCAGACCGGGGCACCTCGGCTGCCTTTGTGCTGTAATTGAGGGCTTTTCTCCGAGCGACAAGAACACACGTGGGCGGTAATTGAAAGGACCTGAAGGAGGACAGGTTCTGGTCCAGAGGGCTGGGGTCCCGCTGAGACACAAAGCTTTGATGTCGAGAGAGAGGGGGGTCGATTCTTTGAAAGGAAAAAGTTTCCAGAGAGTTTTAACAACCTTGAGAGTCATTTGGTTTCTGTACTCTCAGGTGTGTTGGTGGGTGCTGACTGACTGAGAGCGGGCTTGGCATGCTGGGAGAAGCACCAGTTTCAATAAGAACAACAACCGATTTAAAAGCAGCTAGTTTGCTACAGAGGTTGAAGAGGGAAGAAAAGCTCTTCCAAGGACAGAAAATGCCTGCAGATGAAAAACACCTAAAAACAGACCTCATGCAAACATTTACGGGCAGTCCCACCCTAAAATACCACCTTAACTTCACAAAAGCCTGCGATCTGGGGTCTGAACTCTGGTCATTTCTGTGCTCTTCAGTCAGAAAAGATCAATACTTTTGATTTCTCTGCCTCAAACTGCCTCCTTCCGACAGAGTCGAGAGGTCAGAGCAGCAAAAAGAGAAGAAGAAGAAGAAGAACACAGCATGTAAAGCAATTATTTTGGTCAGTAGTTGTGGTTTTTTTTAACCACTTGACTTGTTTTGGCGATCATCAGCTCCAGAGGCAGAGCTGAGGGGTGCAAGGCTTTGATGACAGGCTGGAGAAAATTGCAGCTCCACTCCAATCTATCACAGATCGATACAAAGGCGCAGCGTTTTCACGAGAGCGGGTGAGCAGGTGAGAAAAGAGCTGAACTGTGAGGAAACTTTTGAAAGGAAACGGATCAAAAGCAAAAAAAAAAATTGTTCTGAGCAAGTTTTATAAATAGAGGAAGGGTGGGAAACAAATACTGGATTGGATTGTACCTTTAATGAAAGTAAAATAAAATCGGATCACAGCTGGGGTGCGGGGTGCCATACCTCATTAAGTTATAATAAAGGTAAATTCATCTGAAGTCAGTTTAGGGGAAAAAATAAACTCCATTTTCATTCACTTATCAAGTTTCCACTGCTGAAAACATTTAAAAAAAAAAAAAACAGTGGAACGTTCCTTTAACTGGAGGATGAGGAGGATGTCTGGTCACAACAGGGAGAGGAAGATGAAGATGTGTGTGTTTGTTGTGTGTGTATTAGAAGAAAGAAACACGCCTGTTTCCAGCAGTGAACTTAATCTGAGGTGATGATGGTGGTGGTGATGATGAAGATGAAGGAGATGGTTGTGGGGTGTGTGTGTGTGTGTGTGACAGGCTTCTCTCTAGCAGTGCTCCAGATAGTCAATGATCCGGGAGATGGACTTCTGTCCTGTGGTGCCGACGTCACACTGCAGAGAGAGAGTAGAGGTCAGTTACCACACACACACACACACACACACACACACACACAATATTCACTGATCATCTCATTGTTCAGCAATAATGATTAACTGATCATTTCACAAATTCATCCACTCTATCACATGAATTCATTCATACATCATGCTAATTATCCATCATAATGAATTCACTGATAATGTCATTAATAAAGTAACCTGCTAATCAAACCTGGTGGACAGGTGCACAGGACAATGTGAAAGATTTCTATCTTGTTTGGTATTTTGATAATTTGTTGGGCTCATATTTGTAAGGCCTGATATTTCCTGAAATACATATTTTTTACATTTGTCATCACTATCACTGCATTAAAATACAGGCCATGTGCTGTGCAACAATAGACTATTAGTAGTTTTCACTTGAAGCATTGACATTGACTATTTACTACATATATCCTATAACAGTAATTGACTGCATCATCCTTGTGTTCATAAGTAGATGTATGATTTGTTTTTCTTCAAGATTAATAAGATATTCCTACTTTGAATCTGAGACTTTGGTTATCATGTGGTGATGATGTGTTCTGAAGTATTATAAACAGCTGCGACTCACAGTGAGGTTCATGAAGTTGAGGAACTTTTTCAGCATTTCTGTCATGATGGAGAAATCTCCTTTAGGCAGGTTCTCCCTCACAGTAGTCACATTCAACTGGTGGAGAGACACAGAGAGAGTCAGAAAACATGATAGACACAACACAAAGACTCACTGGATGGTTTGATGAAGCTGATGATGATATCGAACAACCAGTGGAACCTTTCAGACAACACCAAAATAATGATGCATCATTAGACAAATGACCACAGTGGTTTTATTCTGTTGTTAATTTGACCTAAGTTCATATTAAAAGGGGTAAAAATCCTCAGAAGGTGGCGACTCCAAATATTTGATTGAATGATTTGAGTTCTTTCAGGTGTGAAGTAATAATGACGGGAAACCAATGCACCTGCTTGTTGAAGCTGATCAGATTTTATTTTGGACCTTGGACAGAGCATCAGTGCTCTTATGGCTGCCATTCAGCACCAGCAGCCCTTATATTTTTCACTTAAAAGTTAATTTGCTTTAAGTGACATAAAAACTTGAAAGTCGACAACTGGTCAAACAGCAGTATTGTGAGAGTATGTGTGCATCACTTCTATAAAGAGTGTGTGAGAGACAGAAAGAGTGTGTGTGTGTGTGTGTGTGTGTGTGTGTGCGTCTCACTCACCGAGCTCCCCTGACACAGGCAGCCCAGCAGCAGTGCTGTGTAGGAGGCCACGATGCTGTCCTCCATGTGCTTCCCTGCATGCTGCAGAGCTGAGAGGAGGAAGATGAAGAAACATGTTCAATTATTATGTTCTTTTTCTCAAATTGACACTTCAGCTGGTACCATCTAAAAAGATAACATGGTTGAACCTTTGTTGAGGTCCAGCTCCTCGTCCTCCTCATCCTTCTCCTTCTTCTTGTTGTCATCCTGTCTGTCGGAGTCGTTGTTGTTGTCGTTGGCGACCCACTGGATCTCCCCGCCGGTCTCCTGCCACTCCCCGCTCTGGTCCAACGCAGGCTTCGGCGCCTCCTTGATGAGGTCATCCGTCTGCGCCTCAGCCAGGATGGCGGCCCGCTCCCGCTGGAGGAACAGCTGAGGAGGACGAACGGGAAAACAGTTCACTAAAACCCCCACGGTTAGCAACGTCAGCATAGCAGGTTAGCATGTTCAAAGCCCTTAAGTGAAGAATTATTTTGTAGTGACAGCATCTTTCAAATTGTTCTGATCACCAGAGTTTTTGTTTTGGGACAATCCAAGTGAAACCTTCAGTCTCAGAAGCCCCCAGTTAAAAATGTCTGCCTCAGTATATTTTATGATACTGCCACTGGGGTGCGCCAAAGTCAGAAATTTTTAAATCCTATATATATAGATATATATATATATATATATATATATATATATGTTATTATATATATATATATATATATATATATATATTACATATTACAACTACAACTGTAGAAATGCCTGACGAATAGGAGTCCGAAAAAAACCCTCTTTGCTGTTTACAGCTGGGTATGAATTTCTTTTGTATATTTTTTTTGTCAATTTGTACTTTATTTTATTCTACTTTGACTGTTTCTACCCCTAACCGTACCTTTACATCTCCTGTTTAATGGATGAAAAAAGCTCCACAAATCTTTAAAGCAGTTGTGTTTTTCAAAGCAGTCTTAAGGAACTGTGTTGATTATGTTGCCTTAATCTTAAATTCAACTGTCATCTAAAAAATATTTGTGGTCTAATGCGTTTTAAATGTGGATGAAAGTCCCTTGTTGAAGCCTGAAGTCAGGATAAGCATGATATCTTTCATTACTCCCAGTTTCTTGAAATTGGAATTACTAATACTGAAAAAGTCACATCCTGTCGTAGCCATTCTTTTTGTTTACTTTGACTATTTTACTTTTGGAATAAATTATCTCCAGCTCTCCTCTCTTGTTTCTTAGTTGTTGTTACTCTCTGTATGTCATCAGGCTGCTGTTGCTAATTCTACTGTTGACCTCTCTGGAAGTCAGTCTGGATAAGCACATCAGCCAAATCTGATTATATGGGATGATTCGATTTAAATGAAGCTTTAATGGTGCTCATGGGAAACTGAGCTGCCACAGCAGTAGAGAACAAAACACAGATGAGACGAATAATACGACTATTAATTTACAGTCTAAAATGTATGTGATCAGCTGAAATATTTCTCATACAGCACCTGCTACATAAATTACTCCAAGGCTGCTTGTGCTTCACTAACCTGTGTGCACAGGAAAGACAGAAACTGTAGGAAACGTTTCAGTGCTGTGAGCACTACAAATTAAACTCCATTTACCTCCATTATTCTGGGGTGGAGGCAGAAATCTCAGACAGTTATCTCAAAATCTGACAAATAAAAGCAAACTACCTGCAACTAGATAACACTAGAGGCAAGTCAGAAAACTATCTTGATAATTGCTTAATCGTTTAAGTTATTTATCAAGCACAAATGCCAAACAATCCCTGTTTCTAGCTTTTCAAATGTGAGGTTTGCTGCTTTTGTCTGTATTACATCATAATCGAAGATCTTTGCATTCTGGACTGTTAGTCTGACAAAAAACTGAAGACGTGACTTGGGCTCTGGGAAGCTGTGATGGGCTATTTTCCACATATTATAGACTGAACGTTTAATTGATTCATCCAAAAAAGAATCGACAGATTAACAGATAGTTGCAGCTTTAGGCTGGACTGATGCTAAGCTGCCACGTACCTGTACAAGTGCAGCGATGGCGCTCAGTGGGCTGGTGCTGGTGAGGTCCTGGTGCTGAGGGTTCAGCAAGACGGTGGAGTTGCAGGGACCCTGACCTCCCTCCATCTCCATCTCCATCAGACAGTACTTGTTCCTGGCACTGTACTCCACCAGGTTGATCAGCAGGCCCAGACCCTGAACACCACACACACACACAATTTTTCCATTTTTGGAATAAACACTCGTACGTGCCTGTGAGTGTATGAGAGTGTGTGAGTGTGTGTGATACTCACCAGCACTCGGATGTCGAACCTCTGCTCTTGTGGAAGATACTGAGGGACTTTGAGAACACAGTTCAGAGCTGTCACTATTAAATCCTCCTGTTCTCCTGTCTTCGTACTGCCCCACTCTGCACACACACAGGTTAACACACATGAGTACATAGTGCAATCAAGCACAGGTCAGCTGTTTGTAAGAATTCACCAATCCACTCAAACTAATCAACATTTCAGTTTCCAGTAAAACTCCAGTGAACTTGTTTATGTGCCAACAATCAGCAGCAGTTAAGTGTGTGCACTAACCGTTGTCGTGCGTCAGGTTCAGCAGGACTCCTATAATGGCCCTCATACAGTCCTCCACTGCTTTCCCCACCACGGCTGCATCTGAGTTCAGCTCCCGGCTGTAACGCTGGATCATCTCCTCACACCTACTTAAAGCCCTGAGAGAGATGACAAGAGGAGAGGAGAGGAGAGGAGAGGAGAGGAAGAAACAAGAGAGGAGAGGAGAGGAGAGGAGAGGAGGAAACAAGAGAGGAGAGGAGAGGAGAGGAGAGGAGAGGAGAGGAGGAAACAAGAGAGGAGAGGAAGAAACAAGAGAGGAGAGGAGAGGAGAGGAGGAAACAAGAGAGGAGAGGAGAACAGTTAAAACAACATTCTGTATTAAAAACTAACATGTTTCCAGTGTTCGGATCAAAGAGATGCACATGAGAACAAAAACAGTCTTTATGTGAAGCGCCCTCTCCCAATTAAGAGCCAACTGCAAGACAAGACAATGACCTGATTAATTGAATAACTGTCCTCAAATAACTGGAAAAAAATCTCTGCCCACCTGAAAGTAAGACAGGTGCGTTGGAGGTCACTCTGCTGCTTACTGCTATATTTATTTACATTGGTCTACCTGATATAACCTTCATCATATATCTTCATCATACAGATACAGGTCAGGTATATGAGGTATATACGGTTACGTAGACCAAAATGTTGTAAATAAATATAGCAGCACTAAGCCAGACAGTGTGCAGGAGTTTCTTTTTTTAATTTATGTTTTTATTCATCATAGCTTTCCTGTGGATTTACCTACTTTGTCTCATCAGAAGAGAAGTAAAAAGACTTTTATAGTCCCTTGATCATCACCAACACAAACAAACTTAAGTCACATCCAGATCATCTGGATCTATCTCAACCTGACTCTCCTCTTTCCTTTTCTACTCCATCATAAAACAGAGCAGCATTCAGGGGAAGATGTGTCCATGTCCCCACACACACACCCACAGGCCGGCTGCAGCAGCAGAAAGGGTGAAGCAGGTCAGCCGCCTGATGCAAATAACTAGATTAAATCTAATGGCAGCGGTGACTGAACAGAGAGCAGAACCCAGAGTCTGAACACCAGGACAGAATGAGAGGAAGGAAATAAAAGGAAGAAAAAGGGAAAGAGAAAAGAGGGGTGTCAATACAAAATGAAATGTGGCTTATGGAGGGCGACAGTAAGACAGGATAGGAGAGTTAAGGGAGAACGGATAAGAAAACTACAGAGAAAAAATAGGTTAAAATTTGGGGTATAATTTGCTTTTTATGGACAGAGTCAATGAAGCAACAACATTTTTTCTTTCTATTCTTCATCTTCAAGTTCATGGGCTAAATTCAATGTGCAGCTAAGACAGGAATAATGGATGTAACTATGAAAATAAGGCCCGAATTGCAATAAACCGCAGTTATCTAAGAGAGTGGCTCGGGGGATTATTGAATTAGTCCTGCAGACAGCTGAAACACTCAGAGAGGCATAGGGGTGAGTTTGGGTTGAAACAATAAGGGAAGAGTGTACGGTAACCAAGAGGAGAAAACGGAAGAGAGAAAGCCAAAGAGGAAAGTGAAGTCGGATGAAAGAGGAGGAGGAGAAGAAAAACAAGAGAAAAAGGAGGAAACAATGAAGAGTAAATGATAGTGGAAGAAGACCTGGAGTCAATTCAAGCAAAGATTACGTGTGTGTGTGCGTGTGCGCGCGTGTGTGTGTGCAGTTTAGGTGGCAGTGTTCGCTCGCTCACCCTGTGGTTTGGGGGTTAATCGAGTTACCAGAGAGGACAGCTGAATGCTCAGACTGAGGCCTGTGTCACCCACTGAAACAGCAGCTCTTTGTTGACCCATTTAGCCTTCATCCTCATCTTCACCCCACCCCCCACCCTCACTGCAGACCTTCTGTAGGGGGCAAAGGTCCGGTCACACAGAGGGTGAAGGAGGAGGAGTGAGAAGGTAAAGTCATTCAGCACTACGTCCTTCCACTGATACTGTATTTTTCAGGCCGATATTGACATTTGAGATATTTTGTTTTTTAACATACAACACATGTTGTAACAAAATTAGCTTATTACAGAATTGTAACTAAGATATGTACTGAGTGGGACATTTTACAGTTGAATAATAAGCTCTCTGGTGCACAGCCAACCAAAGAGTCCAAGGTCAAGAATTAATGATTATTTCTAAAAAATATATAAATAACAAACTATATGTGGACAAATCATCAGATGTATCATCTCTGGATAAAACAAAAACACCAATATGTGCCTGAAATACTTCAGCAAAACAAAAAAGAGCAGGGTCAGGTCATTTCCACAGTGGACTACACTTTCTCTCTCTGCTGACGCTCTGCCAATGGTGGGGGCCAAGGTCAGAGGGCAAAGGTCAGTGCTATGACTGACATGATGTCACCACCAGGAAATTGAACAACAAAACCCTGATAATGATACGCATAATAACCATCATGCATACTGAGTCAGACTGGTACACACACACACACGATTCATATAGACACACAGTCTATACAGTACAGATGTACAGCTGAGTCAATCTGAAATTAATATTTTTTCAGCATCGTTATATTTGAAAGTTTTCATGATAAACAATTGAAAGTATTCAGTATGTCCTCAAGAATGTTCTTAAAAAGACCTTTTGACCATCATGGGGCACTAAAATCTCTAGTGAAAAAAGAAGAAGAAGCCTGCGTGCGCGCGTGCATTTGCTCACTTTGCAGAGGAGATAATGAGTGAGGAGTCCTTGTAGGCGATCAGGTAGCTCTGGTTCTCTGGGTTGTGGACTGTCACCTGTAAGTACAAAAACAAAGACCATTACTTTTTCCCCACAAGGCAGTTTTTGACTTCTAGGATGGTTGCACTCATTTTTGGCATTTTACTTATGAATTCTAATCAGGTACGTTTTGAAACCTTAGATTATCAACAAGAAATACACATTTACATTTCAATTTGGGAAGTAAGTGACAACATCAGATTTGAACTTCTCTCTCGCTGCTGTAAAGTTTCACTAGGTCTTAAGAAGACTGTGGGTGGAAAGTTAGAGGAGTTTGTCCTGTTTGGTTTTTCCTAAATCTCCCTACAGTCTGTGTGTCACTTACACTCTCCAACACCCGTAAACACCTCTCAGCTCCCCACAGAGACGACACCAGCTTCTCCTTATCGTCCTCCTGGTTTAAGTTATTAACACACTCCTTCACTGTGGGGGGAGAAATAAAAACAGGGAGACAGAATCAGAAACCAGATGCATCATCGTCACTGTTTTCTGTTATGTTGAGTCTGTACAAATTCTTTATAATATCTTTAACCTTTATCTACTATGTGGTCCAGTCCTCCCAGTAGCCGTAGTTCTTCTTTGAACCAGTCTCCCGCTCGCTTTGAAGTCAGAGACAGTAATGTCTCCATGGCTAAATGACCCGTCTACAGGGAGAGAGGAGGGACAAAAGGAGTCAGCTTAAATCTATCAGTTCACACTATTAAAGAGATTACACATCTCAGTCTGTGATGTTCAACACATTCCAGTTATTTTGTGATAATACCGCTGCAGTGCGTTCTGGGCTGTTTCCTGTGGTTGTAGAAGTTTGATTTCAAACTGCATGAATGTTGAACACTGGTGTAAAATGGTGGCTCTATTAAAGACACCTTCCGACTTTGATTGTAAGAGACTGACACCAAAAACCTGATATTTACTGTGGATGTTTTAGATCACAAAGATCTTCTCACTGGAGCTGCTAGAAATATCTTGACACATGTGGGTGGCTGTGAGTCACCCTGACTGAAGAGCTGCTAAAAGAATATCATTAGTCAGAGGTTTCAGTGGAGAGGTGTAATGGTCTAAACACTCTTTCAAGGCTTTTCCACCCCGACAGTTCTGCAGGAAACACTGAATACACGGAATTAAAATGATCCAGTGTGATGAATATTCACATACAACTAAAAACCACCAGTTTTTAATAAAAGTACCGTTATGTTCTGTAGGTCCAGGTGCTTGTTGTGCACGGTGTCGCAGAGCTTCCTGATCTTCTCCTTCATCTTTGCGATTTCCCTGGCGCTGAACTGAGCGGTGGAGTCTGTCCCGGCCCCGCCCCCAACCCCCTGGTCCTGGTCCTGGTCCAGCTCCAGCAGCCGGATCATCAGGTCCAGACATGACCGATCCAGATCCATGTTCAATCGGTCTCTACTGAGGATGTACATCAGAGACGCCGTACACAGAGCCAGATTCTGCAGAGATGAGAGGGAGAATAAAGTTATAACAGTGTAATTAAATAAATCCACTTTTGTCAAACCAAATTCAGTTCTCTGAGATTTATCTAATGACTTCACTTTGACATAATTTCAGAAATGTCTTATGGCTATGTCATTATTCAGATAATGCTGCATTTCTACAGCTTTGTAACATATAAGGATAGAAACCTCTTTACAGCTTAAAGAAATACACAATAACTGGAACAATGTTCAGTAAAGGAGGACTAGCTAAATGACAGCAGTCATGATTGATTTTGCAAAAATATATATAACACTGCCATTAGTTCTGCTTTTGATGTTCTCCAGTCATTACTGTACTTTCCATCTGTAGGAGTACTTGGGTCATCTGTACTGATCCTTACCGGGTGTTGTGGGGCGTCATTGAGTGTTTTGAAGACCTGAGCCACCTTCCCTCTAGCCCTGAGGTGCATCCTGAAGCTGGGCATGGCACAGCGCGTAGCCAGGCTGATCACACTGGAGAAACAACACACACATATTTATGTTATTTAATTACTTTAGAGAAGAAGTTTAAGTAAGTTAATGTATAAAAGTAAAACAAGTGTGACCAGCCAGAAGTTGACCACAGCAGCAGTGCATGGGGTGGGGGTGGGGGGGTCCTTACCTAAGGCAGCGTGTGTTGAGCGGTTGTCCACTCTTCAGACCAGTAGCCAGATACTCAAAGTCATCAGTAAACTCCTGGTTCTCTCCAAACTCCACCACGTCATTGAAGTGCTTCACGTGCTGGACGACTGTATACAGCTGGAAAACACAGTGGGGGGATAAATGAGTGGAACGTGTCAACATTTGTTGCTATTATTTTGATAGTAGCTAGTAGAGGGTGAAAGGGAATGTGGGAGAAGGGATGACACCTAACAAAGGTCTGGTTGGATTTGAACCAGGGACGTTGTAATTAAACAGTATGTGTAGTGCACCAGGACGCCTTAATACCTTTTTACTTAAGTTAATGTTTGCGCAATTCTGTTTTAAGCGATGGGCGACTCTAAAGAGACTTTACAGGTTAAATGACAGTGTGTTAAGTGGAATGAATAAAAATGCAAATCAAACACTGCACTCAAGGTTAAATTTGAACCAATCTCGTCGACTACTGATGTTCACCAGTAAAGTCCCTTGCACATCAAAGGATGGGCGAGTGCCAAATGCCTCTTCAAGTGTTTACTTCACGGCAGCAGATGAAAAAAAAACTGACATTTTGACAAGGCATATATTCATACAATTTTAGTTTAAGTAGAAAAATGTCCATGTACCTCCTTGTGCTCTTTGCGGCATTTGAGTGCGGTGACGGTGTCCTGGTAGAGATCTGTGGGGAAGGTGACACACTTTGTGACCTTGGGAGGAGGGGGAGGAGCCTTAAAAACACCGTCGTCCTTCTGAGCATCGGACGGCTCCTTACTGGATCCTCCAGCTGAGACTGGCATCTGGTAAGACGGAGGAGAGTTGATGTGAAATGTTTATTTTTTTAACCCATAAAATGAATGTATTTTATGATATAAATAGGGCTGCATATGGAACCCAAACACTGATGGTACTGACCAAAACTGTCCATCATACAGAGTACTGAAAACTGTACTAAATAATTTTGATCATGATGGATTTGAAGCTGTAAGTGGTTTATGATTCAATTGTTTGATGGAGAAAAGGATATGTAATTTTACTTTTGTAGCCATCTTAAAGTGTGTACTTACAGGAGCTGTCTGTGATCGTGAGAAGACAGACGGAGGGGGCTCCTCTTCACTCTCCAACGTCCAGTGTCTGGCATTGTACACAGCTTTGGTGGGAGACTGTAACACACACAGAAGCCAGATATAACATCACTGACAATGGAAGCGCAAATGTATTAAGCAAGAGAGACAAAAACAATACAGCATGTTTCAACTGGCCATGAAAAGCCATTGGTATAACATGAGGAAATCCCCTTGTAGAGTTTTGCTTTCCGTTTTGACTTGCCTGCTATCAAGGTTGTTATGCTAATGAGCCATTAAAAAGGGGGTTATGCATCTGGCGTAATACTATTTAACACCAGTGTTAATGGAAGACCTTTATTGACAATCAGTCACACCTTGTAAGAATTGTCTCCAAAGATTTGTGTGAACTTGACTAGAATGATAAGAGCACAGATGAACATAAAAACAGAAATGGGGCTGTAGATAAAAACAGATGCAGAGAGGAAAAGAGGAGAAAGAGAAAGGGGTGAAAGAAGAAGGGAAAACAGGATAACTGGATGCACATTACACTGGTGAGAGTCCGCCAGCACTGATCAAAGAGCAGGACACACACACACACACCACACACACACCCACCCACACCACACACCACACACACACACACACCACACACACACACACACACACCACACACACACCCACCCACACCACACACCACACACACACACACACCACACACACACACACACACACACACACACACACACACACATCCACCCTCATCCTGTCATCCTTGGCTCGTCTCCTGTCCTCTATATATTTTTGCCAAACCTGTGGTTGGTGGTTGCCGGGGCATTCATAATGAAAAACAAAAGAGGGAAGGGCCGGACCAAAAGAAAGAAAGAGAGAAGAGAAAGAATTGGCTGTAGAGCCGAGAACTGAGAGGGGTGTGGGGGGATTTTGCACCACAGGGTTAATAAGCAGAGACAAAAGAGGAGTTTGGAAATGAGCTTTGCTGTGCTGGAACATCAACACACCGAATTAAAGCCTCCTACAGTAATCTGAATGACACAGACGGACACCTACCCCACCCGCCCCGCCCACCTGCCGCTAAGCAGCATGGGAGAGATGAGAGTGAAGGAGGAAGGTGGGCGAGCATGGCAGTGTTCGTGCTGTGGCCCAAAAAAAAAAGTCGTACTGTTGTGGCATTACGGGGTGTGTGTTAACTGCAAACTGCCTTCTCATTGGAGTCGACAGCTCAAGCTTGGGAATGGGCAGTGAAATGACTTCAATCTATAATTCTATAATGTCTTCTGAGGCTCTGGGGGAGTTTTCTAAAAGCCTGTGTACAAACTGTTACAAAACTCAGGTATCATATCGGCACCGGTATCACAACATTTAAAAAGCCAGAGTTAGATCTACAAACATGAATAACGAACAGAAAGTTATCTTCTCCTCTTTCCTTGTGGGATGACAAAAAAAAAAAAACACACAAAATGGTACATCTGTGAAAAGAGCCACACTGGAGCTCCGGAGAGGGTCATTGTTATGGGTGTGATACCTGCCTGTCCCATAAAAACGTTCCCCAAATAAACCCAACACCATCTCCTAAATATGGATGAGTCCATCTACGCGCTGTCATTATGGTAACATCTAATATCTCCCAGCGTCCTCGGCAGAATAACCTAACAGCACTCCGGCTACACCGACGCCGCCAACGCACCGTTTACTGTAATTGAGGCAAAATTTTGACAACTCCTCCGTAGGCAGGTCACTTCCAAGAGCTTTTATAATGAGCTCAACTCAGCTCTCACTCTCAATTATGTCAATTGAAGATGGAGCGAGAGAGCCAGAATGTACACAGAGAGACAGACAGAGACAGAATATATTAGAACAAGGAGGGAGCAGGGCAAGGTAGAGAACATTATTCGGGGAGGTAAAAAGTAAAGACGATGTGGTCAAGAGGAAGCGATGGAGACAGTGAGGAGAGCACATTATTCAACCGAGAGGGAGGAAAGTTATTGTGAGAGTCGGGGCATGAAACTGGAGAACAAGAGAGAATGAGAGAGTCCATTAAGTACATTATTATGCTCCTATGGGCGATGCGTCTGCTAATACTCTTACAGCTGGTCTGCAATGGGCAGATGCAGAGGAAATTAACTTTACATTTGGCGCTTCAAAAGTTCCCTGCAGGTGCTTAGAGATAACTTCCCAACAAAGTTATCTCTGCCTCTGCGAAGGCTTCTGGCGACGCAACCAGAGAGCATAAAACACAGATCGCATACAGGGGTGCTACTTAAGACTAAATGTTATATAAACTGTTAGAATGTTTTTTTTTTCTGTTTGAGTGGTTAGTTGAGTTGATTATTGCATTTTAAAAACACCTCTGTTTTTTCAAGGTTGGCTGAAAAAAGTGGATGTACTGAAGTAACTGACTTTCCGCCGATGAAAGGAGCATGCACAAGGTATGGTCAGCAGTTCACTGAAGGTGAGAACAAGCAGCAAACTGTCCTGATATGGTCTGTCAGATATCCGTACAGTTTCTTTGTCAATATTATAAAATTCGGTGTTTCTGCTATGAGTCGTATTCATTTAGTCACTTGAACCTGTTGTTTTTAGTGCCACAGCAATCCCTGGCTGAATGTTACAGATCTACAGGTACAGATTTTAAGTTTGTAAAAAATGGTATTTGATCAGTACTCAGTATCGGCAGAGATGAGGTATCAGGATCAGTGTAACCCTACTGCTGAGTGTACATAATCCATCATCGAATGTGGACCCTGTGGCAGATTACGGGCTAACAGGTATAAAACGAATAGAGTGCTGTGTCTGAAACATGTCCTGGTCAAGTGTGTGATATTCTGTTGATACTTTTCCTTCTTCACTCCTCATATTGTATCACATGGCTGTGCTTCAGGTGCTGGAGAAAATTGCTTGCGTTTCCTCTTGAAGCCTGAACTATTTTCCAACAGTTTGTACATTTAGCTTCAGTTTGTCCTGTATCGTGTTCACTGAAATCTGAGCGTACACACACACGCATCTTTTTTCTGCACCAGGTCTTCCTCGTCTGCACCCGCAACTCCAGCTGGAATCTTTTGAATATTTATGCAACAATGACAACTCAGCTTCCTCTGTTTGGAATGAACCCTTGCAAAGGACACGCACGTGCTGACGGAGGGTGATTGGTTGTTTCTTCGGATTAGTTGTGATTGTTGTAGCACATTTTGGTGCATTTAAAGGGGGCACGGTACAAATGAAGGAATGAAGGAATTCATTTACAAAATATACCAATGCGACTTATATTAGATTGGTTAGAGATTCATAATGTTGGTTTTATACTTTTTTTTTGGTTAATAGTCCAGCCCTTTATTTGATTCAATGAAAAGCCTTTAAACCAAAGAGCATTTATTTGCAAAATGATTATTTTCTTTCCTATGCAATAATCTGTTGGAGAAGAAAAACATAATATGCAAACTGTAAAGACACCAGAGGCAGTGACTCGTCTAAATTACAATGTTCCAGCTATTCCTGATCCTCATCTACAAAACTAATTTAAGCAGTTAAGAAGTTAGTCTTGCTAATTACAGCAACAATCATGCATCACAAAATAAACAAAAACATATTTAACAAGCAGCTGTGATGAAGAGAGGCCTTGCAGAGCTCGTTAAGACAAACGCAGCAAACTGCAGAAACTGCACTGAGATCCAATTATCAACACTCCTCCAGCATAACGAGAGTAAATTCAAATTATCAGTTCAAGTTTTTCACCTGATGTGAGCCTTTAATTGCAGCGAGATTCATGCAAGAGCAAAATATAGCCTCAACTAGGAAACGCTTGCAATTCATATACAGTGAATATGAGTTACTTAAGACTTGCATTTCAGCTGGTCTGGATTGATGACATTGATCGGCCTCTACTATAAAAAGGCACCGGGCTCTTATGAAATCAACAGTCTGATATCCAGTCAGCCCAGTCTGAGAGCCGGGAGTGACAGGCCATTACCACGCTGATAAATAAAAGAGAAGCAGTTCAGAGATGTAAAAAGACGACTCAATCCCTCCCCTCATCCAGCCATGAATAAGCCAGAGCCGACTCCTCTGCTTTACACACACACACACACACACACACACACACACACACACACACACACACACACACACACACACACACACACACACACACACACACACACACACACACACACACACACACACACACAGTGCTGAGTCATACTGGGCGTAGGTGGACAGTCCTGTCGCCACAGGTACATGCAGATCTCTTTTTGAAATGTAACGAGGGAAGGTTTCACAGTTGGGGATTAAAATATTTCACATACATAGAATGACCCAGATGTGTCGCTATACTAAGAGATTTTTCCTATTTATTTTAACTCTTTAAAAGTCAAAAGTAAAAGGCAGACTCAATATGCTTCAGTCAGATGCCAGAGCTCAAGTTCCACGTTTTTAAGCAAATTTAGCACTTCATTTCCATCCACTAAATAAACTAAACAGAGGATTTTACTGCATGTTTTAACACACAAATGTGCTCTCTTCTGTAGAAAGGGCAGTACAATTCAAAAACGTGTTAAGCCTTACTAGTTATTGTCTTATAAAGAAATATACCAGTGCATTATGTTTCATGGAGGACACGCCCGCAGAGTTGACCACTGCACAATCTAAATGAATCTAAATGTTTGGGAAACACTGAGGAGATCTGTTTAATGGAGTCACAGAGTGTTACTCTTACATCCGTAAATTACATTTAAAAGTTGAAAAATTGTACTGTGTTTGTAAATTGACTGTATTTCTATCTATTCTGTTTATTTTGTTTGAGATGTGCATGTTTCAATTTTTTTAATACCGACTTGTTTGTAAAAAATTTAGAAAAGTGTGTTTAAACCTGACAAATATAGAGGAATAACATCTCAGGTTTCTATTGCATGCAAACATTTCTAAAAAAATATTGAAAACTCAAAAACTGTATATAGTCTTTTAAAGGATCCGTCAACAAAACCCAAAAAGACCAAAACCAACAATGTGTTAGTCCATCTCTCAATACTTTCTGACTTCCCTATGCTGTCTGTGATGCATTTTTAATTACATTTTTGGACAACAATGGAGCTCTATGGCACAGGGGAAGGAGATATATCAGGCTGTGATACACAGACAATAAATGTGATTAAAGGTTGGGTAGGCAGTATTGTCATGGCGTCATTGGCCAACAAATCCATATTAACCATGCAGCATATTGTAATTCAAGTGGTCTGAGAGCAAACTTCTACTTCTGCCTCTCCTCTTGGCTCTGTTTTCAGGCTTCAGAAAATCTAGCCCGTGACGGGAGACTTTAGCCAATCACAGGTTACTTCAGAGAGATGGTGCGTTTGTATTGGCTGTTCTCTAAATGCAGACGCACGTACACGTTCCTTCAGATGGTGAAAGCCTGATTTAATGGTGGAAAATCCTGCAACTTGTGATAAATGTCCAACACCTCCTTTGCCTGTAGCAACACGTCCCTCCACAGGGAGCTTCAGCTCATTAGTTCAAGTTGTGGGTTTGGTGGGAGGGGCTTAGCGTAGTGATACGAGGCAGCAGAGAGAGAGGCGGAAGGTTTTGATTAGGTTGCACAGATTTTGCCTACCCCAGCTTTAATTCACTGTTGGTTTGGCTCTTTTCGTGGGATTCATTGACAATAAGAAAAATCCCTTTTCACATTTCATAGCGCTTTTAAAAACACCCCCAGACTGTTGTGTCTGACCTTCTTATGTGCGCTGAAGATCCTCCGGAAGGAGTCTGGGTTCTTCTCGGCCGGTTTGCCCTGAGGTGGCCTCCTGGGAGCCATGGCCACCACTCTGAGGCCGTCCTCTGAGAAGTCCAGGGCGTCTGCAGACAAAACATATGGGCCAGGCCACCAAAACTTCACGGTCAGTCCGGATGAATGGAAACCTTTACTAGGCTGGGGTTCCATTTCTTGGAACAAAAGTAGAAGGACTGTTCTGTGTGGGTATATATTTCTACAGAGTAGGTGCATTTCTTTCCCAAACTGATATCACATTCATTTACACTTTTAGATGACCTTCCTGTGTTATGTCCTGCTCCAACATTCTGTTTAACAGGTCATACATCAAGAAAGTGAGAAGGGTGAAATTATGTACTTAAAAAATAAAAAATAAAGATAAACTGTTGATTACATCCTGAATGCAGATACCTCATAGTAAATGTGAAATTATTTGAAATAACAGCCATTCTGTCTTTATCAAGCTCTGCTGTTAGTCAGGGTTTTCACTTTATCTCCTGTGGCCTTCAGACGACATAAACACCACAATCTGACAGTGCACACAGTGATTGGCTGCTGGGGATGAGCTCAGACGAGACGAAGGAGGAGACATGGTTTGTTACTGTTGTTAGGGCATCATGCTCTGTGTGTGTGGGAGGATGGGTTCACAGTGTATGCTGGTATGGGGGTAAAAACAAAGTATGGTATGTTAGTGATGGTGTGGGCGCTCCGTGTTTGTGTTTACACAACAATACAAATGACCTTTAGTCTACTCTAGAATCAGAAATGCTGCATAGTTATACTAGTAGCCCTGTTATACAGATATATATATATAGATTTTCCATTGAGACAGAGACAGACAGAGAGAGAGAGACACAGACAGAGAGAGAGAGAGACACAGACAGAGAGAGAGAGAGAGAGAGAGAGAGACAGAGAGAGAGAGACAGAGAGAGAGAGAGACACAGACAGAGAGAGACAGAGACAGAGAGACAGAGAGAGAGACAGAGAGACAGAGACAGAGAGAGAGACAGAGAGACAGAGACAGACAGAGACAGAGAGACAGAGAGAGAGAGACAGAGACAGAGACAGAGAGAGACAGAGACAGAGAGACAGAGAGAGAGACAGAGAGACAGAGACAGAGAGAGAGACAGAGACAGAGACAGAGAGAGTGTGAGTGTGTGTGTGTTTTAACCTGCTCGTATCCTGCTCTCCTGCCTCTCAGACTTCTTCTTGTTCTCCTTGGCTGCTGGTCTTGCTTGTATTGTCGGACTCTCCAGCCTCTCAAAGGGATCCGGCGGGTCTTCGGCCGGTGTTTCTTCCACAGTAACCATCGGGGTTCCCTTGGTGACGGCAGTCTTCTTGGCCCTTCTCCTCTCTTTAGAGCCACCGTTGTCATCGTCATCGTTGTCTGCGCCGTCGCTGTCACTCATGTCATCAAATCCGAAGTATTTGATCTTGTAACTGGATCGGCCGTCTGTGTTGTCTGCGCTGTTGTCCTCTTGATGGGCGTCTGCATCTTCGAAGCCAAACAGGTCTAGCTTACTGTCCTTCTTTGACTTGGTCTGGGTCTGCCTCAACCTGAGGCAAGGACAGGTACACGTTAGGAAAAACATGGTTTACATCCAGCTAGTCAAACATTGTTTATGAATTTTAAAAATGACTAAGATTCATTTTTTTTTTTTATGCACTCTGGTGGCATCCTGCAGCGAGCCTTTACACTTGTCGAGAGTCAGGCTTCAGTAAAATGTGTTCAACATTAGCTGACATGAAAGAGCAACCTGCCAAATTTTACTTAACACTTTCACAAGACTTTTCCCTGTTGAGGAAACTATCTGTTAATTTCACCCCAGGTAATAACAGCCAACTTAATTAAAATTTGTTTCTTGCAGCATTTCAAAAATTCAGAAGGAATCCTGTGGCATTAAGGGATAGTCTCACTTTGATGTGTGACTTGGGCAGTTTCACAAAATAAAATTACTGTGCATTTATTGTCTTTGGCAAAAAAGGGGAGATTAAGCATAACAGCCAGATATATTATAGTGGAGGTTTGAAAGCTGAAATGAAACAGTGCTTTAACCTGCAACCTCATGCTGAGACCTCAGCCTGGCATATTTGGTATCTTTGGAAACTCTGAACCTCCAGTAGAAGAGGGAAAAGTTCTGTGGGTTTATGAACCTACTAAACAAAAACAGTCAAATTTAAGTTATTACAAATAATAGACCAAGTAAAGGTTTGGTGTTACACATAGATTAGTGGAGTCATGAACAATGTTTAAATCACTTTCATTCAACAAAATAAACGTTAAAGACACGAATAGCAAAAACCTAAAAGACTTTAACAGGATAACAGAGGCACTGGAATAAACTCTTGTTGATTTTGCCAAAGATTAAATGTACAGGCATTTTGAGCTTGGAGTGAATTGCTTACAATATTTATTTATTAAATACTGTAAGCAATTCACCTTCCCAAACAGAGTTTAAGACTATTTAATACTTTTTATTACTAATGTGAATTTAACACATTCTAAGGGTGACCCGCGGCCACCCTGTCACAACATTAAAAACAAAAAAAACCCCAAAGCATTACAGAAAAGGCTGAGCCCTGCCACCTTGTGATTTGTTGTTCCGTCTTCTTCCGCTGCCATCCCGCATCTCCCAGCTCTGTTGTACTGCCAGACCCAGCACTGCTGCTACCACTAGAAGGTGCTGCATCTGTACTAAACTCCTCCACTCCTCGGTCCTGGATGGTGACGTTACACATCGACACAGAGGAGGGGTGCAGCACTGTGTAGTCCCTCGTCCTGCCCCGTCCCCGTCCCCCTCCCCCTCCACCACCTGTCGTCTTATTACTGCCATCAGATGTAGATTTGGAAACATCTGCACCAAAAACAGTGGAGCCACTGGAGTCCAAGGCTTTGCCAGAGCCCTGTTTGTTAGGCCTCCTGTACGTCCGAGAGTTCAAGTTTCTAAGTGATGAGGAGGAGGATGTCTGGGAGTAGCCTGACGTCTCGACAAGGAAGTCCGAGTCACCCCCGAGGTCCTCGCTGTCGCTGGGGATTTGGAGCTGTGGAGGAGAGGGGGGCTTCTCATGCCGGGTCTGCCCTAGGTCACAGCTGCCCACAGTGACGCCCACTGTAGCCCAAGAGAGCGTGTGGGCGGGGTTGCGGGGTTCTTGGCTTGGAGAGGGCGGACGGAGACCCATGATAGCATCCCAGGAGTCGTAGGTGGACTCTGCCTTGGACCCTGTCTTCAGGGTGGTGGTCTGCGCCAGGGGCTTCTTATCACTCTCAGAAGCGTTTTGGTACCACGAGTAGCTGTGCTGCAGGTTCTCTGGCAACAAGGAACTCTGCTGGGGGTTTCCTTTGGACAAAGCAAAGCAGACTCAGAATCAGTGCTGTCGAACATAAACTGGTGGTATCAAGCGTTTATGTTTTTATTAAGTTAACTTAATAATAGGTTTGAGTGAACTTTACACAAGACCTCAGTTCTAGTTATTAGAATGAAAATTAAGTCCAGGTTTAAAAAATTAAATAAACATGACAGTCAAAGCAACTGTGTACAGCTCATTTATCAGAGCACCACATGTATGATTGAAAAAACAACACCACAACCACAATAACCAGCCTCGAAAACTACAACAATAAGACCTCTAAAATGGAATTTAAGATTTCAAAAGGGACTTAAATACAAACCCACAGGATCACAAACACAGACAATAATACTATATCCAGCTTATAATATGTACAGGTATTTTAATATCCACTAGGAGTGCAAAGAATGATTATTTTCATCAATTAATCTGCATATTCCTTTTTTTTTTGATCAATTGATTAATTGTTTGGTGTGAAAATAGACCCATCAAAACACAGAGGCAATTCAAAGTGATTTACCTCCAGGGCAGCAAACAGCCATCTAAGTTTTCCAATATTTTCACACATTTTAAACCATCCAAATGTGTTCACACTAATCACACATCTGGTACAACAATGAAACAACACTGTGCCCACAATTTGGCTTTTGATTAACTTGACTGCTCAGTAGAACGATGGTGTACATAATGATTGCACCATTTCAAAAAGCACCTTTACACACTGAAAACAGGTCACACACACACACACAGCTAGAACTGCTACTGAGCTACTCATTTGCCAGTTGGTGTATTTCTTCAAGAAAATCAAAAGGGTCTGGACCTCTATGGCCATTTCTGCCTTCACAGATAACAAACGGGTGACAATACTGTACTCGTTACTCTGAGCAAACACAGGAAATTGCTTCACAGCGTAACATCAAAGAATATCTGTTTCTGCTCTGTAAAAGGGCTGTGGTTTTTTGGAAGGCTGTGGTGTCGGAGCATACACATAGCAAAACTAGAAAGTAGACCATTTCGTTACTTCACTCTCTTCAGACCTTATTCGACAAATGAAAAATATAAACTTTAGAGAACGAGTGAGTGAGGGCATCAGCAACAGTCTTGGTCCTTAAAAGAATTTGGATTGGCCTTAGCCAAATGCTCTGACCACTATAGGTAAATACATCCAGTTGACTACTCAAGAACAGCCATCAGCTGGGAAGGGAGATGCAACACCTGTAAGTCCCTTGCGATGATCCCAAAGCACTCAACATCCATCTTTCTCTACTCAGAGTTTTATTATCTTTATTATTTGGATCCACCTGAGCTTTGATTAGCTGTGTTAGAAAGTTAGCAAGTCTAGGATGGCAAAGCCCAACAACTACAAAGCTGTAGGCGAAAGAGGTTACAAGTAGGTTCTTGGAGTATGACACTCACACAGGGTAACATCAAGGCCTGTCTGCTAGAAAATTAGCTGCACTGCTCATGATAATGAGAGAAGATTCACACAAGTAACAAAATCATCAAACAAGCTTTTAGAAAATCCAACATTATCATATTCAAATAATTCAATAAATAAACCCAATCCTGATGTGAATTACTTCACCCTTCAGTTTAAAAGGGCAGATAGAAATATCAGAGTCTGGAGAGGTGACACCTTAGGAACCTACAAAGATGACAATTTGGGTGCCCGGCTTTGGAGACGAGATGAGGCTTGATGTCAGGGTATGTCCCAGCTCATGTGTGTGTGTGAGTCTGTCTGATGAGTGCGAGTACAGGGGTGAACGCCCACCAAGCACCAAATACTGGTACAGTTGGTCAGGTTGATAAATCAGTAAGACAGTGTTTTAAAGGAGGACTGTGTGGTGGTTTGGACAGCTGCCTTACAAGGAGCAGACCATTATCCATTAATGCAGAACATGGTTTACTAAATCAGTTTGATCAAATTAACTACAAATCTTCATGTACAATTTTAGATTCTGAAACACAAATACAGATTTACCAAATAACAACTCAAACTGAATATTTCTTGACACATGGGTTGTACACTGATGTCCACAGGCTGCAAGCATTCAATGTACAATGACGTATATACGAAGCCTGCAAAATGAACTCACTGCTAAAAGTACTGCTCTTAATCTATGTACATTTTGTGGATTGATTAAAAGACAAAGGGGGATATGAGCTACCAGCTTTATATATGCTGTTGTTACATTGCACACAGTCAGCTAGCTCTACAATTTTGGCATACTTTATTGAAAGAGTTATTTGGTCAAGGATTTTGTCATATTTACTGAGTCAACATCGCCAGCCTTAGTAAGCAGATAACACGGCTGTTGATGGCAGTGTTTCAGTTGAACTTCGCTGCCACACTGGCTTCCCTTCAATATGGCTCAGTGTCCTAACACTGTGGAAACGTCACTCTGAGCCGAAGTGCTCACTGAGGCACAGCTTGTTGTTCATGGTCAGTTGGAGTGGATCGCGTCTCTGGCAGGTGGCCAGCAGCGGGCACGGAACGCTGAGGGCAAGTCAAGCTGAAAGCGACGACACTGACAGCGACCAGCTGTGAGAGGAGAAACAATAAAACTGATTTCTCCGATGTCGTTCGGTCAAAAATGAAATGACTAAAATCTAAAACTGAAGACAAAAACACTAATGGAAACTACAAGAACTTATTGATTGTTCTTGAAGCTTAAATTATTTTACACAAAGCTGCACAACACGCGCCAATAGTCTTCAGATTTATTCAGTGTGTTACGATGGTTGTCTACTGTTCTGATATCGCTCAGTGAAAACTGTAGACGTTTTGTGACCTTAAGCTTCAAAGGGGCTGACGTGGAGACATATTCAAAGTCCACAAGAGCATTTAGTTTTATAGAGGTCACCGAGTTTGTCATCTGAAGACCCAGAATTCAGTTAGCATCTGTGAGCCATCTGATTCCATCGCAAGATTAACAATGATTTTTCCCCGCATAGGATTTTAGTTTTGTGCCAAACGTTCTGTGTGTGGTTAGCACGAGCCTCAGGATGCCGCCAGACTGAGCAATCCTATCTGTCCATCGAAGTTTGTTTTCAATCCCCTTTTGAATGAAAATCGGGACTCATGCTGCGCTCATTCTTGCCAGATGTGTTTCCATTTTGATGGATTAAAAAGTTAAGAGAGGCTAAACTTTTTACAACTGACAGAAACCATTTAGAGTTGGTGTTTAGTCAACAGATTCAAGGAGACTTTACTGCCGCCATTATATCAAAAGACATTCAAATAACAAACTCATTCAAAACATCAAATTTCAGCCCATTCAGTGACCGCACTGAAAGAAAATGTCATGTTTCTGTTTCTAATGTCATAAATAAATAAAAAGTTATTGTTTCCAAAAGGAAATCTGGGGTTGTTGTGCTTTAAACAGATAAGTTGTTGCTCTGTCGTAATGACTTTGCATAGTCATTCACTGTCTTTTTTAATATAAATCTAAAGTGATTTATATTAAAGTGTTTTGTTTTTTTTTTACTGTCGGTAAGATTAAGTTAGTACTGCTAAGACACCACCTAGAAATCTGGTCACCTCTTATGGGCATCTATCATTATTTTGACATTTTATAGATTAAACAATTAAGCACTTAATTTCATTAATAGATTATCAATCATGAATAAATACAAATGCAGTCCTAGTTCAGATCTACCCAAACTTAAAGGTTTCAAATTCTGTGTATTACCTATGCTAGCACTGCTGCTGTTGAAGAACCGAGCTGTGTCCTCCATCACTTTGGGCTGATTCCTGTCATTGGCCGGCCATGACACCCCTCGAGTGGACGCCACAGTGTGGGATGCTCCCTGGAGGCTGGACCTGCTCCCCGTGTCCAGAGAAATGCCCGGCCTTTCTGCTTGGGGAGGCTCTGCTGAGGCTGGCTTGGCGGGTGATGACTTGTTGCCGCTGCGAGATGACACCGGCTTGGATTCCTCATCACTGTCAAATCCAAACGGATCCTCCAAGCCATCTCCTGACGGACGGGGCCTCTTGTAAACTTCCAGGACAGAGTCGTTCTTGGGAGCACCAACGCGCTTGGAGCCCACCTTGGCTTTGTAGGTGGTGTCACCCCATTTGGTACTAAGGGTGCCTCTCTTGGTGGACAGAACCTCGTCAAACTTGGATGTGCCCTCTCCTCCCTTGCGGCTGTAGGTTTTACCGAATCTGGATGTCATTGTTGCATCTGGGTCATATTCTCTAAGAGGACAAGGGAGCAGAAAGAACAGTACGTTATTTAAATGTTTATAAGAACATTTTTCTTAAACATCATGGATGTGATTCCCCACATTAAACTATTTATTAAGTTTTTATTTAAGTTTACAAACTGAACAGCAGTAGCCAATGTCAGTCATGTTCACTGATCAGTTGATTAACTACTTACAGAATAATGGATTTAATACAAATTAGTCCACAAGAGATCGGCCTCTTAATATTTTTGTTGGCGAGCAAACAATAAATTCGGTCAGTTTTTATCAGAGTTTAATCTAATTTCATTTACAATCAGATTAATATAGAAGAAGCGTAGCTAGGGGTGAGAATTACTAGCTAACAGCTTGAGTACTTCTCAGCCAGCTGGTTTAACAAAACAAGGCTAACATTAGCTTGCCAGCGAGCTAATGGCGCTAAGTTACTGTTATCAGCACTGGTAGGATGCTAGCAGACGAATTAATGGAAACACAACAAAACCCGCTGGTTGAGACAAATCAGGCAGTGTATCAGTGCAATTGCGAGACGAGACATGTGTTAGGGAAATGTGTTAACATTTGTACGTAAGCTACAATTGATGTTAGTTCGAGTTTTAGCTGTTAGCATTAGCAGAAAGCTCAACAGAGACAGCAGCCGTCACTCCAGCAAACTGCTAGCTTGAAGCTAACAGCTAACAATAACTACAAACTGACATCGTGTCGTGCCGCAACCAAAAAATCCAAACGTAGCCCATTTTCTACTGGTAAACGAACATTGACTGTTATCCGCATTTCTACTTACTTGGTGAGCTAAAGGGCCGATCCGCACAAAACACACTCCAGACCCGAAACGGCCGTTAAACTCCGGGACCGGGCCTGCTTCCCTGATTCAAGCTGCCCTGCACAGTATAAACAAGGCCGAACAGACGCCGTTAACGGTAAATTAGCGGGGTTGAAACACAACAGAGAGAACCGCAGACCCAGACTGTTAACAAATTATACAGTTTATAACCACATCTAAGTAAATCGGCTCCTATTTTTAAGCTAAATTGCACTCGATTGTTTCCTCCGGGTTGCGACGAAGGCTTCCATTGGACTCCCCCGCTGCGTCAAGTTAACCGGAGAGAGCAGAAACGGACCGGAAGTTTGGTAATCTATCCTTAAAAATAAAAGCATAAATTGAACATACGGAAAGAACATTCTAGCTAAGTCAAGATTGCATGGATGTTACGTATTTATATATAAAAAATGACATTTGCAAAATTGAATACAGAACCCTTTATCTACATATTAGTCAATGTCACGTTGATACGTTATTTTGCTAGGTTTTTGGTAGGGTGGTTTTTGCCTAGTTTTGTTTTTAAAATTATAACCG
Organism: Macquaria ambigua; assembly: GCA_008360985.2. Lineage (NCBI taxonomy): Eukaryota > Metazoa > Chordata > Actinopteri > Centrarchiformes > Percichthyidae > Macquaria > Macquaria ambigua. The sequence continues at coordinate 58,897 of VMKM01000993.1, forward strand.
GAATTGCTCATATGTAGTATTTTAACCTTCACACTATGGCTTCATCAATCTTATCATTACAAATGCCGCGTTCAGGTGCTCCCATTAAACTCGTAAAAAGGTCAATTTCAAATAACAGACAGTAAACGCGGCATAACTAATTTGCAGCTCCTAGAGAGAAATGGAAAAATAATTCAACTCAGCAAATTTAATGAAAAAAAAAGACAAGAGCAATGTTCCACCCTTTATCAGGCATTAAACATACACTATGCAACAACAACATCATTATACTGGAGCCACAAGCTGCAATCACCACTAAAAAACTCATATCCAAATCATAAACACTTGAGGCAGTTCCGCTGTCAATAACTGATTAAATACATATGGTACATAATGGTATATAATTTAAGCTCAACTAGAGATGGGGAGGGAGATCAAACATCAACCAATCCAAGTTTACTGTCCAAATTAGAAATTATTTTCATAACAGGTCATTCAGAAATTCAATATTTCAAAAATCTATTTATGAAAACAAATACAAAAACAATATAATTGTGAAGGAAATATAAAGTATATAGCCTAATACTATATATCAGGCTTTAAAATGTCAAACAAGCAAAGATTTCCTCTGAAAAGGGAAGTGTTACCAAAACTACATCATATTATTAACAATTCATCGTTCAAGATCAATCTCTGAATGGAACTGTCATGCTCACTGAGTTGCATGATGAAGCTAAATTATTTCACAATGGTAAAATCTATTTCCCAAACAACAAACTTCACTCTTCCCCAGAAATGTTATTCAAACAGAAACCAGTCAGTAATATATATATATATATATATATATATATATATATATTATCACTTTATTTATACTTTTCTCAATGTTATTACTGCTATTACATCATACATAATTTTTCTCACAAGTAAGAAAGAAAAAAAAGATGGGAAGACCTCTTTAAATCAAACATGTCAGTGTGTTTTTGAAAATCTTCCTCCACGCTGACAGCCTTAACGTTACCTTTGACACTAAACAGTGACTGCAAGACATTAAAAACACAATCACTGGGTTCCACATGCTAAAAGTGTGGATGCTGGGACAAATGTTCATACATTACACTTGAAGTAAGAATTTTAAGTTTACTTAAATTCCACTTTAAGTATAAACTGAACACTACATGATATTAGCAAATACTATTCACTGTACATGTTTAATGTCAAAGTTCTGAAGTTAAAACTATTGCTTTCTGTTGTGGCTCTTTTGCTAGAATTTATTTTATTGCGAAATTGTTAAATTAAGTTTATTAGGTACACCTATCTAAAACTAATTCAGTCTAAAGCAACAGCCCTGCAATACGTCCTACCTTTATGAAGGTTATAATGTACAGATTTTGGTCATTTGTGGAGGCTGGAGTTTGTGGTGCTGTTGAACTGTATTGTGTTATACTGACAGGTGTTTCTAATTCTAATCTAACTAGAACTAGTTTTAGGTAGATGTAGCTAACAAATGGGAAATTGAGTATACATTTGAATTTCAGTTTGCCAGCGTGGGCTGCTGCTACTCCCTCTTTGCGGTCCATTATGTGCACATGTACATGTAAAAAATGTCCCCTGACCAGGTTGTTTCTATGCAAACGACAAGACACAAAGCATGCCTTAGACTCCAGACAACATTTCAGTCTGTGTTGAATTCTCAGAGATTCTGCATGCTAGGTTTGCTGTTTCTATTCTTATTTCTCATATATATCCCCACATACTTAATGCAACACTGTTATCTTACAAGTTGAGAAACTGTAGAAATGAAAATCACATGATATGTATAAATCCTCATTATCATCTTGACCTGTAACTGATCTCTAACTTCCCACTGTTACAGAGACCTTTACAGGCAATATTTTCAGAGGGAGCGCATTCCTGGTGCAAAGGTAGGGGCACAATTTCTCAGTGAAAGTGTGTGTGAAGGTGTGTATGTGAGTGTTAGTATCAGGATCAGAAAATGACAGTTTTCCTTTGTCCCAGTCCAGATGAACTCTGATCCTCTGGAGCTTCTCTCTGATTGGGAGATTGGTGTATTTATTTGTTGGGGAGTACGCTCTGTATCCGACATCACTGAAGTCTACACTCCATGCTGTAGACCCCACGAATCCTTGCCTACAAACAGACTCTGTCAACACCCCCAGTTCCCAGTCTTTGTTGTCTCCAACCTCAACATCCCAGCTGTGAGTCCCTGAGTTAAATCCTGAGCCCAGGACAGAATCCCAGTACTCAAACCTCTCTGGGTTTTCGGGAAGCTGCTGTCTCTTTCCATGTCTGACACTGGTCAGATCTTCAGACAGAATGAGTTCTGGATTGGCAGTGTTTGGATCCAGAATCACAGGACTGTAGGAGACCATATCCTTCATCTTGTTCCAGACGTTGAAGGTCAGGTTGCCCAGGTGTTTGGCCTGGTCTATCAGAGCTCCTGAAACCAGCTGTGGATCCTCCAGCAGGGGACACTGCTGGACTCTTGCCACTGCAGCCTTGTAGTTCTTCAGGAATAAGACGTCCTCAGCTCTCAGCTCCTCCTCTGTGGCTCTGACTGTGTCTGAAAGAGCTGCTATCTCTTTGTTCAGAGCTTCAAACTTCTCCTCCATCATCCGACTCTTCTGCTCCTCTTCCTCCTTTAGAGCAGCCACCCTGGCCTCCTCTTCCTCTTGTAGAAACTGGTGAAGCTTCTTAAAATCTTCCTTAATCTGGCTCTCTGTGTGTCGAGACTGGTCCTTGATGTGTTCTGCTGTTTGATTAAAGTTCACTTTAACTTCATTAAAAACCTTTAACTTGTCCTGTAAGGGTTTCAGGGATTTCTGGAGCTCTTCTCTGTGATGCTGTGCAGCTTCCTCGATGGGTCTGAACCTGTGGTCAGAGTGTCTTTTCGCATCTCGACATACAACACACACTGGCTGCTGATGGTCCAGACAGAAGAGTTTGAGTTTCTCAGAGTGCAGACGGCAGAGTGACACAGACCCTGACGAGGCTCCCCGACCTCTCTCCCGTAAAAAGGCCTCACACAGGTTCTTTAACGCCAAGTTACGAGGTGGATCACTCCACTGAGATACTGTCCGACAAAGTGGACACTCTTGGAATAGTTTCCCTCTCCACCAGCTCTGCAGACAGGCTTTACAGAAGCTGTGGCTACATGACAGGAGGACAGGATCTTTAAAGATGTCATGGCAGGCAGGACAGCAGAAATCCTCCTCTGAGCTAGAAGCCATTTTCCTCTGAGTGAAGCTAAAAACACAGCAGGCAGACAGGAGATAGTACCGCTCCTTCCTCTAGAAGGCTCCCTCAGGTACTTTTACTTCGAGCTGGGATTAAAAAAAAAAACTCTTATTCCATTTGTGGAGTCAGCTGCAGATGTAAGAGGCGGTATTCCAGATTTGCCAGTACTCCCAGCATTCCCCCCTGAAGCTCTCCTTTGTCAGTGGAAGTCTAATGTTTGTCTGAAGGTAAAAGTTAGGGTCTTGTGTTTCTCTGTTTCTCGTCAGTACAGAGGCTTAACAAGCTGTATTTCCTTGTTCGTCTCCGGTGAGTCACACAATAGGCGGAGCTCTGAAGGATGACAGCACTCTCATATTACACACTTTGAATTGCAGGTGCATTACAGTCTATCACATACTACATACTACATTTTGAAGGAAATAAAGTGCATCCTGAGTCCTGCATGTGGTAAGGTTTAGGCAACAATTTGGTTAAGGTTAGGGGAAAAATGTAATCATAACTATGTAAACAGGCTGGGCGTCATGCTTCAAGTCAATGTTGACTTTTTCCCAACCTTAGCCAAGTGCAAAGTTTAATCATGCAGTCGCTACAAGCAGATATTGTATTGAAAATGAAATACGTTGTCACTGAATATTTTACTGATGTGTTCAACATTTTGCGACTTGCCAGATATGTTGATCAACAACATTTCCTCATTATGTTGATAAAAAAATTAATCTGGGTAGCATTACGTGACTAACAAAATGTATTTGCTGTTGCAAATGAGTGTATATTATTTCTAGGAGACAGGGTTGCATATAACTATTAATATCCCTATCTTGTCTCTTCTTGTAAAACTTATATTTTTTATTATATTGAAATATTTTCTGAATCCCTGAATGATTTAATCAAATACCTATCAAAATTATATCTTAAATGATTATAAAATTATACCTGCTTGCATATTCCATTTTACTGGAAATGGGTTTAATTACTGAAGCTAAAGACACTCTGCCATTTCACTGTGTCTCTGAGGTGTATTCAGACAAATGTAACGTTAGCTTTAAATGGTTCACACCGAAGCTAAGGTGCATCTGTAGCCTACAACTTGAAAATGTTTCAACTCAAGTCAACTCCACTTCAAAAAGAAGATCTGAAGGAAAATAAGGGGAATACCTGGACTACCTGAAACTACCTGTTTCAGACTACCTGTATTGATCCTCAAATTGACCCCAATTACAATCTCTGTGTTCTCTGGAAGATCTGTAACATATTCAATACAAAAAAACAGGCTGTTTTTGTGGAAAACTGTGTCTCTGTCCCCTTGTTTTTGAGGAGAGCTAGGGAAATGACACCAGAGCTGATGGCTGGTCCTCACCATTTGCCACAGGACCTGAAATGATCCCAGAGCTTGTTGACATGCACCCTGCTATGGCTCTGTTTTCTTCAGGGCAGGCAGGTCATCTTGGCATCGAGCCTTGCATCTTCAAACCCCAAAAACCTGTTACTGTGGCGCTCTAAGCCTGGCTGGAATCCCTGCGTGGCATGCTGCGGCCCCTGTGCCAGCACCAGCCTTCCTGCCAGCCGATAGCCTGACGTTACTGTACCATGAGGGGTTCAATATTCTGACAATACAGATCTGAGTTTTTCACAAGGATGCAAAAGCTCCCTGAGCAGGCGTTGGTTGTTGAGAACCTGGCAGAGCTTGACGGTGGCACCTGCAGTGTTCAGGCATCATACAGTTTTGAAGAATAGTCGGGTACAGGGGCTGGCATCAGAGCTGGCAGTGCCTTCTTTAAAAACAATTAGGCCTTTGACATTCAGCAGATAGCAGCTGTAGGATCAACTCTGGCAAAGACAGAGAGGAGGGAAGCCAAATGGCTTACCACCCCAATCAACACACTTTTTTGGAGATGATGGTTCAGAGAGGAAAGGGGCCTCTGATTTTTAGCAATTCACTTTGTATACTACGTAGTCCCTGAATCCAAAGAGAAAAAAAATATGATCTTTCAGGGCTCCTTAGTAAGACTCGTTTGGCCTGGCTGGATGAGAAACAAAATAACATAATCTACATACAAAGCAATCTTGTGAATATCACTGGCTATCGTGACACAGTGTATATTTGCATCCTCCCATACAGAGTGGATGTAAGGAGTGCTAGAATAAATACAAGAGAAGAAGGAGGGCACCACTGTCTGGCGCCCCTATGGACTTAAAAACTGGGGGCTGGAGTTTAGTGTTAGATTATTGGTTGTAGTAGCAGCAGCAGCAGCAGCAGCAGCAGCAATCTGAGTATTCCAATAAATGTTTTTGCCTTTTTTAATAATGTAGATGTTGTGGTGGTTAATTATGCAACCACGAGCTTGGGCCTCTGGGACACTTTAAAATCCACCAACCTGTTGATTCCACTGTGCTACAGTCTGCAAGGGCAAGGCTGCTGCAATAACAGACCAGTATCCCAAGGAATAACATCCATATTAGAGAATTCCCTATCTCAAGATTTATGTTCAACATTTAGTGACAACGCAGGATATAATAATATGCCCTTTACAAAGTGAGGGGGAAAGTTTTTCCAAGGCTGATTGTGGGCCGATTTAGTTGGATCGAAGACTAATGTGGCCATACTTTTAGACCTACCCTACTGCCAAACAAGAACGTTCTACAAAACCCCAAATTACGTTTGATGTCAACATTTTTAAAATTCCCGCTTTCTACAGTATCTGCACATGGCAACTATGGTAAAGTTAGGGCAAGATTGTGGCAATGGCAAATAAACTGTGGTTAAAGTATGTTTAAGGTTAAGAAACTAAAAGACTTGGTTAAGGTTAGGGGCAGAGCGTGGATACAGTTAATAAAAATGTGAACATTGATTGCAGGTCTGCGACAGGATGTGAACTTCTGTGTCCTGAATGAAAGTCAGACTCACTAACACCTATCCACCACCCTTACTTCCACACCTTTACATTTCCACGTCACTAAATATATGGCACTTTACTTTCTGCATTAACATTGGACATAAATCATGAGGAGCAAACTGTCCAATATGTAGAGAATTCTGAGATACTGGGCTGCGCTGTCCCTTAAGTGGACAACCACTTTTGTCATGGAGATTAATTCTGAGTAAGGGCCCTGATATACTTCACACCTACTGCATTACTCTCCCTTGTCAGACCTTACACAAAAATGCTTTGTGACAAACCCAGCGTTGGATTTGACTTCAGTGATGTTGTCACAGGCCAAATCCACGGCGTCAGTGAGTGTGACCTGGACACAAGATTAATGTTTTTAAAAAACGCCTCACAGAAAAAAATCTCACTTTTATTAAGGCAGAGAGACCTATGATGTTCTTGGAAGATCTCCTGAACCGCTGCACTGTAGTCCGATGGAACGTCACATTGTCCATTATGACATAGTAGGCCTACAACTGAACAACTGCTGTCCCTCCATACACATTCCTACATTTCCTGCTCTTTGCCTCCATTTTTTCCCATTAACCCCACATAACTGACCTGGCATGTCCCTTTAAATGTGACTTCATACTGATTATTCTTCAGATTGAGAATACCTTGAGCAGAAAACACTCAGATCAGAGCATTTGCAGTTTTAGGATTTCCTGTGCTGTGATTAAACCCAGCAGGGCACTTAGATCTTTAGGAAGCAGTCAGCTGGTTGTACCTCGAGTCAGAACCAAACAGGGTGAAGCTACTTTTAGCTATTATGCTGCACACAGATGGAACCAACTTCCTGAAGATATCAAATGCGCCCCAACTTTAGCCACTTTCAAAACAAAATTAAAAACTTTGCTGTTCTCCTGTGCATTTGCACAGCTGGTTTCTCTATTGCACTTTTATTTCCTTTGTTGCATTGGCAACTTACATCTTTTACTGCACTGTAACTGTATTTAATTTTATTTTATTTCATTTTATGTATCTCATTTCAAAATTTCATTTTATTTTATCTTAATTGATTTTATTCTTATTGCTTTGAATGTCTTTCTAATGTTTTTCTTTGCCTGTGTAAAGCACCTTGAATTGCCTCTGCTTGAAATGTGCTGTATAAATAAAGCTGCCTTGCCTTGATTTCTGTCTGTCACCACTAGATGTCAGAATTTACACATAATCTATCTCTGCTTCCCTTCTCTTCTTGTTTTATCTCTCATCTCCTCCCGTTGTCTTCTGATTTCCCTCTTTTTCTAGTCTCTTATCTCTTTTCATATCTTGTGTCTTTCCTGTTTTACTGTCTCTTCTCACCTCCTTCCTTCTTACCCTTCATTCTTGTTGTCCTATTATATTCTAGGGGAAGTGACCATTGACTTCTTGCTTCCTTTATTAGTGATTTCACAGAGGTAGACGTGACAGAACACATGAACAGTGAGGCAGACATTACAGTACAAGACTTAGTCATTTTTACACTTCGGTTTTGTTGGTAGGCAGATTGTGTTACCTTTTGACAGAGCCAGACTAGCTGTTTCCTCCTGCTTCCAGTCTTTGTGCTAAGCTAACCGGCTGCTCTTCTTATCTAACTTAACTCTCTGCTGGTGTAGCAGCTAAAAATCTTTTTTTTTTTCATATCTAGACATTATGTTAACATGTTTACAGCCCTTGGGCGAAAGGGTATTTTACTTTGAAGTCCACATGTAAGTGAACGCTTTTATTTTAAAGCTGAAACCGGAAGCGGTTTAACTTTCTCGCGTGTAACTTTACGCTGGTGCCTGACAGCTGCCACACTGGACTCGGACTGAGCCGAACTGTGTAAGTAAACCCACAATCCGCCGCTTTTACAGGCTCTGTGCCTCCACACGGTCAGACTGTGACCGTGGACTGACCGAATATCCTCCCAAAAAACAATAATTCATAAGTACAAAGTGTCCAACAGACGGCTAATGGAGGCGGGAAAGGAAATCGGTCGATGTTTGTAGGCCTGTGACAACAGTTTGATCTCCACAGGGAGGAATTGTGCACTGATGACTGTTTAAATGGACTTCTTTACCACAGTGGTTATTATTCTTGTGTACATACGTATGGCTGTATGGGTGAATGATATCTAAATGAAAGCTAACGGCGTCAGTAGTGGAGTTACAGCATTGTAATTACTGTAATTCAATGAGATATAAATGCAGTATGATTAATATGGAGGAAAGTGTAGTGTTATGGGTTTTCCTAAACACCATAACATTCATATAATACTGTCTTTATTGTGTGTCTGTCGTCCTCAGTAGTGCATTTCATGCTTTAAGGCATTTTAAATGTCCTATCAATCTCCTGATATCCCCATAGAGATGTATAGTGTGGCTGTGATTGATAAAAGTATGGGTATTGATAAAGTTTGGTTCACTGTTTTACACTGAATATGCTGTTTAGACTTTGAAAGTGTGTCTTTCATAAAGAGTTAAAACAACTATTCAATTGAAAGACAATGAATTGGCCATTATTTTGACAATTGATAAATTGCTTCAGTCATTTTTGCCAGAAATGTGCTTGTTCCACCTGATTCTTGCTGCTTTTTTCATGTATGATAGTAAATTAAATATCTTGAGATTTTGGATTGTTGGTTAGACAAAACATGACATTTCAAGACCAGATTCTGGGAAACTGGGGTGGGCGTTTTTTACTTCTTTTTGACATTTCATTGACTAAACAATAAATCGCTTAATTGATATAATACCCAACAGATTAATCAATAATGAAATAATAGTTGCAGACCTACTGTCATATTTACTATACATAGTTTATACGATCTGACTTCATGTTTTCACTCCCCATGTTTCAGTATAGCTGCATGACATTTTAAAGTGCTCCTATAATAAATGTTTGGTATTCCTCTAAAATCATGCGTAGGATCAGTGTAGTTTTGGATTGTAAGAGAAAGCAGGAGACCAAAACTCATTGGTTTTCCAGTCCTCGACACCCACCTGTAAATGTCCATCCACTGGAGGAGAACTGTTCCTCCAGACGCTCACAGGTGTGTTCCCCAATATCAAAAAACCATTCCTCTTCTGTAGTATTTTTGGGAATTTGACATGACATCAAATGGAGTTTACATTCTACGATTACACATATATTGCACAAACTGGGTTTTTAAGGCAGTTTCAGATGATTTTTACTCTTAATAATTTTAAAATATGACTTCTGTAAGTTTGTAAGTAAAAAGTGTAAAGAAACGCTTAGTTAAATGAATAAATAAAATGTTCAATTTTGTGATTTATTTTTGTAATACTTTGAAAATTTGTAAAACAAATGGTAGTAACCTTCGAGCTTGGCTGATCAGAATCAGCAGGCCTCCATGTTTGATACGATCACCATGTGTCCTGTAGTGTGTGGAAGTGAACAGCCAATGAGGGCCAGGCCAACGAGGGAAACAGATGCAGAAGTCACAACAATGGTGTTTTAAAACATGGCGGTTCCATCCAGATCTCCCTTCTCTCCATTGTTATCATTTTTTTCATGTGTAACAAGTGTACACACGTCAAGGCCAGAACTTTGAGTAATTTCTTTTGCTCTGCAGCTCCTCTAGCAAGTACCATACCCAGCTGTAGTTGTCTCTGTTTGAGGGGCCATTAACAAAAGTATCATCAGCGACTGCTCTGATTGGCTCGTAATATACTTTAGATTACAAAACGCTATGCCAGTAATGTTGTAAGTGACCAAATGAGGTTGATTAGATTGTATAATGTGATATTTCCCTCTCACTGTGAAACACATATTTCTCCAAGTGTGCATATGTGAAGTCAGAAGTCAGTGACTTCCTGGAACTAACCCCCCTGTAAAACCACACCTGGTCACTTTTACACTGCTTTTTGTACGAGTTAAACAAACAAGATCTAACGTGTTGATCAGTGAGCTTTAGAGGTGCTGCTAGGCAGATTTTGCTACTGCTGCACAGAGCCAGGCTAGCAGTTTCCTATGCTAATAGCTAACCGGTTGCTGGCTGTGGCTTCATATTTAGTGTACAGACATGAGAGAGGTATTGATCTTCTCATCGAACTCTCAGAAAGAATGCGATTAAGCGCACTTCCCGAAATGTCACTATTCCTATTTAGTTTTAATGGTGAAACCCAATTTAGTAAATTATTGGTTTTGTTTGAAACTAGCTAGTAGTTACAAAGAACTTAACACCCAAACCTAGTGATGGATTTATGAATAGCTGGTGGAACCCAATCCAAATGAATAAGATATATCTGATTAATAAGTAAACAAGATCACAAATCTGACCAAACCTTCAATGCCTGCTTTCAGTACTTGAAAGTTTTTAATACTCTGTGCTACAGACACATTTTGGTTGGTACTAAAAAAAGCATTGAGGCTTGATAGCCAGCACTGCTCCCCTGCTGTCAGCAATGTGAAGACACCCACTGACAGTCTGGACACAACCATTGATTTCAATAGACATGCTCATTCTGTCAGTGCGAGGCGAGTGTGTAAATCACAGCACTGGAATAAGAAAACAATGGAGTCTTTAACCTCTCAGGCTGTGTGTGTGTGTGTGTGTGTGTGTGTAAAACCACAAGTATTTAGTGTATTTATATGTGATGTTGAACTTTGCATTACGTCACTGCAGCGATGAAGACAGTAACACACACACACACACTCACACAGCATGTTTGACTGACAGTTTCCCTGTTTGTTCTTGTTAGTTGGAAATCGAGTGTTTTCCCTTTTTGTGTGTGTGTGTGTGAGCTATGATCAACCTGCTCTGTTAACCCTGCATGCTTTAACTAACAGTCCTTCTCCATCTCTGTCACAACAAACATGCACACACACACACACACACACACACACACACACACACACACAGAAAAGGATCATAACACTTCCTGCAGACTATTGTACACAGTGAACTTGGGGCTTTTCAGGTGCTTTCCTGCATTTTGAAATTCCTCTTCTGCAACAAGGCGCAATTTAAAAAAAAAAGCCTGAAACTAAAAGGTGAAGAAAAAAAAGAAAGGCTGCATTCAAATCCTCATCCAAGTGTCTTTAAATGTGTTTGTAGGCGGTTTAGCTGGTCACCTGCTAGTAGCAACACGTTTTTGTCTGAGAGGGAACTGAAGGTTTGGAAAGGCATGAAACTCAGCAGCAGGACTGGACAGTTACTTACATATTATTCAAACCTTACAGAGACAGAGCAGACAGAAAATATTAAGACAATTATTTTGTTTCATTGTTGTGGCTCCGTAATTCACTTTGAATTGAAATGAAATGTGATCACTTTCAGCATAAATTTGAAGTTGTTTATATCTATATATGAGGTGGAAAGTGTAGCCCTTTTTATATAAAGTCCTCCAGATTAAGGACAGTGGTCTTCAATGCACCAACAAGGCAATCAAGGAGTGCCAGTGGAAGTTTCTTGACTGACCAAGTCACAAGACCTCAATCCAGCTGACCATGTGTGTCATCTGCTGAAGACCAGATTGAAAGCAAAAAGCCCCCAAAACAAGCAAGATATGAAAATGACTGCAGTGCAAGCCCGGCGGAGTATCACCAGAGAAAGATACCAGGAGTCTGCTGATGATGTCAGAGACTGCAGATGGTCACTGACTGCAAAGATACGACACCAAATGTTAAAAATTATGATTTTATTTGTGTTTGTGTTAAAAGAATAGTTCAGCATTTGCGGACACACTTATTTGCTTTCTTTTCGAGAGAGTGAGAGATGAGAATATATCAATTTCATGTCTGTGCGTTAAGTATGGAGCTGGAGTGAGGACCTGGTTAGCCTAGCTTAGCATAAAGACTGGAAGCAGGGGGAAACAGCTAGCCTGGGTCTGACCAAAGTGGAAAAATGCACCAACTCTAAAGCTGTCTTATTTATGTGATGTGTCTACAGAAATGTAAAAAACAGAGTTATGATTTTAGGGGGAGTTATGTGTTAGAGATTTTTGTTGAACAACAGTGTATCCATCCATCCAGCACAAGAAATAGTTCCAGCACGTAACTGCACCTAAAACGACAAATTGACATTTTTACATTTGTCTTTGTGTACAAATTAAATAAAGGAGATACAACGTGTATTTTTGAGCTTTGGACAGAGCCAGGCTAGTGTTTTCCACCTAACTCCAGGCTTTATGCTAAGCTAGGCTAACTATGTCCTGACTCCAGCTCTGTACTTAACACACATGTACATAACATTGATATCAATCTTCTCAACTAACTCCCGTAAAGATAGCGAATAAGCATATTTCCCAAAATGTTGAACAGTTCCTTTAACATGCCCAACTACTTTCTGCCCCTTGATATTAGGGGGACTGCGTATAAAAAGGTCTACAATTCCTACACTGTTCATCTTTTGTGGGTGTTAACACATTTAAATTAAAGCTGAGAGCCAGAACTTCAACCTCAGAGTCATTGTTTCATTTCAAATCCACTGTGCTGGAATACAGTGCAACAGAACAAAATGTGTCACCAATATAATGTTTTCTTACAGCACTGTGCTTTAAGCTAATTTTATTATAAACATGCAGCTTTAAAATTCTGAGCATAGCGCCTTTAACCGGAGGTAACAGTAAATGTCAACCTGTTCCTGGCAGTGTTCCTGTAATGCCCCAGGGCGGGCTGAGCTGGTCGGGGTTGCGATGCCTTACGTGGACCGACAGAATCGCATCTGCGGCTTTCTGGACATCGAGGAGAATGAGAGCAGCGGCAGGTTCCTGCGCCGATACTTCATCCTGGACACTCAGCAGGGCAGCCTGCTGTGGTACATGGACAACCCACAGGTGAGGCTGTGTGTGTGCGTGTGTGTGTGTGTGTGTGTGTGAAGGTGTGGATGGGTGTGTGCAGATAAATACAAGTACACATATGTACAAGTACTTATCTCTGACATCTGTAGAAATTCTTCTTTGACTAGTCAGCATTGGAAACATCATCTGAGCGTGTATAACCACTCTGTGTTTGTTTCTGTAATGTTTGGAGTAATTATGAAATTATTTTGGTGCCAGCTCTGGTACCATGATTTTGATTCTTGTGCCGATTTATTTATTTCTACTAAACATGTTTACTGCAAACCATCAGTTACAGTAATAGATCGATTTCCTTGCTTCCAGGCAGCAATTATTAACAGTTCATTTTAGTTCACTTTTGCAGGGATTTGAAACTTGATTCTGGGAGGTAATCCATCACATTTAGTTGCCTTCATTTTTTTCAGTACAGTCAAGTCGTTATTGGTAATGCAGTCAGGAGCAGGGACAGCTTTCAGAAGTGTTGTTGGTGGTGCTTTCAAAGACTGTCCCAACATCTGACAACTGAGAGTAGACTGCTCAAAAACATTTCATTTGTGAGCTATGGTATCAGCAAATCGAATGCATAAGACAAAGAATGGGCAAACATGCACTTTATTAATCATTACTACAAAGGTTGCATTTTAGCTGCCAACCTCAAGATATCTGTGGCTCTCAGCACCAAGCCTGTTGGTTTCTACTGATGACATTCATCTTTACAGATAGGCCACAAATGTATAGTTTTCATTTTCCAAAACAGCTGCTCACTGTAGTTTTTAACAAACGCTACTCGAACAGGAGGAAATAGTGTGTTTGTTGGGGACTATTTTCAGCAGAGGATAAATCCACATTTGGAGCTCTAGTGGGTATTTGGGGCAGCAGGACGGGATTGAGTCCAAATAAACTCCAGTGTGTGTGTTCATGGTAATGAAGGAACAACAGTGAGGCTCACTGATGTGTTTTTAATAGTTTTTGGAGTTAGCAGATACATTCATTGTTGGTTTTGGTCTTTTTGTGGGATTTGTTGACAATAAGGAAAATATCGGATATTACCAGCCTTGTCCTTCAACAATAACTGAAGTTAACTAAATGCTTACTGTGATGCATTGCCTATAACTATTAAGCAAGTCTCTGCAAGTTGGATTTTTTAAAGTGAACTGAGATGAACTGAACTTCTGTCTGTCCTCATCTCTGTAAAGTAATTAAAGTAAATTAGGCACACAATACTCTATACAGTAAAAAGAATAAACCAAAATACAGTAGTAAGGCAGAAGATATGTAACCAAAGGAAGGTGAGGTGTTCACAATATATGATGTATAAAACAGAGGTAGGACAGCCTCAAACAATTTGGAGGAAAAAGATCTAAAGAGGAAGTCAACTGCACTTAGCACAGATTTGTAGTGCAGTTGGTTGAAGCTGTAAAAGGAGATAATGCTTTCACTCGGTGGATAGGCTTATCAAACTCATCTGAGTGGTTTGACAGATCCTCTGTGTCAAACCAAGCAGATAAACAGGAACCAGAACAGAAAATGAAAAGGTTAGTAGTAGTAGTATCTACATTTCCCACAGCCGGGGAATTCCTCAAACACTGCAGCTTCAGACAGAAAGCAGGTCGGGCTGGTGCCGGTTTTTGGCAGCTGCTGCCAGATTTTTGACTGAGGCTGCTGATAGCTAATATTTGCTGCAGGTATTAATATTATCTTAAATCATGTTCATACCAAAATTTTTATCTTAAATGTTAACATTTCCTCTCCAGGTTTGTCTTCTAATGAAAGCGGAGAAGCCTCTGAAACAGCCTTTAGACCCGGGTTTCACAATCTTTATATCTCGTGACCCTCACAGATCACCTCATCACAGAATATGTCTACGGTTTTGACCATTTAAACCAAATATTTTTGTTTTATCTCAATATTTTTTAGAGGTATGATGTGGTAAAATTGTTTTCATAATGCACAAGAAAAAAGCAAAAGATTAGGGGCAAGCCTCAAAAAAACAACAACATACTTTTGTGTAGCTGAAATGTGTTGATATATCTCCAACTCTTCCGAGGGCCCTGACCCCGATGTTGGGAACCACTGCTGTAGACCATCATAAAACTATTTAAAAACATAAAGACAAAAGGTTGGGACTGCTTTTATTTAATCCCATACATGAAATCAGATCAGCTGGCTTTTATAGACTCCCTGGGCTGTTCAGTTATAGGCTGTTTTTATTGTAGGATTAGTCTTTCAGATGTGGATGACACTGACTGCTTGAAAGTGGGATTGTACAAATAAAAACAATAATAAAGCTAATGGTTATATTTTTGTGTTTCTTTGTGCAGAATCTGCCTAAAGGTACAGAGAAGGTGGGATCTCTCAAACTCACCTACATCTCCAAGGTTAGTCCTCTCTCAAAAACACACACAATGTCAATGTGTCCATTACTTTGATCTATCACCAAATACCTGCAAATCTAAAGACATCCCAACAGCTTCAGATGTACTGTGTGTTTAGTGCTAATTAGCCAATGTTAGCATGCTAAGATGCTAAACTAACATGGTGATCATGGTAAAGATTACCCGAGTTTAGCATCAGCATGTTAGCATTACCATTATGAGCATGTAAGGATGTGGTTAGCATACTGACATTAGCATTTTGGCCTGGTCCTCACTGCTGTCTCTAAATGGTTTTGGTGAAGTAGTAAGTCACTACTAAGTCACAAATGTAGCACACATTTTAACTGAATTTCCAGAAAATCTGCAAAAGAAAATGTGAATTTATATCCCCTCTGGGACATTAAAGGTTTACTCTTCTCTCTCTCGTTCAGGTCAGTGATGCCACCAAACTCAGACCAAAGGCAGAGTTCTGCTTTGGTAAGTTCATCTTCATTTTCTTCTCCCACTTTTTCTCTCCCTACATCCCCCCTCTGCTCCCTCCCTCTGTACCCACTCTACAGCTCTGGTCACATACTTTTATGTACTTCTGGCCTAGTTTTTTTGATAGGTTGCTTAGTTCCAGTGAAGGGAAATCTACATCTAAGGCTACAATATACAATGATATTTGAGACAGTGGCTTTGTGGCAACAATTTGTGTTTGTCCCTTTCCTGTTGCAACATGATAATCCCCCGTGTGCACAAAGCAGCTCCATTAAAAAAAATGGTTTTCCCAGTTTGGTGTGGAAGAACTTGACTGGTCTGCACAGAGCACTGACCTCAACCCCATCCAACACCTTTGGGATGAACTGGCAGGCTGGCTGAGCCAGTCTTTATCGCCCAACATCAGTGTTGGACCTCACTAATGGTTTTGTGTCTGAATGGGAGCAAATCCCTGCAGCCAGGTTCCAACATCTGGTGGAAAGCCTGAAAGGCTCTTTGCAATTTTTCTTTTACTCCCTTCGTCCCTTCGTCCCGCCGTCCCTCCATCTCTCCTCTCCTCTACCCTTTCTCCTTCATTCCCACTCCTTCCTTGTTTCTTTCCTTCCTTGTTTCTCCCCTTCTGCCCTTCCTTGTCCTTTCTTTCCCCTCTGTCCCTCCCGCTTTTCCTCTCCCGTTAGGTTTATTTCCTCTCTTTTGTCCCTTGCTGCTTGTTGTTGTTCCTCTGGTGGCCAACAGTAGCTTTTTGTCACTCAATAGGAGGAAACTGCAATAACCCTGACCTGACCTCTGTATGTGTGTGTGTGTGTGTATTTGCATCTGGATGTTAACATACACATACGCACACACACATCCTCTGCCTCCGAGAAACCAGAAACAAACTGATATTTTTAGATCATGATTTGCATGAAGCTCGGGGTGTTTTCCTTCTTCCTCTTGTGTTTTCTAGTCTAATGTTTCAAAGTGAGAAGAAAATAACAACCAACACATTTCTTTACATTTCTCTCTCTCACTTTCTCTCTTTGTAGTTATAAATGCGGGAATGAGGAAGTTTTATCTGCAGGCCAACGACCAGCAGGATTTGGTGGAATGGATCAGTGTTCTCAACAACGCCACCAAGATTACTGTGAGCCTCACACACACACACACACACACACACATGCTGACGGATCAATAGGTGACCCTGTTTCTCCCATTGTTGTAGGCTGCTCTGTCTTCTGCCTCAGGCTACAGCAGATGGAAAATTACTCATCAGGCCAGAGAGATAAAGTTCAGTTCAGGTTTAACAGAGTGTGAAGGGAAAGAGAACAGGAAAACCAGGCTTTCATATCCACCTGCAGCTGCAGTGGTCTGTGGAGTTATTAGTTATGTCATACTATAAGTGACATGTAAAGGTTTTCTTTTACTGATAACTTCAGTGTTCATCAATAGAGAAACACAGCTGTCATGTGGGTCATTCATCCATTCTCACAAATATATTGTTTCATTTGTTTTTTATCAGTAATATAATTTTTAGCAAACATTACTTTACAACAACAGGAGGAAATAGTGCATTTGTTGGGGATTAATCCACATTTGGTGCTCTAGTGAGTATTTGGGGCAGCAGGACAGTGATGAAGGAACATGTCACCCACTGCAACAGTGTGGTTGGTGTCATTGCTGTCTTTTTAAAAGATGAGACTGGTGATATTTTATATTTTTTTTATTGTCAACAAATTTCATAAAAAGACCAAAACCAACAACGAATCCAAAGCCTGATATATCTTCTTCCTCTGTGCCACAGAGCTCCATTGTTGTCAAAAACTAGTAAAAACACATCAACCTTGAAAAAGGCAAAAAATATGCTGATTTGGGCGCCGTTTGGAGACAAAAGACAAGATTAAAGATCCTTGAAGAGATAAGAAAAAAAGATAAACTAAACTCTTAAAAGCGTGTGGGTGTCGACCGTGTGCTTGACAGACAGGACTGGTGTTAATCTCTTGTTGTGTTTTTAGGTGCCAAAGCCAGGCGAGGGCCACACCGCCCATGCAGAGACTCCCCAGGAAGTACTTGGAGCCATGAAACAAGTCTCCTACAAGACTGAGATCATAGGAGGAGTCCCTATCATCACCACTACACAGGTAACACACACACAAACACACACACTGTCATGTATGTGTGTTGTGTTATCAGCTGTTAGCGGCAGCACTGCGGCAGGTCCGGTCCTGTCTGTGATGGTATGCAGCCACAAACACGTGACCCGACACGCATCAAGACAGACGAGTGACGGCTGGTTTGAATTTTACGAGTGGAAGACTTCGACTTTTGAAAATGTTCAGTTAAAAAACAGCTACACTCAGCTGCTGATGGCTGGGAAACTAAAAACACAGATTTTACATGTTGATGTTTACAGGTCTTGGGAAGTACTACTATGTATGTACTACATATGTAATAGTACTGTCGTAGTAATACTATAAAAGTTGTATAAAGGCTTTTTTGTATCTTTAGATTACTTCATTGGTCAAAAGGATCAAAATCAATGCAGCAGAACCAGAAATTGTCTTTTTTATTCTATGCATTCTTCTTCCTTGTCAATAGCTGGCACCTACATTACCCACAATGCAACTCAACCACTGACAGTTGTTGCTAGTAGCGGCTAATGTAGCCTAGTGGACAGAAAAGTCCAAATGGATGCTAATGTTGCTCTGTATTTGCTGGATGTGTAAATAAGGGACTATTTGCCATATCAAATGTTTTGTTTTGTGAATATCGCGAGACGATGTTCCATATACATGATATTTGTGTGTATGTGTGTGTTTCAGGAGCAGGGGGAGGGGCAGAACGGGGCGGAGCGTGGAGGTGTGAAGCGGGGTCAGAATCCACTGCCCTACTTCCTGTCCAGAGGAGTGCAGGACCAGGCCATCATCAAGGTCGGATACTGTGTGAAACAGGGAGCTTTGGTAAGAGTACACACACACACACACACACAGTTACCACTGATAAGACTGAAGTTCTGGTTATTGGTTATGATCATATTTCAAACAGTATCACTCCCCACCTTGGACCAGTGACAACTAACTTAAACCCTTCAGTTTTAAGTTGTTGTTTTTTTAATCAACACCTCAAATTCAATCAGCACATTAAGACTCTTGTTCAATCTTATTATTTACAAATCAGAGGTATTGCCAAAGTTAAACCACTGCTCCCTAAAGGTGATGACCTTTCCTCTAGCCCCATCATTAGGCTTGTAGACAAGAAATAAAAAAGGACATTCCTACTCCTCAGAGGATGAACCCTTTTGATTATGATGACCCCATGACTTTTCCTCTAGCGACACCCTCACGACAAACGTTACATTTTAATATCCACTACTTGTAAGACAATAGAAATAGCTAAATCATCGGGATGTTGTTTGTCTTGTCCAACATTTTAAATGTGTGGGGTGCAATTGACATGGCTGCCTCTAGGGCACACTACCAGACCTTTAAACAGCTATTGTGTTTTTGTCTGTTTCAACAAATTAAATTTACATAGGAGGGCTAAACTAACAATTACTCAATCACTGAAATTAATAGCTTTGCTTCTCTTCCACAGATGAAGAATTGGAAGAGGAGGTACTTCATGCTGGATGAAAACGCTGTCAGCTACTACAAATCTGACCTGGTGAGGAAATATGTGTTTTACTTATTTGAGTGAACTGATCCTTTAAAAAAAGCATGTTACAACAGAGAGCTGGCTGTAACCAGGTTACTTAAGTGCATGTTAGCACACTGACTGTTGGCTTACATTACACTTAATCATGAACACAAACACACACACACACACACACAGTTTACTAGAACTTTATATAACAGTACAAAACTGTACAAATGTGTACATCTTGTAACAATAAAGTAAACTGAAAGACAGAAAGCAGTAGGACACCCAAGCGTCTGTGTGTGTGTGTGTGTGCGCAGCGAGGCTTGTTTTTGCCCTCAGTTGTGTGTCTCTACACGCAGCGGCATGTGTCCTGAATACCTTCTCATATGATCCACGTGTGGACAGATTAGCGAGTCCTAACCACAGCCTGCCTGTGCACATAAATGAACACACCCAGTGTGTGTGTGTGTGTGTGTGTGCTTGCGCATACTGGCTGTGTGTTCAAGCCTTTTTTCCATCGTAGGTATTAAACAGGCACGCATGTAGACTGGCGTAATGAGTGCAGCTGTTGAAAAAGCATAACTTCTGAATGTTTTATCAGGTGTTAAAAGTGTAATATTTGTACCTTTGACTTTTTATCAAAGAACCAGATATTTTCTAACACAGCTGTCCATCTTTTGTACTGATGACCAGGAGAGTCTCATGTCTACCTAAGCCCTAAAGCATTCCAACTGCCCTAACACACCTAACATTTTCTATGCAGAAAGTGAATGGGAATTTCACTGGAATGCTGGGTGCCCAAAATAGCACTACTGTGTGTTAGTGTGTGTCATTCAAAATGTATGCTAGTTCAAAATATCCTGACGTGTGAGGAAAGCTAGCTAGCTAGCGAGGTCACTGCCGCTTATTTGTTCCACAGCTGCCAGCCAATCCAATTAAAGCTATGAGGTCATGATTGGCGCTGATCACGAATGACACAGTATGTTATGAAAACATACTGTTAATAGGCTCAATGTACTATAAAAGGCTAGCGTAATTTCAGCTAAAACCCTCTCAGTGTTACTGTAAACATCACGTCATGTGCACCACGTCTGAAATGAGACTATGATGAGTCAGTAACCAGCAGAGGAATGCCAGTGTTGAGCCAGTTACCAAAGCTGTGGGTTGGTAAGCTAGGCGTGTGAGTTACCAGGCTAGGAACGCTAATAACAGGTACGCTGTTGGTCTCTTTTAGCACTGCTGGTTTGGGTGGGACGATGATGTGATGATATGTACTGTGAGACAACTGGAATGTGTTAGAGATTTTTCCATACAGTTCATATAGAGGTATCTATCTCTTTAATGTATCTGTTTGTATAGGTAATTGAGTTGCAAATCAATGTGTAGGACTGTTTTATGATATATATAAATATATAGTTCAGGAGCTATAATCCTACACCTGGCCTTAAGATTGGATGTGAACGCAGCTGACTTTGCTTCACCCCTGAATCATCTGCAGACTTTTGTTTTTGTTTTTTATCTCACAGGAGAAAGTGGCGTGGGTTCAAAGTATTTTACAGGTTTCCTGTTGATCCAGACAAGATACAAATCAAAATCAAATCAGGAAACATAGAAACATAAAAGGTGTATGTGTTATTGTTTCTTCTCTTCTTCCTTGCAGGAGAGGGAGGCGCTGAGAGTCATCCCGCTGAAGGAGATTCACAAAGTTCAGGAGTGCAAACAGAGGTAAGTGAGCTTTCTTGTTAGCAGTTGTTAGCGTGTGTTGCTAATCCGGGCTTTTGGTGTTGATTCAGGCCATCACATCGCAGATCATTAAAAATTGCTGCTGCTTTGTCCCCTGTTCTGTTCTGCAGTGAACTGATGATGAGGGACAACCTGTTCGAAATGGTCACCAGCTCCAGAACCTTCTACATTCAGGTAACACATGAAGAGGATTGAGGGTTGTGTCTAATAGTCACTGCTTACCTGGATTTCTCATGTTAGAGTTTTGAGGTTCTACCATTGAAAAACAATAAAAAAAGAAAGCTAAATTATACATTAACATTATCTCTCTCTCTCTCTCTCTCACTCTCTCTCTCTCTCAGGCTGACAGTCCAGAGGACATGCACAGCTGGATTAAGGCCATCTCAGGGGCGATCGTGGCTCAGCGCGGCCCCGGACGCTCAGCTAACACTGTAGGTATCCTGTCAGACTCATGTTACACTATTGTTGTCAAAAAGGACGTAACGTATATTTGGTAAAATTATAGTAGAAAAATATATAGTAGCAACACACATACACATACTGTACAACCCTGGCGGCCACAAAGATAATAAAAAGATAATATTTCGATAAACAATTTATTTTGAAATTTCCCCTCAGCAAAGTCCCTTTAAACTGTTGTTTTTTGGTCCCACCACTCCACCTCAAGAAGGAGCTCCATGTTGTTCCTGTCTAATCAGGTGAAGTGGCTCCATCTTGTGGCAGAAAAAGTTCCTGCAGCAGACAAACATCTTATCGAGGTTTAAAACATGGAACATTTTAATTCAATTATTTTCATTTATTCAGAGGAAAACAATCTTTTGATCACTTAAATGCTCAACTTCACTCTAACATTGTTTGTATCCCATATTAAGGAATATGATAATTGTAAATCAGTCATTCGGTGATTGTAAGTGTTCAGTGGTCAGTAGATGATATGTCTGTCTGTTATTTCAATATAATGTACATGGTACCTCACATGTTATACAGATTCAGTCCATGTTTTATAATTTCCTTACTTTTTTTTAGGAGTTTCACAACCTGATGATGACAGTTATGATGATGATGGTTAAAATGTGTTTTCATGCCCTGAAAAGTGTTGGTTTTCTGCCTCAACACACCTTACACACTTACACCATGTCTGTTAATTCTCCCACACACACACACACACACACACACACACACAGCTACTGATATTTTTGCCTATCTTTCTCTGTTCTTACTCTGCCTCAATCTCTTCTCTTTGTTTGAAGAGTTTCCTTCCCTACACACACAATTAACCACCAGAAGAAAAAAGTAACACAATTCAAAAGCTTAAATAAGAATACAATAAATGACGACCAGTCTGCATTACTGTAACAGTTATGATGGAAGTGTATTTCAGTGAACATGTTTCGGTCTAATCATGTAGCCTTGTCAATAAAGGCTTCTTAATTGTTTGTCCTGTACAAGCATTTTACAGCACTTACTATCACTTGAAAAGCAAACTTTGTGCTGTCACCATCTTTATCCCTCTTGGAATAAATGTAGGAGAAACTGTAGACTAGACCATTACATCAGAGCCATACAGTTATCTGAAAATAATGCAGCCAATCAGCGGAGCACATTCTCTGTAGCCATTGTATAATACAGGAACAACCCATTAAACAGCGTTTCCAGGCAACATTTTGCAGACATGTATAATATGAATGTTCTGTCTGCTATATTGAAAAACGAATAATCTGGAGGGTATTACATTTCAAAAAAAGGTGATTTAATGGGACGGTATGACTACGCTTCCTCTTTTGGAAAGGAGCTTTTCACATTACTGTAACAGCTGTGTTGTAAACTGTTGTTTTCAGATCCGTCAGGCCAGAAGGCTGTCCAGCCCTTGTATACAGAGGTATACGCCATTCTGCAGTGGTGAATTCAGCACGTATGTGACCCCATGCCCTTTCCCTAAAACCCCCATTCACCCCAGCCACCAGCCTCCCTCTTACCAAGCATTTACCCCGCACACTACAGTAGTTCTCTGGTTCTGTGTCCAACTGAGGCCTTTGTATTTGTATCTAGCAGCACAAAAGTCAGAGTGAACCCTGTGGTGTTCATCCATCCTAAAACTACTGCTGGCTGTATGGTGTGAAAAGTCTCGCCACCTCATAGCTGGAGTCTGTAGTAACAGCAGGTAGATAGTTTGGAGATTTGGGTGAATTGTATTTGAGATTCATCTCAGAGTTTGCTCTTAAAAATGGGCAAAACCTGAATGTTTAGGACTCTGTAGTTTCCTTTCCACCTAAATTAACAAGCGTCTTGTCTCAGAATCTGTATCTCAATTCACAACTTGCATTTTTCTTCCAGATTACAAACTGAAAACTCTTTTCTCTCTGCACTTCAAGAAAATGCTGATTCTCACAAGCATCACTTTGGGTCCTTACTTAAAACTAACAGTAAACTCTGTGCCTCTTCTAGTCTCCATCAGTCACTCATTACAAGGCTTAGTGTCCGTGCACCTTGTGGTAGAATGTATGCATAGTGTACAGGACTGGAAGTGCCATCCGGGCCAATTTGATATGTTGCAGATCGTAATAGTTTTGCAGAACAGGATTGTCTTGCTGTTGTAAGGTTTATAGGGTATATGTATATGTGTATACTGTATATATGTATGACGCATTGTGATGGTGGAAAGTCAGTCCTAAATTGGTTCAGGACTATAACACAAACATCTAAAAGTAAATGAGTGCTGCATGAAATAGGCCTGGTAATTGACCTTTGACCTATGTGACCCAGGCTTGGAGGCAGATGTGCTTGCTCAACACTGATGATCATTTCATGCCTGAATGCTGTTTGTTGGCGGCATCCTCATCCTCCATCATAACTCATCCCACACAGGCATCATCGACTTCTTATTGATCTTACTGATTTAGATTAATACACTGGTCCACTCACTTCCCAGTCAGGTCAAGCTATACTTTCCCTTTCATTCTCATAACATGACCAGTCATCTCTGAACTTTTTGTGTCAGTCTTCACTCTTTTCTTCCTTGTCTCAGCTGTTTTCTTCATGTGTGTCATTATTCACGTCTTAACAACATTTACAGCGTTCCTGACTCCCAGCAGGACTTCGGAAAACCAAATTCATCATAAGCTTTTTCTTTTTTTTCCGCTAACCTTCTGTCATGTTGTCTTTCTGTTTTTCCTCTGTGTGTTTGTTTGTGTGTGTGTGTGTGTGTGTGTCTGCTTTTCAGAGAGTGAGATGTGACAGTGACGTACTAACCTTCCCCAAATGAGCCCTGCTGCCTACTTCCTGCCCCTCCCACCGCTGCTCATCGTCCAATCACCAAGCCCCACTGCCTCTCCGCTTCCTTAGCAACTGCTGTTCGATCCTGCCCTGCTCCTTGGCAACTGCAGCATCACTTGTTCGTACGTGTTGCTTGTAACTGCATGAACCCTTGTGTTACAGTCACAATTCACAGCTTTTCCTTTGGATGGATATTGTGTGACCCCATATCTCAAATATCACTACACTAGTAGAACACAAACAGACCAAAAACTCTGCCAGACAGTTAAAAAGATGACATAAATAAGACATCTTTCAAGATGTTATCACAGTTTTCACATCTCGGGAGCAAGAAGTAACTCAAAGAAATTTTTCATGTTAAATTCCACCCCCTAAACCTATAGTTTTGTTAAATTGTCTCCTCTGTTTCTATGTTGAGGGACGTTGAGGAGATCACTAAAAGAAAACTTTGAAATGGGAATTTACAGCGTGGAAAAATACTTCCAGAACCAGCGACTCATCCCGCTTTGTAACAAAAACTTAATTTTGTTAATACTGCTTGGCTAATCCAACCATAGATAAGGTGTAACACAACTTTCTCCAGCAGTCACAATGAAGAGCCATTTCCGGTCATAAGATTAGCAACTTTTGCTAGGTGGGCTAGTAAATGCTAACTAGCTTACAGTTGTTAGCCAGCTAACAGTGTTAATCCCTCTTCACTGTGAGTACTGTGAGTGTGGGTGTATTTCCTGTAACCATAGCCGAAACATATCTCATGCTTTTAAAAATGTAATGCTCCACTAGCACCTATGTGTTAGCCCCTATTACCACCAGGATCCTCTTTTTAGCTAGCAGTGCTAAACAGATGCTGCAGATGCTAGCACTGCTTAAAATGAGAGCCTTTAGGTGAGCTAACACTCTTTGGCAGCCATATAGGAAGTCCTCAGTATCTGTGAAATCCAGAATACATTACTAAAATGTAAGTTTGTCTTACCGGAAGTGGTTTTGTAATAATGACTAATCCACCAAATGTCTAGTATTGTTTATCGACCTGCTAAGTCATCAAAGCTGTTGGAAACTTCCTGCAGTGACTTAGCAGCTCCTGGTAACATACTTGTGTCATGTTGTTGCTGTGATCTGGCTCTGGCTGCTGTTTTACTTACCCTACTAAAACAAAATGTTTGCTGAACTTAATTTCAACCCGTAAAACCTGATATGCATGTTGTTGTTTTTCTTTTTTATATCAAGAGCAAATGCCAATCAAATCACATGTCAAAATGTATCAGGTAAATGTTTCCTTGATCACCAGCAAACGTAACTTTGAAATCTGAATGTCATCAGTGACTAAGACTAATTGTTTTTTTTAATGATTGCGGTTAAATATGGGTTGGATGCTAATGATAACTATTACACAGCTTACTCTTTTTGATAGTCTAGTTTCTTCAGAACTAAAATCTGAAATCTTGTCATCTATTACTACGTCTGAAAGTGAATAAGCGTATTTCCCAAAATATCAAACTTAAATGAGTTTACTGGTGAACAAGGTGACGTTAAAGTTCCATATTTTGACCTGCAGCTTAATTAGAGCTCTTGTCTGAACAAAGAGAAGGAATCATTTTCACTGCAATCACTGCACTCCTTATCCATCCATCATCCATCCATCGAGTCACTGCTGTGTTCCGTCCATGCACCCATTCATCCATCCATCATTCACCACCATCTTTCTCTTCTGCCTCTCACTTCCTCTCCCCCTTCCTTCTCTCTCTCCAGGAGCACAGTGACCACTCCTCTCCCTCCCCAACATCCTCCTCCACCTTCTACTACCCCTTCGACCAGGAACTGCACCACCCACAATCCTCCTTCAGCACCGCCGCAGCGGGCCCTCAGCCTCACACTGGACACGCACCAACAGGACAACTTCCTGGGCCTGCTTCCGTGGAGGCTGAGTGGCGTCCAGTCCATGATGATGCCCCTCCCTTCGGCGCGCTCCCGCCTGTCGCTGCAGGAGACGGTGCAGTCTTCAAAGTAACGCAGGAGAATGAGTCACTGTGGAAACAGCACAGTGAAATCACCCGGCTGGGCTTTGTTGGCAGCGGTGGCGGGGAGGAGCTGAACAGTCGCACCACTGAGAAATCTGACCTCGAGATGACCCTGATTTGACGATGACGAACGTGATGATGACTGACAATCTCTAAAGGACACACACACACATACTGTACACACTTCTACACGAGCTCCATGTCCTGAGACTGCTCTGTGTGCTTAGAAAACTACCTGACTGGCCAAATGATCCTTCTACAAAACTTCCTGGGACCATCTTTTTGTATGTGTGTGCACATGTGGAACAGGACCTTCTTCCTCTGCTGTTTTTTCACTTTTGTCTTCCCGGATATTATTTACAAAGTATTACTGCTGGCAAACAAAAACCATGTTGTTGTGCAAAAAAAAAGAAAAAACGTAGATATTGTACAGTGAAGTTTTGACATGTTTCTGTAGCGCAAGACCCATGAACACTGCTCATCACACAATGATGGGCAGGTTTCATGATGTAAGAAAGTCATGTGGTTTTTCTACAGCAGCAGCTCAAATGTTACAGGCTATTAAAAATTGGAGGGGTCAGTTGTCTCTGACTGTGCCCAGAGACTGACTAATCCAGCTTCTCACTTTATTTTTAAGACAATCCCGCTAAATATTATAAACTCTTTAATCCAGAATTCTGACTGGAGAACTTTTGCTGTCTCTTGTCTCCAGTAGAAAAGGTCATACTGTCAAACGTGGGTTTTAGCACTGTAGAGCTCCAAAGTCCAGATTCACTGAGGTTGCATTTCTGGTGATGTCTGCACATTGTTTTCATCTTATTTACCAAGAAAGTTACTGCTGTTCTCGGATGAAGTCCTTCAATCTCTAAAATATCAGAATTTTAAAAATAAGAAGGAACAAACTTGTTCAAGACATTATGCTCTTATTGAAGGTAATTAATGGATTTTAAAAATGAACATAGGATTTTCCAAACCTAAAGGCCTGGTCACTCAAGCATTTGTAACAGTGAAATTACATCAAAATAGGTTAATTTCAGTGTAATCGCTGTGATCAGTGAATTCACTTGTGCAGGTGAAGTAAATCTGCGTGGAGCTTCTGCATAGAGTTAAACTTTTGTGAACTTTGACAGGCGTGACCTTTGCGAGTGGATGGTACAAATGTCTTTTGAATGCACTCTGGTAACATATTCAGTCAGTGATTGTGCTAACTATCTTGCTAACTGGTAGGTAGCTTCCTGGTAGAAAAGCCAGCTAGCTTAGCTTTTGGCTTCCTAGCGCCAGCATGTTACCAGCTAGCTAGCTAGCGTGTTACCAGTTAGGTCGCCAACTAGCCCCAACACCAAGCTTCCAGGACCGCCTATTTTACGAGGACATGCATATAATTTCATGGTGCAACTTTCTGGCTTTCTGGCCGTGCACTAAGATGCATTTAGTTCATAAGCTTAACATAAAACATGAACATCAGCAAAGTTTGGGTAAGCGCTGTTTAACCCAACAGCAGTGTCATTCAGATCAAGGGGTGTCGCAAAACTAGCCATCTCCCCTTTATCACCAAAAGCTAATAGTTTATGCTATTAGACAAATGAGCCCCATTCATAATGGTGATGGCAGACTTAATTGTGAATGTACAAAAACATTTAAGAGAAGAGATGCAAATTTAGCTATTAACTACTTTCTATCTATAGTCCAAGCATTGCCTTGCCTCATCTACAGATACAGTAACTGTTACACTATGTGGGTTTTACATGCAAGTGAAAACATTGTGTCAACGTTTCTGAATTATTAACATGAATTCAAAAACTTTTCTAAATCCTAGAAGACTATAAATCTTTCAATTGAAGCAAAACATGAAATTTACCAAAGCAGTGACATGGGACATATGACTTTGATAAATGACTTGACTTTGTGCACTTTTCGCTGTGCAAACCGCCAGAGAATCTGAGCTGAGTGCTTACAATAAAACATTCAAAGGTTTTTTAATGTTTCTGGTCAAAGTGCAATTTAAGACGACTTAAAGCAGCATTAATAAGAGGACTCACTGCTGTGGACTGAAGTGTTGAGGAGCTGATTTTCATTCTGCTCACCAGCTTTACTCACCTCACCTCCTGCACCCTACATTCATGTTACAGCTCCTTCATAACTCCACCAGATTTGTTTTTATGTATTTGTTTTAATGTTTTTAGTTTAAAGATGTCAGGAGACATGAAACCAAACTCATATTGTTGATTTGTTGATCTTTAAATGATGTTTCTGGACTTGGGAGCTGCAAGCAGGGTTGGAAATCCGATGTTGTTCCTGTTGGCTCCCAGGCTGCGAGCACTGCACTCTCTGTGTTGGAGACTGGTTGTGGGTGTTTTTTCTGTTCTGGTGTGCTTTTCATTTTATTATTTACAGTGATGAGATGCTTTTGAGGGGAAAAAAAACTACATATATGTTGTTTACTGACTTTTATACACACGTGTGCATGAGTGCATGCACACACACCCCCACCCACCACCACCCACCACCACCATTACCACTGCTGTTGTTCCCTGTCAAACATAAGCTGGGTTAAGTGCCTGCATTGTTCTTTCTAAAGAGTTGATGAAAGTTGTTTTGACCCTTTTTAGTGTGTACTTGATTCTAAGACCATGTGCTCTGTTTATTAAAAGAAATTTGAAAATCATATGAACTGGATTCAGGTGTCTTCTTTGCTAACAGGTGGGTTGGAGGAGAGCAGTGGTGGCAGGCAGGCGGGTTTACACTGGATCTAAAAGCAAATGTTGCTTCTCATTTCACATTTAAGGTTCATGGAGAAAAGTAACCTGTAGCAGTTAACAGCAAACGTTGGCAATATTCTATATTGTTCTTATTCTCAACAAATCACACGAGAAGATCAAAACCAACAGTGTGTTAGTCCATCTCTCAATACTTTCTGACTTCTCTACCCTGTCTTGGGAGCTCAGCCCCAAGGCCATTGGTTACCTCTAGGATGTAAATCTTTGAAAACGGCTCACAGATGTATAGTTTCATATTTTTCAAAAAGTCAGCTGGACGCTGTAGTATTTAGCAAATATTACTCAAACAGTGCATTTGTTGAGGACTATTTTCAATGGTGGATTAATACACATCTGGTGAAATAGTAGAGTGATTCCCAATCAGAGGTATGCGTACCCCAGGAGATACTTCTGCAGTTGCCAGGGAGTATGTGGAAAGATTATGGAGTAGCTCAGCCAATTTGAAAAAAAGGTGTGTGAAAACTAATTAGTAAGTGAGCAGAGAAGTCGAAACAGATGGCTAAAAGTGATGAATAAATGGTTCTGCCACTCCAAATGGGAGTGTGTACTTTAAATATTAACTTCACACCAAGCTGTCAGTCAGTGTCTCTCTGGCTGAAAGTTTCATGCTTGTTTCACCTCTGACCTACTGCTGGGTGTGGTCTGAGGTGTGTTCTGTTACACCTGTAACAACACCAAACAGTGATGTCACGGTGCACTGGAGTACACATGTGCATCATTGCAACTAAGTGAGATGTTAAACCGCTGGAGGTCAGCAGAAACTAGAATGAATGTGTTTCTTCAGGAGTTTCTGTAGGTTTTTGTGGTTTGTTTGACACTGCTGGACATAGAAGCAAGACTCTGCTGCCATCTTGTGGGTCTTTATCCTTCAGTGAGGAGCAGATCTGTGTTTGTCCACTAGGTGTCAATGTTTCTAAATGTTGTAAATGTTCTAACATATTTCCTCATTTCAGGCGGTTTGTCCTGATTTATGGCTGGAGGAAGCCTCCATTCTTCATGTTGTTCCTCATCGGGTGGAGGCTCTCCAAATAAACTCTTTGGAGGCGGTCGTCGGCCGTTAGGTCATGATTTCAGAGCGTCAGTCCCACGGCTGCAGTCACGTCCCACACCTCGAGGAGTTGCATAAGATGGACATCATCCAGGCAGAGTGATTAAGACATTTATCTGAGCTGATGCACGGTGCTCAGTGCATGTCTCTGTTGGATAGAAACACTGAACAGTCCAGTTTAAAATTACTTTTGGTACCTGAAGAATTTATTTCTATGAAATCAATTTTGAAGCTATTTCTCTTTCTTCCACATTGGTGGCAAAAAAGACACTTCCTGTGTTTGTGTTAATGCACTCAGTTTCTACATTCTCTTAGTTTTTTATTATCATTATTATTTTTACATTGCAGTGTTCATCAAGTTAGGAGGAAGATGTTTGCTATTTTTCAATCATTATTCACTTGAGTTCAACTAGACTACTTGTTCCTCAGTGGAACAATGAATCACAGTGCACAGAATCATTGTTTAACTGCTCTCTGTAGGCATATTGCATTTTTGGACACATCCCAATCAGTGATCTCAAAGCCTGACCTGTTGGGTATAAAACACAGAACGTGTTGAGCCGAGTGGAGCCGCCAGCTTTTCATTCATTTTCTATGAGAAATAAATGAACTGTGACCTGAAAGAGATAAAAAATGGTGGCGTGGTAACCAATCACATCTGAAATCTGTCATATATTTATTGTAAATGAATGTAAATTGCAGGTTATTTTACTTTCTGTTGGGAAAATCTCTCCCTCTCAGTTCTCATCACTCCCTGTTCCCTCAGCATAGCCTTTTTATCTGTATTTGTATTTGTACAATCTGTTTTCAGTCCCCTGCTCATCCCATCTTTTTGCAACCTTGACATATTATAACTGTTTCCAGGTGCTTCTTTCTTATCTGTTCTCCTGAAATGTATCTGCTCGAGCCTTGTGTAAGTTTTGTGCTTCTGATTGTAAATATTCTGTGTGATTCATTAAACTTTGGACCATTCTGACTAAACCCTGCTTCAGTCAAGCCAGTATCTGATGAAATAATCAATCGTGACGCTGACTCTGACTAACAATAAGTCAATGATAAAGCAACTTCACATGAACCCAACTTAACACATTATTGAAATAATTTTGGAGACAGATGTGACTTTATAAGAGGGATGCACGCTGTCCGAATCCTTGCACAAAGCACAGAACTGGGAGTTATTAATGTAAAGATGCCAAAACTGAATAGACAGGCAACATCACTGTTATTTTTCATTGTGTGTGGGTGTCTCTGTAGCCAGGATGCATACGTCTAAACACTGCCTTCACTTCATTATGTAACATCTGTTCTTCTCCAGCTGTTACAGTCAGCTCTGGTAAAATATCCACAAAAGTATTTCCAAATCAGGTTCAGTTTATGTGGACCGCCGAGGCCTTAAGGAGGAGCTCCCCTAAATGACCCTCAGTTATTTATTCTTTAGGGTAACTGGCCAGACGTAGAGACGGTGACGTCTCGTCCAGATGTTTCCAGCAGCTACAGTGGAGTTTGATATCAGAAAATGTGACAGCAATTTAAGATCAGGTTTTTGGAATCAGTTCCTCAGAATCAAAGAGTGAGCGCAACTTTTTAAATCTGCCATGTTGTACTGAAGTTGATCAATCATACAGAAATAAACCTAATGTAGATCTTCCACCCTAATGCATTTCAAACTGGATTTAAAGGTTTTGAAAATCAACTCCTTTACCTTTCATTTTGCTGTTGAAATACAGAATATCTGCAGCTTAAAATAAATCAAGTAAAATGTAAAATGTATTTTGGAAAGACAACACTGACATCACATCATACTACTGAACTCAACTATGAAACACTGTGAGAGTCATATCAACAAATCCTTAAAGAGGAAAGGTTTATTTCCAGTTTTACAAGCCAAGAACTCCTGACAAGAGCTCTAAAACTGACTGTAACTTTTTCATGTTCTGTAACAATTTCATGCTGGTGTTGGTGTCACTTTCTCAAATGATGCATTGATCGTTTTCCGACCAAATCTACACAAAGGTTGAAGTGACAGAGGTTCACTTCAGGTCGGGCCCTCGGCTCAGCCAAGGACCAGCTCGATCCAAAACCACAGAGCACCACCATTAATGGCTCTTTTGGAGCGAGCAGAACTTTGTTTCAGTTGCTGCTTCTCCTTATGAAAAAGCTCTGACAGCTCCCCCAGATGACATTTAAATGTGAGCTTGTCAGTGAAAGTTGGATGTGATGCAGTTTCTCAGCTGGGTCTGACGTATAGAAAACACACATCGGTCTTCATGAGTTTACATGAGCCTGTTTAGCATTTAGCAGACAGTGGATACTTCCACAGGACCCACACCGTCTGTTGTGACCTTTCATTAACCAGCAGGACATCCTGCAGACTCAGCTCACTCTGTACACTTTATAAATTCAGTATTCTTTTATTTTTGGTACATCCATTTCTGTGATTTCTGAATATTTTGCAAGTAAGACATAAAACATGCCTGGCTGGTTTGGTCTGTCTTTGCAGGTCTTCCCATATACAAAGGTACTATCACCATAATACATCACTTATATGACACTTATTTTACCCTGGTGGGAAAAAATCTGCACCGATTCTTATTACTTTTCGTAATTTCTCCAAACTATGTTACAAAGATAAAGCACTACATGAACCTAAATGAGAACTACATGTGTACCAGCACCTCACTAATTAACACGTTATACCCTGTTCATTTTTAATCCATGCAAAAGACTATTTGTTGGCTGGGCACAGTAACTTCCTGGATTCTTCCAGGCAGAGTGATTACACAGAAACTTTTTCAGGAACCTCTTTTGGAACTCAGGAACTTTTCCAGGGACTAAATTTAGTTCCAGGGCTGTAGTTTTAGACCTCAAAAAAGTTCCCGCTCTGGGGGTAGTACTTTCCGATGACCCAGTTTTTCAGATGCAGTGGAAACACAAACACAAACATACAAACAGAGACTTTAATTACAACTTTAGTTCCTCAGTTCCTGGGACTAAAAAACTAACTGTTGAAAAGGGCCTTTGTTGATGACGTATTTAGTCTTCAATATCAGATTTCAAAGGAAGCGGGCCCTGAGTTATGATGCAGCTCATAAAGATGTTATTTTTCTGTCAGGGCAAATAAAAATGGTCGTTTTTATTAGCTGTGAGTTTGTCTACTTATTACACTAAACTAAACAACATGTCCTGGCAGCACCTGTCTCGCCTCACACATTATGTCCCGTACTTCCACCTCAGGTCCAGTCCTCCAGTCAGGTCGTCCTGATCTCAGACTGTCTAACAGTCTTCATCCATCATCCTGCTGAAAGCTCCATCTCCACCCTGTGATTTAGATTCAGCAGTGTACCGAGGCTTTATCAGGGCTGGACTCAGGACTGGACTCTGGCTCTAAGTTCATATTTTAAATGGGCCCCTGCTAACAGACGTCAGAGGAAAAGACCATGAGTTCCTTCAGAGAGAAAGACAGAAACCAACCAGTGCTGCCAGCTGAGGATTTAAGAACGAGCTGTGATGCTGCCAGTAAGACCAACATAAGAACAAAACAAGGAGTCCTGCACTGGAGCCCCGCTGCTGTAAATTCAGTCCAAAGCCCTCTACATCAAAGTGAAAGCTGCTTTATTTGCTTTTAAGTGCAGCAACATGTCAGTTGTACAACTTTTACTTTTCCTCAAAAGATGTCAGTGTGGCTTTGAGTTTTTTTAGAGAGCCTACTCTGTCTGAAGACTGCAACGCTGCTCAGAGAGTAGCTTAATAACTTCTTTCCCAGAAAGACACCTGGAAAACCTGGAAAATGTTGAACCCTAACAGACCTGGCAGCAAGTGGACAAGAGGTAGAATGGACCCAAAGGAGTCCAGAAAAAGGCGTTAGCACACATCTGACAACACATCATGTTTGTTTGAAGCTATGACTATGACAATACTGTGACTCTGCAGAGACGTTGACACATAAACTAATCATAGCTTTTGTGACGGGCAGAAGGGGCCTGATCAGGAGTTTCAATGACGTAAAATCCAAAGCTACCAAAACAAAGGTGAAATAATTTGTACATCATAGTCTTACTCTCCTGGGCCTCATGAGGCGTCCTAAATGCAGAATCAGTTGTGTTCCACTTCGAATCGCTATGGGATGAATTTCATTCCCAACACTCCACATCTGTTGGATTGGGACCATTTTCATCTCAAGAAATCTCAAACTCACAAGAAGAGGCAAGATGGACCTAATCTGAACAACCTGATTGTTTAAGATTGATGAAGATTTTGGACAGTTATCCACAGGAAGAAGAACTGTTTCTGGTTCTTCTGTTGATCTGTTTCAGATTTGTCCTGATTTGACTGTCTGATCTGGAAACGCCTGATTCGTCATTGTTTGTCTTGATTTCGACCCAGATCAGCATCAAAGATGATGAAGATGATGATGTTTTTGTGATCACTCACTTGCAGCCAATATCACAAACCACAAACACGATGCAGTGGAGAAACTAAATGTTGCAGAGCAGCTCTGACATGAGGACTTCACCGGACTGTTTGGACGGATGGGAGGAGGCCTGAGTCATCTGAGCGAGAAACACACACATATATTACAAACACACTCAGACATATACACAAGCACACTCTGTACAGGCCTGGCAGCTGCATGTTAACATACGCCAGCTCTGACTTTGTTGTTCTCTCTTTTGTCTTTTTCACACTCTCTCTCTCCAACTCGGACACACATCCATAAATCAAAACATTATTGCTGACTGACTCAACTTGAGTGGAATTAGATTGATATTTCTCTCTCTCTCTCTCTCTCTCTCTCACACACACACACACACACACACACACACACACACACACACACACTCGCTCTCTGTTTCCAGGAAAAGCAGAGCATTTGAATGGCCTCCAGCGGACTTCACATCATAAACACGAATGATGAGCTGTCCAACTAAAGCTGGAGCTGGGGAGAGGCAGGCAAGCAGAGGACATATTCACTGGGACTGGAGTTTTTGTTCATTCATTTATTACATTTTATATCTGTTTAATATTAATTCAGACTCATTTTACATGCATGACTCACTGTAAACATTTTAAGATCATGTTTCCAAGGTCAATAATGAACTTTTAATCTCAATTTTTAAGCCAACGTGGACTAGAAATCTTTAAAGTGGTCAGAAAAAATAAAAATGTACAATTCCATGACAAGTGGGCAAAGTCCTTCTCCTGAGGAGATCGTGTGATGATTGAAAGCTCCAGAACAGGTATTAAATGGACCTTGTGGTGAGATTGTCAAGAGTAAACTTTCACTCTCAATTTTAACAGCAGTTTTTACAAACACCTCAGGCTCATTCGTTCCTTTTCAATCCCAAAGTTCAGCTCCAAGCAGCACAGAAAACAACTGGAAACTTCTAATTCTCAGTAAAGTAATTAGGATAGACACTTTGAGGCAATGAAAATACAAGGAAATAAATATATATTGTAAATATTGCTAAATTTAAAAAAAATCACCTTTCTTTTTGTTTTATT
Organism: Macquaria ambigua; assembly: GCA_008360985.2. Classification (NCBI taxonomy): domain Eukaryota; kingdom Metazoa; phylum Chordata; class Actinopteri; order Centrarchiformes; family Percichthyidae; genus Macquaria; species Macquaria ambigua. The sequence goes on from VMKM01000993.1 coordinate 94,656, forward strand.
ACTCATCTCCCTGTGGGTCCTGATTACAAAATGCAGACTGCTTTATTGTTCACAAATGCACATAATTGAATTAAACAGAGTGGGACAGTGCAGCCAAACTTTCTCCAATACACCACAGTATCATGTGACAGGAAATTAAACATCCAGTCCATGTGTCAGAAGAAGAATCACATTATGTTCGTTCCCCCAGTGAATTTATTATTATATAACACAGCTAAATCATGTTCAATCAAAACATTAGACCACATACACTCTTGGCGAGGCCTGTGTCTGTTAAATTGTTCCTTATGTTGCTGGGGATCTGGGAATCCCTTCAAGGGCCACAAGACTCATTCAAGACCCCTTGAACTCTTTCAAAAGCCAGTAAAAGCCCTTCAAGGGCCAAGAGAACATCTTCAAGGACCAAGTGAGCCATTTTGGGTGTCAATGGAACTCCGTCAAGTATCTTTGTAACTCCTTCAAGACCCCTTGAACACATTAGAAAAACACTGGAGTCCCTCAAGCACCACTGAAACCTCTTCAAGGATCCATAGAACCTATTCAGGACCTCTTGGACTACTTCAATAGCCCATAGCACCCCTTCATAGTCCCTTGGAAGCCCTTCAATGATCACCAAAACTCCTTAAATGATTCCTTGAAATCCTTCAAAGACACCGAAACCCCTTTCAGCGACCACTTAAACCCATTCAAAGACCCCTGTAGTCTGTAAACAAACATTAGTACCCATTCAAGGAAGCCTGGACTCCTCAAAACACATCTGATTCACCTTCAGGTATCATTGGAACTTCTCGAAGGATTCATGGAGTTCCTTCAAGACCCCTTGAATCACCTTAAGGGCCAGTGGAGCCCCTTTAACCTCCAGTCCCTGTAAGAATTCCTTCCTGGATGCCTGAAAGTCCTTAAAGGATCCCTTGAACTCCTTAAAAGACCCCTGTAGCCCCCTCAGTGACCAGCAGAACCTCTCAAAAGATCACTAATATTCCATCACAGACCCTTAGAGCCCTGTAAGGGAACATTGGTACCCCTTCAAGGACCCATGGACCTCTTCTAGACCACAGGATCAACTTCAAGTCTTACTGGAACACTTTCAACGGCCCCTGGAAGGTCTCCAGAGACCTGTATAATCCTTTCAATGACCACTGGAAACTCTCAATAATTGGAACCCCTTCAAGGACCATTTGAATCTCCTCAAAGACCCCTGGAATCCATTTAAAGAACCTCCGAAATCTTGAGGAACTATAGTGAATGTACACACCCCCTCCTCTTTATTCGGTCGGTGAGTCTTGAGATCATCGACGCAGCTCGCTCTCTCTTAGACCCTCTCGAGTACGTCTCTATGGCGATGAGGGTGGCAACAGCAACACACACAAACAGAGAGACAGAAAGATGGATGAAAGTCTGCTCTGCATCACGTCTTCTCTCAGACTGATGGGACACAGCGGGAGCAGCTAAAACAGCCCTGAGGGTTCAGAGTGATCAAGTCATCTGACAGGACGTTTATAAAAGCAAACTCAGGATCTAAAAGCCTCACTAGTGGCCTCCAGAGGCCGATCTGCTCCTTACATCAAACCACACTGAGGTGTTGGACCAGTCTGTGGCGTACTTTAAAGCCATGTGTTCTTGTTTCTGTGGACCTAATTGTGCAGAGTCTCCTTTTAGTAGTAGTAATAGTTGAAACCCAAGGTGAGAGAGGGGGGGTATGACGTGCAACAAAGGTCCCCGGCTGGAATCGTACGAGGGACACTTGTTATATAGTGTGTGTCTTAACTACTCAGCTACCATGACAGCCCAAAAGTTCAGATATTTCAGAAACAACATAAATAGACAGTCACCCATTCATATTTCAAAACCTGGACATTATAACTTGCAGCTGCACGTTCATTAAGTCTTGGGGTCGGACAAGTGCATAACACACACACACACACACACGCATGCATGAAAACACATTCATAAAGACTGAGAACACAAACTGTTTTAAGTTGGTTCAAAAACATTACAATTACTCACTTTGTCACATTTGGAGGTATAAATAATGGCTCTCACTTTCTCTCTGTCTTTCATTCTTTATCACTCAGATTTATATGTCGCCACATTTATTCCAGACCCACACAAACACACACTGGAACACACACACACACCCTTCAGGGATCAGACTCTGGGTGGATTTTCTTGGCTTCCTCCTGCAATAACTCTGAAAACTCAGCAGCCGCTGGAGCCTTCTGACACAAGCACAACAGCAGCAGCTCTGTGGCGAGTCGAGCCGGACGGGAAGGAAATGAGCCCAGCAGAGGCTGTACAGTAATATCACACAGCGAGGAGGGACAACTGTGGAGCTGATTGTTAGTTAATTATGTATAAATATTTACCAACCAGGCTAGAAACAGAGAGCTGAGTGAAAAGGCCTGTTGTGGTGTGGCTGTAAATACATCCAGTAAAGTTCACAGTCAGACTGAATGGTCTGATAGTGGAGTTTAGTTGCAAAAGGTATGGAGGACAAAATCTGACTTATTAGGAAATAAATGCATGGATTAACCAAAAAATAATATAAAAACATTTAAGTCCTACTAACGTCTCCTAGAGGCGGCAAAGTTCATTGTACTGTACAATACTAAGGAGTTGGACTGAACAAACAACATACTGATGTTTTAGATATTCTTAAAGCCTTACAAGAAGTAGAGATAAACAAAGCCCCCAAGAACAGCGCTGGGCTGTGCAGTGATTTTGATGTAGTGGCCACAGTTGGAATTGCAGGTCATGTGATGCCCACTTGCCCATACATAAGCAGGAAGTCAGCGGCCAGCAAAAGAAGGACTCTAATGTGCTCTTTGGGCACCAAAAAATGGAAGAAGTCTTTGGTGTACAGTCCTGGCAAGCATCTTTCACTGTTTGAAGTTTGAATCTTTTGTTGACTCTGTATGTATCCAGTAAGTACCTCTAAATGTATTAAAGATTTGAGTTTGAGTAAGCATTGTGTACCTGAGTTACAGAAGCTATTGGAACAGAGGCTAGCCTGGACGTGACCTCTTGACTTCGGCTCTCTGTGCTTCCAAACTGTAGACTGGACGCTTGTTGAATCACAATTACTCGTCTATTTCTAAGTGTTGAATACAGAAGATGTGACGTGTGAGTGTGAAAGCTTTGGAGCTGTTTAAAGGCACTTTTGATGGAGCCGAGCTGAGTAACAAAAGTAATGTTAAGAGTAAAGTAACTCATTACTTTTTAACTGGTAAAGTAATGTAAATACTTTTTCAATGAGTAATATGTAATGAGTAACTGATTACATTTTTCATGTAACTTGCAGGAGGTGTCAAGGGCACACACGAGAGCTAATATTACCAGCAGCTGAGTTAAGTCGGGCACATGAGTTTGTAGAGCACCTGCACTGATGAAAACTAAACTTTGTCTCACAGTGCTGAGTGAGTTTGTAACATTGTTTACTTAACTTACTTAAACACTGTCACCTAAAGAGCAGCAAGGATCCATTTGATTGACTTTCCCTGAGTGTCAAATAATGACATAATAATCATGTCACATACGATGTCATTGAGTGTTAAGCGGTCAGAACAATTGATAGTTTCCAAAACAGAGCTTTTGCATCGTGCTGCTAATGACGGAGCTGCTCTCTTCTAAATGAGGTGGTGACTGAGACTCATGGACAAACCTGTCATTTTGAACGATTCAGTTCAGTGATGTGAAGTCGCTAATTTGTGTTAGAGAGACTGAACAGTCATTTAGTGAGCTGTGAACATGAGCCGTGTTGTTATTAGAGGCATAAAAACAGCTCAGCATTCCCACAGATGAAAAATGTAATTCAAGTTTAAATTAATATTGAATACTTTTATCTTTTAATAATTTAAACTGGTTGTTAGAAAGGTAAGCCGGCTCATTCTGACGGGAAATAAACAAGATGGATGATTAACATTGTTGACAACACTGTGAAAATAATTTGCATAACTTCCTGGTTTTAGTGGGGAATTCAGATAAAATTCAGAATTTCATATTGTCCTTGTAAAACCTGCACAGGTGTGTAATTCTGACAGAAAATGTGCCGCAACCCTGGTCCTCCTGTCAGTGTTCAAAACGGACAAGTCCCAAAAACTTGCTGGACCTTTCAGTCACTGTATTGAATTGTCTCTGTTATTGGAAAAATCAATTGTTGCACACCAGCACTCACTTACTGGAGGTCAATGGGAATGTGCAGCCCGCAGCAGTGATTACAAAATACAGTTAGACTGAAGGACGTATCAGTAGACTATTTTAGTCTGACAGTGAATCCTCCACTGTAAGAGAAGCAGAAACAGCTGTCCTTAGAAAATGAAAATGAATACACTCTATACTTTTCACTGTAAAGGTAGTAAACTAGCTGACTGACAGCAGGAGAAGCCAGTAAATCACATATCTGGGCTGCAGTCTGACTGGCTTTGAAGTTTTGGCTGCGATGAAGCATCCTACAGTTTGTCTGAGGCAGCCTCATGTCTGACCGTGATCATCTGAAAAAAACAGAGATTTTTCATTTTAACTTTTGTTGAAGAAACATAAGGGGTTAAAACAACTTAAGCATTTTGTTGATCTTGTATCTGTCCCTATTTGAAGTAATTTTGTACTCTCAAAAAACAAAGTGTCTTGTGTTTGAATGTTTCACTTTTACTCAACTAAAAGTATTAGGGTTAGGGTTAGGCAAATGTACCTTAAGCATGAAAAGTAAAAGTACTCATTATGCAGAATGGCCCATTTCAGAGTGGGAGTTATTAAATGTAAGTTGATCATATGATTTGTACACAGCTGTCAGATCAATGTAGTGGAGAAAAATGCACAATATTTTCCTCTGAAATGTGGTGCAGTAGAAGTAGTAGGCTATAAAGTAGCACAGAATTTAAATACTCAGGTAAAGTGCAAGTACCTCAAAATTGGATTTAGGTAAAGTACTTGAGTAGTTGCACAGGTAGGCTACTTTCCAACCATGCACAACTTTAATCACACACACACCTCCACCACCAAATAATCCCCTCCTTCCCTCTGACAGACGTCACACGCGCCCACCAATCGCCTCCTGTGTTTATCCTGCAGCTTTTATAAACCGGGACAGCCGGAGACAGGAGCTCCACACTGCATCAGTTTGTGCCGCCGGTAACGGTGTCGTGACCTCCACACTACCCAAGAGCACACTTGAAATCTTCTAAACTACAACCTAGCATTTCATATCAATTTAAAGTCCAGCTCCCAGTTTCTTTTCGAGTTTCTTTTGGACTGTCCCATCATGCGTCTCCAGTTTGTCCTTTGCGTAATGGCCATGCTCATCTGCCCATATCTGGTCGCTGAGGCGCGGATAGCCAAACGCTTCGCCATCGGCTGCCCGGAGAAGTGCGACAAGTCGCAGTGCGCGCCGATCCCCGCAGACTGCTTGGCCGGGGACGTGCTGGACCGCTGTGACTGCTGCCCGGTGTGCGCGTCCGGCGAGGGCGAGCAGTGCGGCGGCGCCGGAGACCGTGAGTGCGCCGAGGGGATGGAGTGTGTGGTGACCGACGGCGTGGAGGTGTCAGCCACCGTCAGGCGGAGGGGCAAGGCCGGTGTGTGCGCGTGCACCAGCTCCGAGCCGGTGTGCGGCAGCGACGGCGTCTCGTACCGGAACATCTGCGAGCTGAAGCGCGTCAGCAACCGGGCGATGAAGCTGCAGGAGCCGCCGGTGATTTTCATCCAGAGAGGAGCCTGCGGGAAAGGTGAGAACTGTGTGTGTGTGTGTGTATGAACTTGGATGACCTCAGCAGCAGTCTGTGTGTGGACTTGCTTTCCTCGGTCTGGTACGGCCAGTTGCTAATTTTAGCAAACTTTAGACAGATATTTCCGTGTAACTCAGATAACTGAGTCGGTTTGCTTGTCCCACTGTTACTTTTTCCGTTTTAGCATTTACCATTATCCTGTAATTGTCAGTTGTTGCCACAGTGGGCGCTGTTCAGTAAATGTTACGTTGTCTTGCTTCAATACTTTCCATCAAAATCCTCCGGGTGACCTCGCAGATGATGCTGGAGGGTTTCACTCCACTCCACAGGTGTGTAATGACAGCAGAACCTAAATTAGATGACCAGAATGTGCAATATTTCAGTGGTTTGTGTTTTGTTTTTAATCTGACACAATGCAGCTTTAATATGTTTCATCACAACTTCGGCTCATGTAACTTGAGGATGAATTTTATATTTTGACAAGTTACAGCACGTACAGTATCTGACACATATTACATTATTAGAAGCTGCTTTCTTATTACATCTCTACCTTTCATCACTCTCTCTCTCTCTGTGTCTCTGGCATCTTTCCATTTGCTGATCAGTCAGATTTGCATTGGCGCCTGGCACTGCACCAAACTCTAAAAATGGGGTCGTTTTCCACCTCTAAACCTCTCCCTCTCTCTCTCCATCTCTCTCTGCCTCTCTCTCTCTCTTTATGTTATCTTAACAAGGTCATAATGTCTTGAAATGAGTCCAGGATGTCCTGAGTGCTTGTGCTGCAAAAACAAACAGTGTTCCCCTGTGAGTGAGAGAGAGAGAGAGAGAGAGAGAGTAATGAAAGCATATTAAAGAGCAAACACACACCTACGCACACACACAGACACACACAGAGAGACACACACACAGACTTTGTGAAGCTGCAGCTGTGACCACACCAATTTGCTGAGTGCAGTTTCGTTCTGACTCTTGGTCAGAGTTCAACCAGACCAGAGTCCTTCTTATTCTTCTCTTTCTTTCTCCGCCCTTTCTTGTTATCTTATCATCCCTTTTCTTCATCCCCTCCTCATCCTCACCATCTTCCCCTCCTTCTTCATTCTGTACTGATCCAAGAGGGACCAAAGAATAGCGAGTTATTCATCCTCTCCTCCTCTTCTTTACCTTACTCCTCCAATCTCCTTCCATCCAAGCTTTAATTCCTCCCCTCTCTCCTATCATTTTGATGCACTTTCTCTTTCTCTCCGTCTATCTCATCTCCTTTCCTTCCACATCTCATCCTCTTTCACTTTCTCTCCTCCCATTCCCTCCTCTTCTTTCCTTCCCTCCTCTCCTCTCTCCTAAGTTCCTCTCCTCCTATCTTTGATCTGTTCAATCAAGATGGACGGACAAGTTTGTGCGTCGCTTCTCTCTGAGGATTTGAACTTCTTGAGCTGGGGAAAGAAATCTGGAAGATGTCAGTGACACACACACACACACACACACACACCATGTTAAGTCTTCTATAATGATTCATCTCTTGGAGCTGATTGGTTGATTGTGTAACTTCCGAAACAGACGCAGATCTAGGTCAAACAGTTATTTAACCCAGATTTGAAGGGACCAAAATGTTTTTCCTTTTACTATTTTTCCTTTTGCTTTTATTTTTTCTGCTTCCTGTGCAGACTTGCGAGCGCTTTGTCGGATTGACAGGCCTGGATACAGTGTCAACAAAACACGGTTGCCCCATGACTCAACTCTTTCAGGAACTGGAGGAATTTTTCCCAGTTCAGGCTTGTCCAGCTCGTAATGAGATTTCACAAAAAGTGACATTAGATTTTTGGGGAAGGCACATTTGAGCTGCATTCGGGAGACAAGTTTAAAGTGTTTTTAAACTAGTTAAAAAGCCAGTTTTGTGCAACTACAAATTGCCCATATGTTCCATCACTGCTGATCATTTTACAAAGCAAACCATCAGTTTATAGATTTTAGTTCATGTCTGAGAGATGCAGAGACAAACCTTGCTGCAAATATATAATCACTGAGCAATTTATCAGCTTTATTTATCTTTTGTATTAAATAAAAATACTGGTGTTATCCTATATTTTTCTTGTTGTTTAAAAATTGCATGAAAAGTCCAAAACCAACAGTGTGTTAGTCCATCATGCAATACGTGCTGACTTCCCTGCCCTGTCTGTGACACTGAGCCCCAAAGTCCATTGCTTCCTACTGAAGATGTAAATCTTTAAAAACACCTTCCAAATATATAGTTTCATTTTTTTTTAAAAAGGCTCAGTAATTTCCTAAAACAGCTGGACACCGGACACACTCAAATAGTGCATTTGTTGGGAACTATTTTCAGTGGCGGATTGATCCACACAGGCTGAGTATTTCCAGCAGCAGGACGGTGTATGTGGGACTGAGTCGAAATAAACTACAGTGTGTGTTCGTGGTAATGACACCTGAGCAGTGCTTATTAAAATGTACCTGCTGCAGCTTTATTCACTGAGTCAGTGTAGAATTGACCTTTTCTGACCTCATCAGCAGTGCTGTTACAGACACCTGCAGTGCGTTTGAGGTCGGGATGTTTCTTCGTTCGTCTGACTGGCTCCGTTCAGCTCACTTCAAAGCTGCAGCAGCTGGCACACCGCTAATCCTCCAGCCCAACACACACACACACACACACATAAACACATCAGTGTGTTCCAGACGGTCTGCTGCAGCTGAAGCTGAAGTGAACATTCACAACAAACAGCTGCTCAGTCAGAAACTCTACAGCAGCTCTCGAGGAGGTCCTCAAATAAACTCATCAGTTTGTAGACTCGAGTCATGTGACTGACTTCAGTCCAGTCAGACTCGAGATCCAAAAGTTCAAATCTGAAGAACCTTGACTGACTGCAGCAGGTTACAGTGAACTTGTCCAATCAGGATCCAGAGTTCATAAGCACTTACTGTCAGCTAAGTTTGCACTAAATATATATATTATTTAATGAAGTTCTGTGGGATGTGCTTTGTTTAGTCTTGAACTACTTTTCAAAAAGTCAAGCAGTGTCAGTGTGCTAACGTAAGCTAATGAAGTTAATGTAGAGAGTCAGACTTTATGTTTATTATCATTAATTTGGCCTCCTGTCTGGAGATGGTGTTTTTAACTGCTAGACTACATATATTCAATTATATTTATATCCTGATAAAGTATGAATATTTATTTATATATATTGATAAAAATGAAATAAATCAAACATCAAAACTGTTATTTTACACGTCCTCCTGACCTATACTGTATAAATCAAAATTACAACTAACATATCAATTTCTCAACACACTGTTCAGGTCAGGATGTCGTGTTAATGGTCAAAGGCTAACATATAGCATGTTAGCCACATGAATAGTCCAATTGAGAATATGCCCTGTCACTTACTTAGAAGTATAAAGAGATTACTGTGCTCTTTATTCTCTGATTAAATCAACTGTAATGGTAATTACCAGGGCTTTTAAAATCTTTTGATGCAATCGCTAATATGAGTTTGTGTACCAATACAAAAACCATCTATTTTTCATCGTAAACAAACATGGCTTTATTTAATAGTGTGTAATTTCTTAATGTCTCGTCCAATTTGCTGCTTTTATGTTTTCAACACCAAAACGCACAGATGGGGGAAGTGTCTTCTGACCGGTCCCAGGAGTGGGAGGGGCTGACTTACAAACTACCAGTGAAAAGAGAAAAGAAAGATCTGTAGCTGTGACAGATGTTGGAGTGAAACCAAAACGGGGTTATGTAAGGTGACAGCAACAGTTACGCATGGACAATTGGACAATTTAGTCCCAAAAAATCCTAACATCCTTCCCGTGCTATCTCTCCACATCTGGATTTGGTTTAGCAGCAGCTGCAGTTTGGGTCCCATCACACCACCCTGCACCACACGCTGTCGTCATGCTTCAGATGAAACTCAGGAAACTCAGACAAGGCATTGTGCCCGATACTGGATGACAGTTATTGACGATGCTTTCCCAAGTTAGCGACATTTAGACGTTTTTATCCAACCTGGCAACACAAGCCTACAATTTTCTCCTGTTTTTTATTTGAGACGTGTACAACAGATGATTGACAGTTCTCTGCTTCATTTAGAGATCAATATGAACCATTCCTACACTTTGTAAGGTCCCACTAACTGTGCTGCTACTGCCGTGTGATACAGTTCATTGATGTTGTGTTTTCCCCCCTTCAGGTCAGCAGAACCCTGACAGTCTTCGTTACAAGTACAACTTCATCGCTGACGTGGTGGAGAAGATTGCACCTGCTGTTGTTCATATTGAACTGTACCGCAAGTAAGAAAAACTACCTGAACCAACTACCTACACAAAAAAAGTGACCTGCCTTTCTATTCTGAAAGGTTCAAATGGGATGGGAGTGAGGTTTAAGGGACTACATTAATCGTATCATGTTACTTATTTCTAGTGCTTCGTTAACAAGTTAAACCAGAGACTAACAGTGTATAGCTCTGTTTTAATTAGCTGAATTAACTGAATTAGAGACAATGTTTGATTTTATTTTGATGTGACTGCCAGCGTTGACGACTTTGCAGCCATTTTGCCACTGGTTTGTTGACACTTCTGTAGTTCTTCTTGCAAGGTAGAAGATATCGTAGCTGTCAGAAATTCCTGATATCTACTCGGAATTACAACTAGGAGGTTGACATGAACAGTTTTTCCCACTTGACTGCTTGTAATTATGGTCAGAGTGATATGACGTGAACATGGCATAAGATAATTGTGATTCTGTACTTTCACCTGCTGGTGGCAAGATCCAGCCTACTACATGGATTTCCTGCCAGGGAAATTTGGTACAAACATTCAAGGTCCCCAGAGGATGAATCTTAATGTCTTTGGTGATCCCCTGACTTTCCATCGTGTGTCATCATCAGGTCAGAATTTGTGTTTGACCAACATTTTGGTTTATGACCAAATACCTGTGAAACTAACAACATTCCCATCCAACAGGTGTACTTTGTATGTAGCGCTAAATAGCGAATGCTAGGGCAGCTAGCATGGCTGTAGACTTACTCTTGTTTGTCCATGTTTACAGCCTTTAAAATGATCACGTGGTACCTCTGAACACACCTGCAGTTAAACCTATTAAAGTACACCTGTAGTTTAATGAAGTAAGAGTGTAGAAGGGATGCACATTTTGTTTTGGATTGGTGTTGTTGAGGTCAGAAACATGTTCCCGTCTCTCCTCTTTCTGCTCAGGATGATATTTTCTAAGCGGGAGGTGGCAGTAGCCAGCGGCTCTGGGTTTGTTGTGTCAGAGGACGGACTCATTGTCACCAACGCCCACGTGGTGGCCAACAAGCACCGAGTAAAGGTACGCAAAGCAGTTGTACTGATGTAGAGACAGGACAGTGCTGGGGACACATACTCACATTATGTTCTTGTAATATTTTAATGTGTTAGTTACGTGCCCTATTTATGATTTTGTTTCATGGTTTTAAGTTACTGTTATTATGACATTAAAAGTGCTGATACATTTCAGGATCCATTGAGAGCTCTTGCTCTGCATTTAACATATAATTGATAAATAACCAAAGAATAAATGATGAAAAGGCAGCGTGACTGGTACTGGGCAGGATGACATCTTTTGTTCCCTCCAGGTGGAGCTGAAGAGCGGAGCCACATACGACGCCAAGATCAAAGACGTGGATGAGAAAGCCGACATCGCTCTGATCAAGATTGATGCACCGGTGAGCAACGAGAGAGGGATGGATGGTTCTTATTCCTGTTTTATTATTTTCTTTCTTTTATCTTCCCTTCAATCTGACCACCAAATTGCCTTGAAATTGTGAAATTTTGAATTGCACTGCAGTGTCAGCCTCTCCGTCTGTCACGCTTGATGTCGCACTAGATGATCATTTCCCCTTAACGTTTCCATTGCTTCTTCAAAGTCTGCAGATGTTTTTGTAGTTGTGGAAGTGGCGCATGTGCAGAGGAACATGCTTCTCTTCCACAGCTGATCTTGTTCCAGGTGAGCAGGATCAGGTGTTGACAGACTACTGGGAATGATGAAGGTCCTTGCTGTATCCAAGAGCTGGTTGGCTGCAGTGCTTATTAATTTGTCTGATTTTTTTGAAAGTCTGTGGGAATGCTAAATCTCACTTGTGTACGATATAGTTTATTTGCTCATTCATGTGTCGTCCAAAAATCTGATGCATTTTAATCAAGAAGAAAAAAATATGGTGATATTTGTTTGTAATCATTCACAAGAAACCTGATCTTCCCTCAATTTCATCATTTCATATTTTCTTTTTCTCCTCTCGATCTAATCCTGGTTCTGTTTCAAGACGCACCTCTCTAGAAACTTCCTCTCATCGTGTCCTTTCATGCCCCCTCTCTTCTTTTTCTCCTCTCAGACAGACTTGTTTTTCTCTCCCTCTCTGCTTCTCTCCTCCCTCTTTTTTATTTTCCACAACTAATTCAGGTATTTATTCCTTTTTGGAAAATGTATTTTTCCTGAGCATTCCCTAAACGGAAAGCCTGGTTTTAATTTTAGCTCAGAGGGATCTTTGAGGCGAGGCGCTTCAGCAGAATAATATCATGACTCATGAAAGTGGATATCTGTGGAGGAGGTCAGGATACAGAGAGAACTTTTTCATGTGGGTTCATTTGGGTTTTCATTTTCTCGCAGCACTTTGTTTCGGTCCAGGGACGACTGGACGGCCGGGTTCAGCTCAGGAAGTGAGGTTTTCCACAAAATTTGTGCAATGAAAAAAACATTTTTTGGAGGTCGATGTGTCTCATTTTTGTAGAGACACTGGGCAGTCAGAGCTGCGACATCCTGCACAAGGTCAGACCCTTAAAGGGGAATGTTCATTTTCATCATCACTCACCAGAACTAAGTGCTGAAATATATCATCTCTCCAGGTTGTATTTAAATCTGCCCTGAGGAGTTTGAGATCCTGTATTAGACTGTCTAATACCCCCCGCACCCAATTTAACAAGCATAATAAAGAACCAAAGCATTCAAAAGCAGCCTGTTTGTGCTGAACGTAGCTCAAGTTGTGAATCTATAAATAGGCTGAGTAAGAGAAAACAGTTAATAGATTAAGGGAAATAAAGTCCAGCTGTGCCGAGCTGAGACACAAAGAAGCAAAAGAATAGAAACATCCCCACAGCATGATTGTGTTATTTGAAACAGATGCTTCTTGTAGCCAGTCTTCAAAATCTTAAAATGCAACATTTGCACATCATATTTTCCTTCAGAGAGGTCTTCCTGTCAGGGCAGAAAAACATCTGAAATCACATTTACTGTGTGACACAGAAACTCTCCACATAGCAGCTCTCTAAGACAGAACCTTTAATAACAGCAATAACAATACTTGTATTAAAGATTCATTTTCAAAATTCTTGCAGCAATTAAAGCTGGGGTAGGCAAACTCTGTGCAATCTAGGCAAAACCTTCCTCCTCTCTCTCTGCTGCCTCGTATCACTCCGCTAAGCCCCTCCCACCAAACCCACAACTTAGACCGGCAGCAGAAGGAGTCGGTTCCCCTGCGAAACCGTATCCCTCGTAGGGCTCGCTCTCCACGGCGTGAGCCTCACAGAGACCGCGGTCCCTCCCGCCGCGACCTGTTTTCTCAAAGACGCCCCTCCAGCGCTTCGCGGCCGCAGAGCAGAGCGCCCCAGGCTTCAGAGGCAGCTGCAACGCCGTCCAGCAGCGGGAAGAGAAGCTAGTACACCACACACACACCACTGTCCCCCGTCAACAGTTATCCCCCACTGTTTGTCATCAGGCCTCTTTGTCACTCGTCGTTACGAACGCCATGGCATTGAACGTAATGATTTTCTGCTATTCAGTCAGGCTTTCACCGTCTGAAGGGACGTGTACGCGCATCTGCTCTTGTAGCTTAGCCAATAGGAACACACTGTCTCTCTGACATAACCTGTGATTGGCTAAAGTCTCCCGTCACAGGATAGATTTTCTGAAGCCTGAAAACAGAGGCAAGAGGGGGGGCTGAAGTAGAGGTCTGCTCTCAGACCACTTGAATTACAATATGCTGCACGGTTAATATGGCATTTTTGCCCAATGACGCCAAAAGAAAACTGCCTACCCAACCTTTAACTGTTTCAACTCTCACTTAACAGAGAAATGCTCTGGTTGATATATGATATATAATTTGCAGTTTTTCAGATATTCATATTATGGCAGACAAAAGTGTGTTCATACAAGAATGAATTCCCCATTATCTCATGCATGCTCCACTATTTAGAGATTTGACAGATGCTTTCTGTTGTTGTCAGCAATGTAAAACATGCTGAAAAGTTGAATTTAACTTATACAGGTGTGTTAGATATGAAGTTTGCAGAATGAGACCAGCCCATACACAGACAAACATTAATTCAATACACAGAGACAGTGACACTGCAGGATGTGAGTTCATGTTTGCCGGTCAGACAGAGACGATTGTGGTTTTCCTCTACATGTTTGGGCGGGCAGGAGGGTGTAACTGGAGTTTCAGGGGATGAAATTGTGCAGAAATCCACAAACTGCTCAGCACTTGTGGCTGTGGTTTACATGCACACAAAAATCAAGAGGCAACTGGACTTACAGCCCTCCACCCTCCCACACATCCATCCCAATACACTGGTATACTGGTTCCATCTTGCTAATTAGGTTTCATAAAATGAGCATGACAGGAAGTAGTTTAACATTAAAATATCATGAAGAAAACAACAGATTGAATCACGGATTGAAGGACAATTGTGATTTTTTACAATGTGGGTCAAATTTTTGTAGATAAATCCACTGTTCCTATTGATTATGATGTCGATTAAAACCCGGGGAATCGGCTAGATTGACTTCAGTCGGGCAGCAACAAGAGTGACAATCAGTGAGGTTGAAAACAAACAGGATCTAAACCACTGATTTAGAAATAAAAAGCAAAAATGAGAGCACCTGAAGTGTCCACTCTAATCATCCATTGCACGGAAAAACTGTGCTCATGCTAAAATTGTGATAAGTGCGGAAGGTCAAAGGTGGACCAGGAGGTAGCTTGGCAAAATTTTATGGAGATTTACAACCAACTGTTAGTGTAATATTTTTAGTGTTTTTCTTTCTTTTCTCTTCCAAATAATGTCGGTGAAAAGGGAAATATGAGATTGCATGAGATACTGATTCTGACAGTTTCAAAGATCAAATCACAGAATAAAAAGAAGTGTTATCAAATCACCAAATCAAGACTTTGACGCAGGTGACTGTCCTATTCAGGAATAACAGGAATATCAGGAAAAATAACAGGAAAAAGTCTCTCCCTGTGTGTACACAGCGCAGGTCAGTGTTAAAGGGCTTTTGGGTGTAATTGCAGCAGTAAAGTGTTTGCAGACGAAGCAGTCAGACGTGTAGCTGCATGTTCAGGACAGATAAGCTTCTGCTTCATAACTATCAGAGGAGGTTTTATGAAAACAGAGCCGAGAGACAGAGACACAGAGTTCACATCGTCTGAGTTCTCTTTTCTTGCCTTGGAATAATGATTGTGATCTTGATATAACCCAAACTGTCCTCTTGGGATCTGAAAAATGATTCTGACAGAGCAGTCTCTGCCAGACAGTAGGTTATGGTTATAACTATAATACATGTCTGCTTATTAGATGATCAGAGTGGTTTTTAAAAATGATCATGAGAAGCTGTTTGGGTTGTGATGAGATCCACTGTTACCTGCTCAGTGGCTAACAGCTAACGCACAAAGTTAGCATCTAGCTGGAGAACATAGTGGAGCATGTAGCAGCTAAAGAGTTAGTAGAGACTGAAAACTGAGCTAAAAGGAGAGTGAATATTGGACTTAAATGCACCTAGTGGCCAGAAACAGGACTATAAATGCTAACAATTTAGCAAGTTTTCAACTTAAAAGGTGATAATATGTTAGTGTTGTTTTTACAGCATGTTTCTACTGCACCCAAGAGACACTTTACATCTTTATCATTCTTATTAGTGTGTAGAATTTGGTGACACCACATCATATTTCTAGAATAGCTCCACCCAACGTCCACCTGACTGGAGGTCTAATTAGCAAAGGTAATTGAAAACACCTGTGTGGATGTGCTTGGCCATTAAGACCAACTGAGATGATCAGTCAGGTCTATCATTGGTTAAAGCAACTGATTAACTTTATTTTATCATTACTTACACAGTACAAGTGTGTGTTGCAGACACCAGTGTTGGCCTGTACTGTTGCTGCTGAGGCAGGTGTCCTCTGAGCATGTGCAGACAGGAGCTCTTCTGTGTTGTTTTGAGTCTTGACTCATCCAGTGAAGCCTTACGGCGATATTCCACTTTGATCCAGCATTGATCGTTTTCAATGACACGTGTCCATGAGCAGCTTATGGAAACTTCTCTCAGCTGATATGATCAGCTCATAGGATTTAACAGGCCAGGACGTCTGAAGGCCAGCGTCAGAATCTGATCCATACTGGTACTACTAATACTGATATTTACTATGACTGCTGGTTGAACTTCTGCTACTTCTGCAGACACTTTCAGCTTAACATGTTAAGTGAATCAAAACAGCTCAGAATCAGATGCAGGAATTATGGACTTCCAAAGAGTGAGAGAGAGATCAACTTAAAGTTACAGAGATTCAAATATAGAGATCTGGAGAAAACAAATATTTGGTATTAATTGTAGTTTGATGTGAGTGATACTTGTTTGCACAGAGTGAATTATCTGTGCTGTGCTATTTTTTAATTTCCAGCTGCTATCCGCTCAGCAAATTCCTCAGAGAGTTGGCATATCTCTGCTCTGTTTGTTTAACCAGACAGCTCAAAGCTCTGGTTCTGCCAAAGGGTGAAAGAAGCAAGAAAGAGAGGAAGGAAGGCGTGGGAGGAAAAAGAAGAAATGACGATGAAAAGACCATATTTAATTTCCTTTACGTGTTTTTGTGGTTCTTGAACGTTCATCAAGTGTCAGAGTATATGGATACACTGGATCTGTGCAATACTCCTTCTTCACAGCAGACATTTTGACCTGTCGTCGTAGCAAAAGCACAGGTGTTACTAATATCATTAACGATGGCTCCGTTAAGCCAGGACAGTGTGACAGTGAGCCAGCGTGCACAATACCAGGACCCTGAAACTGAAGCCGCTAAATGGAATTCAGATTTTCCAGAGTAAAACAAATTGTTTTTCAAATGTAATTTTTCAGTGCTTTGAGGGCTAAAAACTAAATTCTGTTGACCTCCATTGTACTGAGTTGCAGCAGAGGTGAAGATCCTTGTTACATAAGAACAAAACTATCTGCATGGCTAGATAACTGAGAGAGAAATGTATGTGTGTGATTTGGGTTAACCGACTCTGTAACATGCTTACTGTACTCGAGATTTTATGCATGGTGGATGAATGGACTGGGGCCGACAGATTTTTAAATTGATTTCATCACGAGGGACAGTAAAACCCTCAAATCTTTACATTGAAGAGATGATAAACAGATGGAAGGCAGAGAGATAATGAGAAGGAGAGGCCGATGAGAGAAGAAGAACAAAACCACTGCTTTGTTCCTTGTTGTGGTCTTTGTGTTTGGTTGCTTTGCTGCACGCTGCTGTGTTGGCGTCTCTTAAATTACTACTGAACACAGCCCCTCAGCTTTGTAATCTCACCCTGGACGAAGTGCTGTCATCCTGAAAACCACAGAGCGAGAAACATGGTCATTTTGCTGGTGGGCGGAGCTCAGCAGGCAGTGTGTTAGACGGTGGCTTCAGACGATTTGGGTCCTGTTTGTGGTTCAGTACAGACGAACAGAGGAGCTTTATGTTTAACCAGTGGAGTAACGCTCTGATTGGAAGAGCTGAGTGAATGAATCCATTCATAACCACCTTGTTTATGTGTGTATATGCTGATGATTTAGGAGGGAGTTAGTTTGTGTGCATGTATGGGATGCTGGTGTGGGGATTGACCTCATTAGAATAACTAATGCAATTTCCCTTTGAGATTTATTATATAAGTACTCTATCAATCTATCCATGAATTCAGTTCAAACTTTGTTTTAAAGTTCCTTGACTTGCAGGCAAGCTGGAGGTATATTTTAGAAAAAATGGATGCAGGACAAGCAGGTAACTTTGCTGAACCACAAAAAAAGGATGTAAAGATAATGTTGAATAAATAGTAAATATGTAAAGAAGTAAAAAAAATGTATCAATTGATCAAACATAATACACTATAGGTACAACATAATGGTAGACATTGCTTGGTGATATAATCAAATTAAAAATCACAACATTAATAAGAATATTTATGCATACAAAATCACATAAAATAATAAATCTGGGGTTCAATGCAATGAGCATTTTCCACTGATATGCATGTTAGATAAAAGTCTACACATGTGTAAACCTGAAATACCCAAATCATTTTGTTGCTTTTAAATGATCATTTTCTTGAAATCATTAATCATCATTTTATAAAACAAGTTATAATGATATTGTTACGATCAATTCCACTGACTTTTTAAAACAGAACAAAATCTGAATAGATAAGTAAATATTTAAAGAAGTAAAAAACAGTTATGAATTGACAATAATATATACATTTAATATTTTTTGGTAGGTTTGGTGTAATGTTAGATTATGTAATCAAACATGTTTACATCTATGAACACACAACTAAAGTATGCTGTATATTTAGGAGTAAAATCAATATACAACTTATCTCAATTACAGTATAAATATATACAATATATATCAGTATCAGTGTATATGTTGGTCGACAAGAAGTTGCAGTACAGAAATGGCTACATGTTTGAGTCATTTAGAAACATGTCTCCATTAAATCCACCAATCACTGACAAGTTTATTTCTACACTGGCACAGGTCGCAGTTCTTTAATGACCAAATGTAAGGGATTTTTAAAAAAACTTTGTTTATATTACGTGCATATGTCACAAAAACAAATATCAGAGAGATATATTTAATAATTAGTATTAGCAGCCTTTAATGGCCTTGGAACAAAACAATAATTAATCAAAATAATGTGCAATTTATGAACACCAGGTTTTTCCAGCAGCCTCCTTTTAAAGGGTTCCACGTCCTTTGTCGTGAAGTCAAGTAGTAGTAGTAGTTAATGATGGTCTGAGGGGAAGCTGGCTGTTATAAGTATTAATTGGGGCCCCATATTTGAAACATGATTTCATTTTACTGGTCTGGATAGAAGTGTTAACAGACTGAAGTATATGAGGCTGCAGTGAATGCACACTTTAACCTCACATTTTGGCTTCTGTTTCAGGCTCCACATTTTATTTTGCTTCGTCATGTGCCATGACTCATGCAGACCACTCTCTCTCTCACACACACACACACACACACACACACACACACTAATGCACAAACTCCACAGGCTAACCACATGTTGGTCTTGTACAGATGTGTTGAGCATACTTGTGGTTTTTGGACATGCTTTTCGTGCATGTCAGTCAAACTCAGAAACAGAGAGCGACCGATTCAGTTTATGTTTCGTCTTCACTGGTTGTGTGGAAATGTCTTCATCACTCCACAGCTGCCCTGGGATGTAAAGCACATTCACATCAGTCACATCTGCCTGCATCTGTTTCTCTCTGTGGTGTCGTCTCTTTCTCTGCTTCATTTTTGTTCCTTCTTACTCCCCTTCTCACCTTGTTCCTCCTTCTCTTTCTCACTTATGTTTCTACCCCTCTCTCTCTTACTAAACCCTACCAAAAGTGGGTCAGCGTCTTCAGGCTTGTTACTTCACAGAGGAAATGGGCAACAGATGTGTCTGTCATCACCGGTGAAACAAAAAGCACACACACACATTGACAGACAAACAGACACTCGTCATGCTCGGTGGAGTGTGGCGCTGATGAAAGTTGGGTCCTAACATCACGGCTGCTTCATGTCTCTTTATGTTTTTCTGCTCCGCATCACATCTGGGGCTGAAGTAGGTCAGTAGGACGACATGCAGCAGGCCAGCACACAGTTCACGGAGGGTCGGCCAATCAGCAAACACCACGGCTGAGGGCTGGAGCCAAAGCAAGTGCCTTAAGATCATAGATGTATTAAAAGAGCTGCATACTACACTGCAAAAAGCTGTTTCCCCTTAGACCACCAGAATAAAAGAGTCTGAACTGTTGACAGGACCCATCAAATCGCACACACTAGTACAGCAGACACTACAAGTGCTATTTTAAGTACTAGTGCTTTCTGAGTTTTCAACCTGTGACTCTGTTGTCTTTACCTCAGTTCAACCACTGTGGGACGGTGCAGCCAGGAGAGGACCAGGGTCATGTGGAGTGGAGGGTTTGACCATTCCTTCACTGTGTGCTAGCAGAGTCTTGAACTGGATGTGGGCAGCCGCATTCTGTTGTACAGGAGGAAGAGTATAGCAAGCATAATGAGGCCGGCCTGTAGCTGAAGAGCCATGCTTTTATGTTTCTGAGAATGATTTCTGTGCAAGACAAAAACTCAGTTGGAAATGCTGAAGGCGTCAGTTTGCCAGCTAAACACCTAATTAGCTAGTCAGCTATAGCACATTCAGCTTTAAAACTCACCTTTTTTCTTCCTTTCAGTGATAAAAAAAATATTAAAGTCCCTGAAAACTTGGCTTCAATTCATCAGTATTTCTAGGTATAACATTAAATATTCCTGACTAAAGCAGCAGAAAAACAGAAATACTAAAATATCTCGATAAAAAACCAAAAGTGTTTTCACTTTGGCAGAAAATCGGAAGTTGATTGAGAAAATACGTTTTCAGAGCCTTTAAAATCATTGACAGACATTTGACAGATTTCTGAGTGTTTCCTGGCTTTAATAAAGTGGAGAGAGAGAGAGAGAGAGACATTACAGAGAGTTGAAGAGTATTAAAATTCTATTAAAGTCTATTTTAACAGATTATTACATATAAAAGTCTTTACTGAGCTCTTCACGTTCACGTTCAGTAGCAACATAAACTGTGTGTGAGTGTGTGTTTGTAATAGCGGTTGGGCACACTCAGCTTTTATATGACAGCACTGGAAACTGCATTGACAGGGATGGAAAAGCTAATAATTACGAGCCAGTTAATCAGAGATGCAGGCAGAGCTGCGACCTGCAGCCAAACAACAGTACCAATAAAAATCTGTTAGATTTTCACAGACTTATCCGGCTTGTTCTGAATCTCTCTTCCCATCTGAGCAATTTGTTCGGACTGCAAAATCACATCACACTCATGCTGTAATGACACATGGGTGTGATTAATTTCTTTGGCAATATGGGTTACTTTTTTTGCACATTTACATTTAGCCAGGCTGGCAGAAACAAGCTAAAGCAACAGCCAAGGCAGCTTTAAACTGTAGAAAACTGCCAACTGACCACATGTTGGTGAGAACCGATATGATGGAAAAAGATGAGAACAATTGGGAATAGAAAAATGGACAGCATCCTGCTTTTATCAAAGGCCACCAGGGCGCCCCAGCATCCTGCTTTTAAACTTATAGTTGTAAGATTCACATTTTATCAAATCACACTTTTGATGCTACTTGTGGTCGGTATTTTTTCAGCAATAGCCATTCACTTAATTTGCATTCTGTGATTGCCTCTAGTAGTTCGTATCATTACTGGCGGTGTCTGTAAGACGTGTCTTCTTTAGTCTTCTGTATTAAAACAATGTGATCATCACAGCCCAGTTTGTTTGTCGCCAAATTAACCGGGACTTTAATTTTAAAGAACCAAAACTAGCATGTTTTAGCCTATCAAAAACAAATCCTGCACACTTTACATTCCTACTGACTTTTTCACAAATCTTACCGCCTGAGCAAGAGAGCTGAAATTTCTCCAGTGACAGAGAACAACGAGTTTATTTTGTGTATCATTTTTTGCAAAACGTACGTTATGGTTAAATGATGATGCATTTGAAAGCTCAGATTCGAGTGGTTTTCTGTTGAGACCTAAAGAAGACGAAGACGTTTTAGTGGGTTTGTTTTAAACAATTAACTTTGTATAAGATCCTACTTAGTGAGGCTTTTTTGAAAATACTTGTAGTAGTTGTAATGAATGAACCAGATGAACCAGCGTGTATGTATGATTTTGGAGGAGGACACACGCAAACCTCTGAACCTGACTGACGCGTTGGTCGGTCCTGCAGGGCTGAAATGAGCCGTCGTCGCTGGTGATTTACAGTTTAGAGTTTGGTAAGAGTTTGTTGATGAAGAGAAGCCTCGTCCAGACTGAGAGCTGACTCAGCTCTCCACAGGAAATCCACGTCTGCCTCCAACAGCTTAGAGAGAATAAACTGCTGTTTACCTCTGTGTGTGTGTGTGTGTGTGTGTGTGTGTGTGTGTCCAGTGACTGTGCTGGTGTGCCTTCAGTCGTGGTTCATCATCTGTTTTTCTTTGATTCTTTCTTCTCCACCAAATTTAGATGAAAAACACAACATGAAACTAAACAGTTTGGAGGATGGTGTGGTTTTTTCAGCCTCTCTAAACCAAAAACACGAGAATAAAAGTGTAAGGATTGGATTAAACAGTGCGTCTATATGTTTTAATCGTTAGCATGTCTGGCTATAGTTATCTCTAAGGCCAAGAAGCACATCATTAACTAACTACATTAGTTTGTGGAGTTACAGGTTATATAAAACGTTCATGATAGCACATCTACACTCTTGGATGCTATTAGAGTTTAGGGTAACGTTAGCAGCTCTGTCCTGCTCTTTATTAGCCAACCTTTGCCAAACACGTTGGTTAGTCCTAAGCCTTTTCTCTTGTAATGTTAAAAGTAAAAACATACTGTTTGAAAATAGGAACAAGTATTGAAGCTAAGCAGCCAAACAGGGTTATGTTAGAACAACACAGTCAGATCTTACATTAGGACCTTTTGCCTGGGAAAATAACAATCCTTAACAGAACAGCGTCGATAATTATTTATTTTTTTGTGTGTTGTGCAAATACAGTATATATTAAATATACATATATTTATCTTAATTTATAATAAGGAATTTTAATTATTAACTTTTAAAATTAAAATGTTTTATTTTTTTCCCCCCTCTGTGTTTGGTGGAGCAGATGAAGCTGCCAGTGCTGCTGCTCGGCCGGTCGGCAGACCTGCGTCCTGGCGAGTTCGTTGTTGCCATAGGCAGCCCGTTCTCCCTGCAGAACACTGTCACCACTGGCATCGTCAGCACCACCCAGAGGGGAGGCAAGGAGCTGGGCCTCCGTAACTCCGACATGGACTACATCCAGACCGACGCCATCATCAACGTGAGTGAAGAGACTGAGACAGACAGATAGACAGACAGGAAGGCAGACAAACTGGTTGTGATTCTTTAATAGAAATGTACTATTTTCTTAGCTTTTACATTCTTTGTTTGCTTATTTGTTTTCTTGCAGTACGGCAACTCCGGAGGACCACTAGTCAATCTGGTAAGTAAAGGAAAACCTGCTGGAGGAGAAACAATGTCCAAACAAATCCAAAATAAGATGCTCCCTGTTTAAAATGTATTGCACATCTTGTATGTATGCCGTGGTTTCACAAACGATTTGTCTTCATATACTCATGTTCTCCTAATCTGTTAAATGTTTCCAATAAAACACTTTCACATAATTCATACTGTATATGTCAGGAAGCTCATTTTTTATACGCTCACTTAATACTTTTAATTCAATTTACTAACATTACCTATCCTTTACACTTTATTTCTATTTCTTTGCAGTATCATTTTACTATTTGCTACATTAAGAACTAACTGGATTAATTAGAACATGTAGAACATGTTTTTAAGGACTCAAAGATTGCAGTAAATGACTTTAAAAATGCAGTTTCAACCTTTTTTGCACCAAATAGCAGACATCCCATTTAGAAACTACGTGTATAAATGCTTATTGAAATGTTGTGCATCTCTGCCTTTTAATGTATCTTCACCTCTTGTTTGGGGAGCTGAAATTGAATGTTTTGGAAAAAAGTAACCAGCCATGTATTGTTTGTCTCACCCTGTGATTTAAGTTAATTTAGTTCTTACATCACATCTCACTATCTATGAAACAGGGACAGTTTCTTATTACCGGACCACATCCATATGTTGCGAAACAGAGACATATACGTCATCTCATATAAACAAACACGAGGCTCATAAAGGTCCTTATTAGGAAAGGTAAATAAAGAGTTTAGGTCATGCTTGGCACACAGTTCCAGTCCACAGCTGACTCTGATTAGAAGTTTGTTTTCAAGGTGCCATTTTACTGAACGAAGAACAATGTGGCGTCAAAAACGCTGTTTAACAGGCTTCATGAGGAAATTGAACTTTAACTGTGGGGCGTTTCGAGGAATGATGGCAAATTACTGTGTTTGTGTGTGTGTGTGTGTGTGTGTGTGTGTGTGTGTGTGTGTGTGTGTGTGTGTGTGTGTGTGTCCTGCAGGATGGAGAGGTGATTGGCATCAACACTCTGAAGGTCACTGCAGGAATCTCCTTCGCCATCCCCTCAGACAAGATCAGACAGTTCCTGGCAGAGTCACATGACAGACAGGCTAAAGGTTCACAACACTTTCTTTATTTGCAGTCATTTTATCACAGAGTCGATGTCAGAGGCAGAGACAGGGAAGACAGGGCCAAAGAGAGAGGAGGACAGCATGCAATGAAGGTCTTAAATTTATCTTACACTCATAAACAGGAAGTGAGCTTTATGTTTTAACTCAACGCTCTAATGCAGGTATGTTTTCTATTGTCCTTTTTAAAAGGAACCACGCAATACTTTGTTCAGTAGGACGGAAACAGAAATTCATTTTTTAAAACATGGTTGTTGCACAAAGACTGAGTTTGCTGTTCACATACAAAACATTTTAAGTTAGTTACCTGAAGAAAGCCTGAGAGAGGAGAAAAGAAAATCCCCTTTGTCAGGATAAACTTTAGGCTTGTGGCATTTTGTTCCTCACTCCTGCTATTCGACGTACAGCTAGTTTGAAGTCTTGCACATAAACATTATCAGAAGATGTCTTGTTATATTTCTGATGTTTGATATATAGGGCTGACACAGAAATAAAAAATAAAAAATAAAAACTGTAACTGACCTTAAAGTTAACAGTAAGGGAAGTGTTAGCAGTAAACTGTAGTCTGCTTCAGCAGCTAGTAAAACTGTTAATTTCAGACCAGAGTATTAAATTGAATTTCCCCTGCTGAGCCAAAAATATATTAAAAGTGTGTGTGTTTTTATTGGTGTCTACTTTCTCTCCACCATTACACACAGTTTAGAGGTTTCTACCTGTGGGTGCTGAAAATGTCTATGTAAATGATTCCAAACTAATTCAGAATATTATAAATATTCAGATATGCTTTCAGGCCAGCTTTTGGGCACAGAAGAAGTTTTCAGTATCAGATGTCCACAGCAGGCAGAATGTGTCCACAGTATTATTTTACAAAAGATGTGAGTTTATGATTGCCTTTCATGTTAGGGAAATGAATGTCATTGTTGATTTTAAGTAAGACATGGACATCACATTAACTCCAAAATGCCAAATTTCACAAATGATCCAGAAGGCAACGCTGCCTGTCAAAGATCTTTACGGAAGATGTTTTTCTGTACTTCACTGTAGACTTCTGCTTCTGTTTGATTTATAAAAAGATAAATGACCGTATAAGGTGATGATTTTATAAATCATCTATACAAACAGCACACTTCCTTATGTCTCACCAGGTAAAACGTTCCAGAAGAAGAAATACATCGGCGTCAGAATGATGAGTCTCACTCCAACGTAAGTTCCTGTTTCTGATGACATCATCGTGCTTCAGACGTTAAATTTACAAATTCACATCAGTGAATATGTAAATAGAATGGTAATTCTCTGTGTAGATGGACAGATAGATAGATAGATAGATAGATAGATAGATAGATAGATAGATAGATAGATAGATAGATAGATAGATAGATAGATAGATAGATAGATAGATAGATAGATGCACTTTATTTTGTTACAGTAGCAGCACAATCAACAATACAATAAGAATAACCATAAATTAAAAGCACTATTGCAGATCTGCTGATGGAACATGTGTTTAGTTTAGGTTTTGGCTCGATGTTTGTGGTTAAGGTCAGTGATGTTGGTTAAGGTTTTGGTCAGATTTTCAGTTATTTTACTGTACTGACTATATCCATACAGTCCTCACTTTTTCATACATGTAGTGATAATAAAATGGCATTCATTTTTCTATTTCTGTGAGATCAGACTGTTCTGCTGTGTAAGAAAAATGCCACTCAAATCTGAGAACTCATGCAGTGAGACAAGGCAGTCTGATGAATCTCCCCAGATCCCTGAAAAGGATGTTTCTTAATCCTGACTCTCATACATAACAAGGGCGATGACCTGCTGTAAAATGACAAGTTTAAATAGGAATGTACGTCAACCCAGGTCACATCCACAGCCTGCAGGTCAGAGTAACACCCAAAACGCCCAAAACAAGCTTCACTTTATGACAGCTTATTACTTTTAAACATAGCAGTGGGTTTTAGCCCATTCATTTGCTATATGTTACAATACTAATGACTATTTTTCCAAAGCATACCATTATAGACTGATTTCCTTCCCCCAACCAGCAGCAAGATGCTTCATCAAAATCAGATCTGTATTGTTGAAGTTGCAGCTTTTCAAAGCTTGAAGCTTGAGTGTCACAATTAATCAGGGGAACACTTTACATGTTGGATTTTAAAATGAGTCACAATGCATCATCCCTTCAAGTAGAATTAAAATCAGCCTGGTGTGCGAACAGTTAGTATGAAGCCTCATGTTCTGGCTGTTTTTCTCTTCTTCTCTCCCCTCAGGCTGGCTAAGGAGCTGAAGGAGAGGCAGTCAGACTTCCCAGATGTCACCTCCGGGGCGTATGTCATTGAGGTCATCAGCCGGACTCCCGCTGAAACGTGAGTGTCTCCATCATCACTTCTTATTCCCACATTATTGGGTGTTCACTGCCCAAAAAAAGCAAAGGCACAAGTGGCACATGTTTCACTTCTTGGAGTTCACATTCAGCTTGTCACATGTGAAAACAGATAGAGAGGTGCATGCTTGTTGGTTCCAGATTCACTCCTGCAGAATATAATTTGTCCCTGGAAAGGTTTTTTGGTATCCACATGAAAAGCTTGTTGACAGCCAACCGCAGCGCTCCACCTGAGGAAATAGCAGGTGGAGTTTGTTTTCTTATTGTCTGGTGGGTTTATGTGGAACACAGGCAGGAGTCAGGATGAGGATCTGATCTTGCTGAAAGGACATTTATTAGATCTGAACTCTCTGTGTGTGTGAAGACTGCAGGATATGGAAAGTTCACTTCTGGTTTTGAAGCTGCTGTTTTGCTTTTGGAACCGGGCTGAAAGCTGGCAGTGAAGGCAGAATCGTGAATGTTTCCCACCCAGACCGTCCAACTCACTCTGCCAGGGAGGACAAACTGCTTCAGTCATAGATGAGCAGATTTCTCTTTGCTCTGGAAGTGGAGCCTCTGCATTTAAGGACCAAAAAGAGACTGCTTTGGGTTCACCTCAAGAGCTAACTGTGAACCTCCGTCAAGGCTGCACTGGCCTCTAAATTAGTTATTTTAATAAAGGAAAATGTTGAGAAATGATTCATCTGTGTCTGGATCCAGATCTGCATCAAATACACAATGCCAAATGTGTCCCGTGATTGTCTGTTGTGGTCTACATGTGGCAGGTTTTATTCAATCGAATAATTGTTGAATAAGTAGTTCATGAGACAATTACACAAATGCCCACTCCAGACCGAAAAGTAATCAGCTGGTCCATGGCCTAACTTTACACCATATTCACTATAACTGGTGAACACATTTTTGGCTCAAGTCACTTTATTTATAAAGCAAATTTAAAGCCCCCAGAAACGTGGTTTCAAATCTTAAGTATTTCTCTATAACATTATATATTCATGACTACATAAGTAACAAACAAAGTTAGAATTAGAGAAAATAGGCTTTCAGGGCCAACAACTCAAGTGGAACAAAGTACTGTTCATATTTTCAGGGAAAGGATATAAATCAGGAAAGGTTATAAAAGAGGTATAAAAAGAAAAACACAAAACTGGACTTAAATGAGCTGAAATATAACATCAGTATGTCTTGTCATAATTTATCAGTTTCATGAACCATGTTACTATTAAGTAAAATTTTGGGATGCAATGTTCACGCTTCTTTCTTGGTGACAGAGCTGGCCTACAGGAGAGTGACGTCATCATCAGCATCAATGGCGAGCAAATCACCTCGGCCAGTGACGTCAGTGCTGCCATAAAGCGGGACGAGACGCTGCGGACGGTGGTGAGGCGAGGCAACGAGGACGTCATCCTCACCATCGTCCCTGAGGAGATCGAGCCTTGACCTCTCAGCTGAACGAGCAAACAACCAGTCAACCAATCCCGAGCTGGCTCTCAGTGTTTTTCAACCAATCATGAACGCTTTGAAAAACCAAGCAACCAATAGGGGTGTGTGTGTGTCTGGGGCCACACCTACTGTGTTTAAGAACTTGTGATTATTAGTACTACTACTACTCTTCCATGGTGTTATCCTCACACACGCCTTCAAAGGTCCAGCTTCGTCACCTTGGGAACTGAAGCTTCAACCCCGTCGTCATACTTCTCATATTAGTTTAATTTTTTCTTCTAATCCCAGTTTACTTTTCATCATCACAGACCTTTTATATTCAACTAACACCATCTATCGCTACAAAGCGGTTTCTGCAGGTTACCGTAGTTCTGTTTCATTGTGTATGTTCTTGATGGAATATTTTAATAATTAGTATTTTTGCCTCTATGTGTTTGACAATTTTTCAAAAAAAGTGAATAAAATTATTTTCAAATGTCTTGTCTTTATTGACGATGTCAATGTACTAACTGTCAGTTGATGGTTGATCTTAAACAGGTTCCTCAATCAGCCAAAAGAAACTAACAATAGGCACAACAAATTTAGTACTAGCTTTGAATATTCTGTACAATAGTACTTTCCCATTTTCATAACAGATTTTTTTTCCTTAATGAGGTCTATTGGTTGCAGGTAGGCGTTCCGGATGGAGCCTTCTTGGATCCCCCTGTCTTCTGTTTCCACATCAGTATTTGGTTTCCTACACTTTCTTCTCCAGCATTAATTTTTCAACCAACAGCTAACAGTCTCTGTGGGGCAGGCTGACACACAACCCAAAGCAAGAGTCTTCAATCGTCCATACTCTGTTACTGCACTTGAAACTGAAATTTAAGCGAGAGTCACGGCCTAAAATTGCTGCTCTCTTCTTTACTGTCAGGAATGTGTAATATTTGTTGGCCACTAGATGCTAAGAATATAGAAGCGAGTGGGAAAACCCCCAACTTCTCTCTAGAAATAAGAAGTCAATACATTGTCCACAACAACTTTTCCTCAGAGTTGGTTGAGACCAAAACAGAGCTAAAAGCAGTGTGAATATTGGACTTCAGATTCATCATTTGGCCAGACACATGACTCCAAATAAATGCTAATGTTGCTCTGTGTCTGCTGGACACAACATTATCAACTTCATAAGGTGATTATATATCGATGTTGTGTTTACAGCTTTTTGTGCTGCCACCAAGTGGCCAAAAAATCAATTGTTGCAGGTTTTAAAAATCCTCTAACCTTAAATCTAGACACTAAAAATGAAACAAAATCATCAGAATAAGTCATCACAGACAAATAAACACGTCTTCATTAAAGATGTTTGCTAATGTATGTTTATTAAAAACCAGAAACTGAACTCCAGCTCGACCCCAGCAGCCGAGCTCTGTTCACAAGGAGACCAAGAAAACAACAAGTCCATCATCTCTCAAACATGCTGTTCTCTTCTGTGTCCCTCTGTGCCATGTTACACACTGAAATACTGAGTTCAACACATCATGACACAATCTGTTGGCCCCTGTGTGTGTGTGTGTGTGTGTGTGTGTGTGTGTGTGTGTGTGTGTGTGTGTGTGTGTGTGTATGTGTGTGTGTGTGTGTGTGTGTGTAGATCCAGTGGAGCGAAGGTGGTACGTAACACTTGAAACTGTCAACACAGTGAGGTTAGTGATGTGCTCTCTGTGCAGGAGGTCAGCTGGTGTACTGTAAGCCAACGCCATGGTGGAGTGCTTCTAAACTAAATCTACTGCTGAACTGTAAGGCTAGTAAGATTTGAGAGTTTCAACATTTTAACAAGGACAAAACATCATTTCATTTGTTAGCACTCAACAACTTCATCTCAAGAGGCTCTGACAGCATGCCAGTTGCTGACTATTGGGAAATGTAAAAAAAAATAAATATTTTTTATCTTGGTTAAATGACAACTCGTTCAGTATGTATTTCTAGTACAGCAGTTGGGTGTCTACAGTAGATACCCATTCAGCTTACAATATCAGAAAACCCCAGGAACATGTCTGAGGCTTAAAAGGCTTAAAAACAGTTACAGTTGCTAGTGTAACAGAGTCTAGCTCATCACTTTTTGTCCTGAATTGAACCTCTTGGGCACTTGCACCGCCCTCAAGCTCCACCAGTCAATGCATTATGTTATATGGTTAGAGTTAGGGCCATAGATAACAATGAGGTGACATGGCCAAAAGACTACGTACAAACTGCATTTCAAAAATGAAAGTCCCAGTAATTTTTTATGACCAAATGGTTGCCTTGTCTGTTCTATAATACAATCAGTCCTTCAAATGACTAATTTGTGCATCTGATTACCAAATCTGTTTGTTGTTTTATGTTATTTTGAGATTGTTTTGTCAGCTGCTGTTTCCAAGGTCAAGAATGAACTTTCAATCTTAACTTTTATGCCAACATGGACTAGAAGTCCTTAAAGTGGTGAAAAAATGGAAAGTGGGCAACTCCATCTGCTGAGGAAGATCGTCCACAAACTCCTAAATTATACTCTCAAATTACACATGCTTTGCAGTGTTCTGATTATCAGTATCATCAATTTTCATACACACTTGTTTAAGACTCACTCTAGTGGGGAAAACACAGATCATCTTTGCAAATGTTTAGTCAGTTCTTGTCTCTATAATGTGGAGATTTTGGAGCGGAATCCAGTTGCCATGTTGCAGCTGATTTTGCTTAGCCATGCTAAGGAATTGTTATCCAACTGTAATGTGTGCTTACACACACACTTAGAAGATGTGGGGTGTGAGAGGTGAGGTGGGTTCACCATTAAAACATGAATGACATCTTTTCATCACTAAATACCTCCTGGAATGCAGATAGATGACTTCTACCAGCAGGAGAAGAGGAGCAGGGAGTTTATCTTTCATTTCGACCCCAGTTGGATGAGATGTGAATGGAACCAGTGACCCGGTTTGTCTTGATTGACGGAGCAGATTTTCTCCCAGAACTCCCCGCTGCTGACTCAGTGTCTGTCCTCCACATGCCTAACAAAACATCCGCACATCATTTTATAATTTGGTGTCCTCCTTATGTAATGTGTGACCCCTTTTCATTTCTGATGACTCAGCTCACAGCTGTCAGTTGAGTCACTGCATAGTACCTTGGCATCGAGCATCTCCTCTGTTTCTTTTTATATTTTGGGAACTGGGCCTTCCATGCAGCAGGATTCACTTCAGATGTCTTCTGCACAGGACTAACTGCTGCAGTTCTCCACATAAGAAGACTTTCAGTGACCTTGATGGTCCATTTCTGAACCGTATCTGAGTCAGCATTACTGGAAGGCCTGGCGGGAAACATCGGCTATCGGGAAACTCATGAGCAACATTTTCCTCTAACTGCCGTTGTCGTCCACACGAAATATCCATCAATCAGCATTGTTAACTCTTAAAAGTGTTTTCTGACTCATATGTTTTAACTGGTCCGAAAATGCAGCTCTGGAGCCCAAAGATACCAAACTGAACGCCAAAATGTTCTGCCTGTTACGGTTGCCATAGTTAATTAACTGAAATTTGCCTTACTGTTATTTCTGTTGCTTTTACAACACTTTTTTTGTGTTTTTCTTTGCAGTCCCACATCATTCATTCATGTCCCTCATCCTCTGTAGTGTCTTGCTGTCCTACAGTTTTCTAATTTGGGAAAGCAAGGCACTGAGCTCTTGCAAAGTTAGTACCTTTCTCAACAGAGAATCATCTCACTTGTTCTTTCCTTCCTCTATTCAGGATTTCATGTAATTTCTGTTGCACATGCACTTCTCTTTGTTTTAAGAAATGCTGTAGAATTAAAGGGTACATTCATGTGTATAAATATATTTTTATTGCTATTTACGTCAATACAGTTATTAAAACCATCAACATCACAGGTCAAAACAGTCATTTTAATCGTTTACATTGGCAGATAAGCTTTATGTTACAGACATGTACATTATTTAAAACATTTCAGTGCCATATTAAAACACTTTTTAATCAGTTACACCTTCTATATACACTCCTGTACCAGGAGTGTATGTATTCATTCAGGGCTTTTCCACAAGTGTCAAACCAAACTGAACTGAACCAAACACTTAAGGCCTGACTAACCGAAACACTCAACAGCAGATCAGTGCAGTTACAGTACATAGTGTGAATAAGAATAATGTTGGTCAGGATGACTGGAGGATCATGTGGATCATGAAACCTGGGAGAACAAACTGGAGTGTTTACATGCACACTTTAATGTGAATAAATGAGTGTTGCATGTAAATTATGTTAAAACCTGCCAACAGTAACCTGGATAAGATAACACCCTTGCAATGATTTAAAGCTTTTTCTTTATGTTTTTCTGTCTGTGCTGTAACTGAGGGCTCACTGTAGGCCATGCTCAGTTTTACTTCATTGTCTGGTAAAATGGTTTCAAAAACAGCAGGTTTTTAGATGGCCTTTTTGTTGGTGATATATTTCTGGCTACTTTTCCATGTGGCCAAACTTGCCCACAATGCATTGCAGCCACAGGACATTTTATTTATGATCTGGATAAGGGATGTCTGCTGTTACACATTATTTGTTTCTTAAGGCCAAACTTACATCATGTTCACAAGCTGAGGAGACAGTCCTACATCCAGGACATTCACTTTGGTCAAACAGTGTCGCATTTCTCTGCTATTTTCCCAGAGATAAAAGACAAACAAACCGTTACAGAGGCTGCATCTTTGACAGCTGGACACTTGTAGTTTAACACAATTTTACGTTTTAGCAGATCATTGTGTTAATTTTGTCCTTATTTCCCATTTCAGTCCTTTTATTTCTACTGTTGCGTCTCTGTTAGTGTATGCGTCCTGCTCTGCCTCCCCTCTGACACTATGGTCTAGTTTGAGAGGACCATGGGCAGAAAGGCTTCCAGGTTACATATTACGTTAGTCTTCTAGCGGTTCTGAGCTCAGTGTATGGCTGGTGTCGGGGCGGTCTGTTCTGACAGTGCAGTGGATGCTCCTTCTCCCGGTGAGCTGCTCATGGCTCCCTGGTTGAGGGTGACCCGCGGAAGGGTGCTCAGCAGGGCCTTCTCCAGCTTCTGCTCCAGAGCGTCCAGGCGACGGTCCACATGCTCCTTCAGCCTCCTCTCCATCTCCTCCAAACGACGCTCCATGGCAGTGTCCAACTCCCTGCAGAGTGGAGGGACAATGTGGTTAAAGCAAAGTATTTAATTCCAAAACAAGGCACGTACTCCTTGATATCACTGAAACCTTCACTGACATGGAATGAAAACTGCATTTTTCAACCAGGTCTTATTAAATCTAGTTGCAAATCATGTTAAATGTAATAATAACTGTACTGTGTGACTTTGTGTTAGGCACTGAAATGAGGAGAGAGAGGCGTATTTAAGTCTAGTGTAGAGGAATGAAGTGGGGGGGACAGAAAGAGGTGAGTTGTGACTGATTCATGAACAAACATGAAGCCACATTAGAGACAAAACCTCAAATATAAACACAGACACTAAGACTAAACCACCCACACAGTCAATGTTGACCATCATCTTCCCCTAACCTCAAAATCCTGCTGCGTCCATCTTACTCAGGCATATTTCTTTCTGTATGAAACTCTCAGACAGCTGACTTTGGGTTTGTTTCATCCTAACCACCTGGAGGAAAGTTTCTGCATGTCTTTGCATTTGGGGTTTCTCAGCATTACTTTTTACACTTCTTCGAACCACCTTCAAGTCTTTCTCGAGCCAATCCCGCCGCTCTGGCAGCTCCAGTAATTGTGCTTCTCTTACAACCAGAGGAAATCCTGACTGTCTTTCACATTGTTTCTCATCTCAGATCCTTGATGCCTGTCTGCTCAGCAATATTTATTTTATTGTGGCGTTAAAAGGGAAAACACAAGTTACAAAACAGCAGCTGATGTACTTTGAACATCTAAGAAGAAGAATCATTGGTCAGCATTTGGTAAATGTCAGAATTTGGTGAGAAATACATTATAGAAGTAGCACAGAGACCTATCTCTGCACCTACAGAAGCAGGACACAGACCAAAATGCAATGCAGCAGCCTCAATAGCCCAGAATGCAATGCAACTGCAAGACAAGTTTGAGTTTTAGGTAAATGGACATTACTCTCACAGTTCTTCCACTGCAAATGAAAACTGTTTCTATTACCGTCATTATCGCTCCCTCCTCCTACAAGGCAGCTGCACAACTGAAAGCAACAACTTCCTTCACTCATTGAAAAGCATTCTGGGAAATGTAGGATATCACAACCTTTGCGAGAAGATAAAATAGGCAGGGTCGAGGACAGTCAGTTCACATGAAAAGAAAACACTCATACATAAAAAATTTCCAATTGACTGTTTTCCTGTTTCCCTGGAATCTAATTTAGAGTATTAAACTCTCTAAATATTTTAGCGTGTGGTAAATAGATTGATGTGTTGTGATGAAGACGTACCACTGAGCTGCTGTCCTCTCCTCGATGTGGAGTCAGACTAAAAGCTGACATTCTCTCTGAACCCACATGTGCTGCTCTGCTCTGACAAAGAGCCTCATTTATCAAACTGCAGTTTGTAGCACCAGCTCATAAAGATATTTTTCAATTGTAGAGTGAAACTAATGTCAACTAATGTCAGTTAACTGATACTGAGACTTTGCACCAGTGTTGGCTAAAAAATGCAATTTATTCAATGAAGTTTGGTGCAGTTTGCCAACATTTTAAGGATTCACACATACAACGATGCTGATAAATGAACTCTATTGTTTCTGTATCAGCCTCCTCCCTGCACTAGCCAAACCCAAATCCTTCTCTGTAGTTGAGTCAGCTGTTCACTAACCAGAATTGTTTTTCTTCAAAAAAAGAACATGAAAGCTCCAACAACTTTATTACCAAGTAGTCAAATGATTGAATTTGACCCCAACAGACGTCATGATAGTGATATGTGTCACCAGGCAGCTTGGAGATCAGTGAATATTCTACCATGAAGCAGAAGGAAAGGTTTGGGCGTCAGCTGACTTTCTGCAGCTCAACATTTTCAGCTAACAATGCGACCTTAGACAACAAAAACTATTGGCCCATCAAATAAATAAGTCTCTGTTTCATCCACGCACTCTGCTCCTCACCTATGTGACTGTGTGACAATGGTGTGGCTGCAACAACTGAAACACAGGGATCAGAAATGCTTACTGTTTCTACTACAGAACTTTCCATTTAATTAAGAATTGACAAGCCTGAATATTCTGTTTGGCCACGTATGCAGGGACACACAAATCTATAAAGTAGCTCATTTTTTGAGGAAAAGCTAAAGAAAATGTGCAAAGGCCTAGAGTGACTGTGACATAAGACATTTGTCAGGAGAATTTGCAGGGGTTGTACAGCTTTTTAAGAGTAAAGAGGTACCTAAACCAAAAATGTCCAGACTCTTGAAGACTTTATCATCACATCTAAATTGTTACTATAAATTCCAGGAGACAACAAACAAATATGATGATGGGATGGTTTCATTTTAAATATTAAACATTTTTGGTTTCCATGAGTGATTGTGTAGATGATGAAACACCAGATTATGTTGAAAATCAAGCATTATATATATTCAAATTCAAGCATAAGCATATCCCTAACCTTGAAAACATAACAGTAAGTTAAATGAAGCATTTTCCAAACTTTCAAGACTTTGTACAAACCCTGAATTTGTTGCAAAAAATTGTTAGAAGTTCAAGTTCAGATTAAGTTCACTCGCTGTATGATGCTCCAACAATATCACAATTTTGGCATTTTCACCTGTTGAATACGATGCTGTGAGCAAACACAAGTATTCTCACTCAGTGGCTGCAAGTATGTTTAACGGCTCTTACTCCAGATGGAGGATGGACTCAGAAGTTCCTCAAACCTTCAATTAAACATTAAAACTAGTCGCATCGCTGGTCACAAAGGTGCGTTTTCTGCCAAATTTAATTCCTTTGGAAGTATTAGGAAGTAATTTAAAATTGGCAAAACAATAAGAGATTGAAACTGCTAGAAAACATCAACTGTTCTGCTCTGTATCTCACTTTCAAAGTGCTTCACTATCGGATAATATCTACACATGGCAAAAAGTAATCTTTTTCTCTTCTCTTTAAATAATTCATCATTTTTTATACTCATCATTAACACCCCTAAACAAATGATTATTACAGGATAATGCTATCTCCACTAGTAGTACTATGAGTACTATTATTATTTAATAGTAGCGGTAGTATAGTAATAACAATAATAGTAATGAATTATTATTAATAAATTCAAATAATTTTATTTTCTGTGTTTCGTAGCCTTAGTTAGCTGAGTTTGTCTGCAGGAACAAAGCAGTAATGTCTTTCTGACACAAGGTTGAGCTACTTTATCTGATTGCAAATCAACATACAGCTACTTCTTGCTGTAGAGTGATTGGTTCAGATATAAAAGCAGACATGGTGACTTCACTGACTAATTAGACCAGCAGATTCAACTAGATTTGGGTTGTAATTTCTCTGAGCAGCAGTTGTATTGAATTTCATTGTACTGAAACAAACAAACCTTTCATTATCAGCAGAAACATTTCTTCCAAGCAGCAGAATATTGTTGTCACTGAACTTCACTCACCATGTGCCATTTCTCATCTTATTCTCCTCCGCCACCACTGCAGCAGCATCCAGTCTTCGTTTCGTCACCTGACCGCAGACGCTCTGGAGCATGGGCAGAAGCTCAGGGTCGGAGCTTAACGCCTGGCCGTGTCCATGCCCTTTCAGGAAGTGTGACATCATATCCGCCAGCTCAGCATGGCTCACTGGGCCTCTGCTCTGACTGCTCACTAGAGATGGGAGACCACATCGCAAAGGGCTCAGCTGCTAAGATTTGTGAATTTCAAAACAAAAAACGAAAAAATGCTGATCCTCACTTATATTCTTAGTGTTGACTCCAGAAACCGGCAGGTCTGGGGAGGAGGAGGTAGAGCCGTCTGACATCGCTCCGTTCTGAGCAGGTGGAGCTTCATCTGCAGGCCTGATGGAGCCGCCTGGAGGCTAGTGACACAGAAACAATACTCTCTGAAACCCTCTGAAACACAGTATGTGTAAACATTTTCTGAACCCACATTTCACTGCCATCAAACTGATAGTGGACTTATGGACATATGGACATAAGGATTTATGTTTACAAGACAGGCAATCAATTTGGTCCAACTTTGGCTGCAAATTTGAGCTGCTGCTCAGCAACACCATCCCCTAAGGTAAACTATGAGGTAATCTGTTTGTATTGTGCTATAATTAATCATAATGCCCTATAAGGAGAAACAGGAGGAGCACTGTGCTGGTTCACTTCTTTATTGGTTGTCTGGATGATTTCCCTAGCTTTGATAGGCTGCTCAATTTCACACTCCAATCAACATCAAGGAGACCACTTTAAATTTCCACTGTTGCTGTTAACCCATGCCTAGTAGCTTGTTTGCTCAATTTTATGTTTGGCTCTTGCTATTTAATTACAGTTTGTTTACATTCATCATGACAGTAAAATAATCACTGGCATTCAGAATCATATCTCAGCATCTTTGGTAACTGATGTTAAGATGCAACTCCTGAACTTCATGTTTTAGCAGTAACTAATGGAGCACATTCTGTGGGTTAAGAGCAAACAACAGCACAGATAAAACTGATACCCTGGAGTCTGCAGGCTGGGGCTGGTTGCTGACAGCTGCTGGGGAGATGTTGGCTGCTTGAGCCAGGGCAGACAAAGCTCCACCGCCCATCAGGAGAGGCAGGAAGCCGCCCAGAGAGCTGGTCTGGTTCTGGAGAGAAACACATACTGACAGATGACATTTTTTTGTGTGCAGCTACATGTTTAAGTCTTTATTTTGGGTTAATTTCTGACACTGAACAAAGCTGACAGTTTCTGTCGAGGTAGTTTTCAAAAAACATTTTGTTGTTGCTTTCCAGGACACTTCATCACTCAAGATTTAAGTCAAAAAAAGTATGAGAAAATGATAATCAGACAAGTGAATTACAAGCAAGTGGTAGTTTATGAGCTAAAGAATTTTAATCCATTGGCATAGTTCTTTAATTTATATGACTGTTGTTGTAATTCCCCCTCATCGCCTGCAGAGGTCATTAAGGGTAATAGGTCCTTTACACCCACCTTCTGCTGGAAGTGCACCATTTCCATGAGGTTCTGGGCTCCAGGTGAGAGGCTCTTTCCCATCTCCTCAACCAGACACTGCACCTGCTGCATGTCGATGCCGGGGCCGCGAGCCGGGCAGGGGTGTAGCTGCTGAAGGCCCACGATGACTCGACACACCAAAACACTGCTTCTACCGGCCAGGGAGAGCAGCTGGGAGACAGAACCAGATGGTTAAACTAAACTCAACACAGTCATATACAAATGTAACTATATCACAGCTAATGCTCTTTGTGTTTAGACTGACCTCTCTCTGAATGCAACTCACCTTCACTTCACAGGCTGAGGATGGATGCTCCAGGATCAGCTGTTTCTTGTAGAAAGGCCCTCTGTCTGAACTGTGAGCAAAAAAGAGAGAGAGACACTTCTTCAACATCCCTTCAGACATTTATCAAACTCAGAATTTATCATAACTTAATCGGGAAAATGATCCATCAAAAATGAATAATAAATGTATTATGTGAAAAACCACAGATCCTAAACCTAACAGAGGTCTACTGTTAGGTACTTTGTGTTAGAAAAAATATACATATATACACACATATACATACATACATACATGTATATACAGTATATATACACACACACTATATATAAAATATTAAAATTACTCTGAACTAACTATGCAAGTCTTGATAACTGACAGACCAACACAGATGGAACTCAAAGTTTCTTTCCTGTAAATTCAAATAACATGTAAAACATGCAACCCAAATAATGATAACTGTGTGTGTGTGTGTGTGTGTGTGTGTGTGTGTGTGTGTGTGTGCGTGCGTGTATACCTGTCTGGCTGGATGCTGTCGTCCCTCTCCCCACGTACTGTCCCGCAGTATTCTCCCATCTCGCTGTACGCCTCCATGGTTCGAGCCTCGCTGATGACCAGCAGGCGGCTGATGGCAATTGGGGAGCAGGGGCTGCAGTGGAGCATCAGGACACAAGGAGACCCTTCCTCTGTCTGCTCCAACAGAACTGGGCTGCCCCTGTGAGGGAAAGATTAGTGTTAAAGGTGCCATTCACCCAAAAATGTAAAATTCACATCACTCTTTGGGGCCTAAATGAATAGTAAAAACGGTGGTGAGGCTTGTTTGCCAACGTTACACACACAGTTAAGTTGCACTTCTATGTCAGACTTTACCAAAACTATAGATGTAAACTGGGATCATGTATCATGAATTTAAAAAATCCTCCAAAACACCTCAAGCAGCAGAATCCTAACACTGCAAGCCAAAAAAAAATCCTAATTTTTACAGCATAAGTGATCACAATCATGAATCAACATGGTGACTTTTTCACAGTTAATTGCTTTGATATACAATGGCTAGCTGAAAGCTTCTTACAAGTTATTCTCGTTTCCCTCTGACTCCTCTTCATAATCGTCTTTGTTACTTATGTGAACAGGCAGCAGGACATCAGCCAAGTGATGTCCCTGAGCGTGACAGGCCCAAGCAGCTCCGCTCTTCACAGCA
The DNA here is from genome assembly GCA_008360985.2 of Macquaria ambigua. Lineage (NCBI taxonomy): Eukaryota > Metazoa > Chordata > Actinopteri > Centrarchiformes > Percichthyidae > Macquaria > Macquaria ambigua. The sequence continues at coordinate 134,308 of VMKM01000993.1, forward strand.
ATGTCCACCATGATGCTGCTGAGGCCACAGGGACTGTAACCTCCCAGGAGACAAGCTGGGATACAAAGTAGGAAACAATTTAGAAGATGAGACTGAATACGAACAAGTTAGGAGACAGATTAGGGCAGAGGTAGAAGTTCTGAAACAAAGCTGAATAAAGCCGAGACGAGGATAAGTTAGGACACAAGGAACAAGATAAGTCTGGAGACAATTTAGGTAAAAAATATCAAGTTAGGAGACAAATCCGACAAATAAACAATATAGCTTGCTAATATTGAGCCATAACCTTTACTTTTACCTTAAAATTGTTTCAGCTGAAACCGTTGATTAGCTTGTTTTCCAGAGGTTACTGAATTTTCGTCTTCGCATTTCTTCAGACGTATTCAAAAAACTATGAATGAACTTGATTCGTGGCTATAACTGATAATAAAACGACAAATTTCTGACACGATTTAGCTAAGGCTAAATCCAATCCGTCGAACTACAGCTGCCGTGTAGCAGCACGCGACGGGACGTTGTCATGACGTCATTAAACAGCGACTCATGAGATGTCAATCCAGGCAGTGGTACTATTTTGGTAAATAAGCCCTTTTTTCAAGTACAACAAATACATTTAAGTGTTGTCTTTTGTAAGAATTGTATGAAGTCACAGTATAGCAAATGGTGACTTGCAAGCTATTTAGTGATTTGTGAAGAGTAGCAACGTTATGGTCAACAGCGCTAGCTTGGCGGCTGAAGTTGTGTTTTGATGCTTCAGGTCCCATTAGGATTTGTCCTCTGTTGGATTTTACGATACCCTAGCTAACTGGTAGACAAATAATGGCATTCATAACGGCTCTACCCTAACGGCTAACCCTCTTAAGATGCCACCTCGCATTGCCATTTTAGTCTGCAGAAGAGCAGTTATGCTCGAAACGTCACTTTGGTGTAATAAATTATGAACATTGGAGCCCTGCAGTGTGCGACCCATTTTTTCGATTATCTGCATAACGGCTCTAACTCTTTTTAAAGCAGGGGATGGACTTCACAGAGTGCTACGGAGACACAGTCTCCAGTGTTGCTGCTGCAGCTCGCTCAGGCTGTAGGAAGCGGGTGAGGAGGCTGATAAAGAGAGGCTTCAGTGTTGACTGTCGAGACAACCGCGGTTGGAATGCCCTGCACGAGGCGGCAGCCGCTGGCAGCAAGGAGTGTGTGCAGGAAATTTTATCTGCAGCGGGCGGTAAGAAAAGTTGTTGTAGTTCTCACATGTCAGAAGCTGGGACCAGATCAATGTTTGTTTTTTTCCCTGTATGAACGACTGGAACGATTCATGATCTGCCAATGGACTAATCATTTTGGCACTAAATTAGACTAACAGTTCAAAACCCAAAGATATGCAATTTACAATCACAAACTGAGAAAAGCAGCAAATCCTCACATTTGAGAAGGTGGAACCAGAGAATGTTTATCAGTTTTGCTTGATGAATTACTTAAACAGTTATCAAAATTGTTGTTGGTTAATTTCCTAATGATCAACTAATCAATCGACTTGATCAAGTTTTCTTTAAAGTCAAATATGCATTTCAGGTAGACAGAACTTTTGCTTTTCCCTTTTCTGACTGTAAGCAGCAGGCTCCTCCTGTGGCTGTCGTGCCTATGTGAACTCTTTGACACATGAAGGGGAATCTGCGTGTTACCTGGCAGCGCAACGTGGACACCTGGCTGTGGTCCGACTCCTCCTGAAAGCACATGCCAACATCAACCAGCTAACAAATGACTTATCCTGTCCTTTGTATGCAGGTATAACACTTGCACCTTATCAAATTGGTGTTAATGTGTTTTTTGCACTCTTACCTTTTTGTACTGTTTTCTCCCCTGTATGCACCTTCGACCAAATCAATTTCCTCTTTTGGATTGTAAAGTTACATTTGATTTGATTGGATTTTTCTGTTTTCTGTTTGCAATATACTAACTGTTTTCCAACAGCTGTAGACGGCAGATTCAAGGAGGTTGTAGAACTGCTGGTCAGTAAAGGTGCAGAGGTCAACAGAACACACACCGCATCCTGCTGGACCTGCCTTCATCAAGCTGTTTATAAGGTAATAATGGAACTGACAAACACACACACACACACACACACACACAACTCTGAGATGTATCCTAACTTGTAACATACATATTTTCTAAGGGTCACAGTGAAATTGTGCGCATGCTCGTCAATGTGTGCAACCTGGAGGCTCTAGATGACCACAGGATCTCCCCTCTCTTTGTGGCTGCACAATATGGACAGCAACAATGCCTGGAAATCCTTGTTAATGCTGGTAAATAGCGGTTTTTCTTAATGCCTTTATACTGTATTTGCATGTGTATTTGTTCGTAGCTCTAACTATAACTTTGTTTGTTGCAGTTTAATGTTGACCAATTTCCACCAGAGTTCTTTCCTTGTGTCCCAGCTGCATATATACTGAATTATTAATATTTTATTTGGTTTTCACTTTAGGTGCCAATGTGAGCACCCAGGCAGCTGATCTGGCAACACCACTGCTGATTGCCACTCAGGAGGGCCACCAGGCGTGTGTGGATTTCCTTTTGGACCACGGGGCAGATCCTAACGTAGCCTGCAGTCATGACTGGCCCCAGCTTCCCATTCATGCTGCGGCTGAGTTTGGCCACATCGGGTACTGACTCCTAACTTGTCTTTCAGTGACATATCGTTGGGCAATGATTCCTAACCTTTTTAGAGTGTGAGTTCTATAAAGAAACAATGTCTAGTGATCCCTCATCACGTTTCATTTGTCAATGAGTTGTGAACTGTTGAACTAAAGAGTAATTGTATTTTCTCTTTAATAAATGTCAGAAAATAGTGAAAATATCCATCGCAGTTTCCCAGAGTCCAAGGTGACACAATGATACAATGACATAAAACATGGAAAATAAGCAAATCCTGACATTGGTGTAGCTGGAACCAGAAGATGTTTAGCATTTTAATTGATAAATAATTGAAAAAAAACATTAAACCAATTATAAGAATTTTCTGTTGATAAACTAATTAATCTACTACTCTTCTCAGCACTGATTATCGTAATCTGATTCCAAACACATTGTACCCTTCTTAGGAGTTGCTTTATGCAAATGTACCCATATTCTTTTTCCTTAACCCTCTGTGATTTTGTCAATCCAGTGTCCTCAGGAGGTTGATAGCTGTTACCGATCGTGTGTGTGACTGTGGTGATGGCATGGTGAGTCCACTGTACGTGGCCGTCCACAGGCATCAGAGCAAGAGTGTGGAGATGCTCTTGAGGGAAGGTTATAGCCCAGATGCCCAGGACTGCACACACATCCTGGGCCTCCATTCACCACTCTCCTTTGCCTTGTGTCGCACATCCAACAAACCATACAGGTTTGTAAGAAAGCAGATTTGACCTCTTCAGACACTCCAAGAACATACACGAAATAAAACGGATGGATTTGTCCCTGATATAGATTAAAATCTCTTTCAGTGAATCAGTGAGGTTGCTGGTAGCTGCAGGAGCAAGTTTCAGAGAGGAGGACTGGATTTATGCCTTGGCCACTGACAAAACAGACCTGCTGCAACTGATAATTGAGCACAGGTGGATCCCTCAACCAGAGACTTTGACCAGAGACTGTTCTGTATCACATCATCATGGAAAAATTGTGTTAAAGCTGCAGGAACTGAGGGAGCTGCTCTGTGTGGCACTAAACCAAGTACATTTTGCTGCCTGCTGGCTTCCTCTGCTTCTGGAGGCAGGACTGGAACCTTCTTTGCTTCTTCAGCCCCACATGTAAGTCTGTCCTCTCACTTTTTCACTCATTAGTCAAGTATCGGATGGCTATACTTGATCAAATTTCTTTCTGTCCCCAATGCTTTCTAGGTTGGAACAGGCAGACAGTGAGGTATTGAATTACCTGCTAGAGTTTGTAAACTGGTCGACACTGTCTCCCCCCTTGAAACATATTCTGGATCGAAGACGAGCAGAAAAGACCTGGGAACCATGTCCACATTTTGGTACAGTGACAAAATATACTCTGCAGATATGCTTTTACTAATCTGTAGTAAACTTGGAGTGATGACTATTTTCACTTTCTCTTCCTTTTCTTTTCTTCTCTCCTCGCTCTAGACTCCATTCCCTGTCTTTCCCACATCTGTCGGCTGCAGGTTAGGTTAGTGTTGGGACCAGATCAACTGATGAGGACCAATGTAGTCCAGCAGCTCCCTGTGCCCTCCCCACTTCATGGATTCCTCCAATTCAGGGACATCCCGAAAGCTTCCTACACACACTCACCGCCATCACCACTTTTAAATCGAATAGAGGGATACCACAGTACTCACCAACACAGACATGTTCTATAGTGTTGCTTTAATGTTGTTAAAATCATCTTATTTCACAGTTTGACAGTTTCACATACAGTATGTATTCTGTATCAGCTTGTTACAGCTCCTCATGGAAGCTATAGGGTGAGTGTAATATTCAAACCCATGTTTTTATGGCTGCACCATTCCATCAAATGGAAATATTTGAGATTTTTTGTGCATCATTTTACATCATTGGAACCTTTGGGATCACAAGAATTTAGAATATAATTTCTATGGGTTTTAACAAAGTCTGACTACACAGGTGGGCCAAAAGATTAACAGACACTTAAAAGAAGTTACTTTTCAAAAATGATTTCACTCATTTGCATATTGTAATATACCCATGCTGTTTGTATTCACTTGTTTCTTTGGACCAGTAGCATTTGTGGTTTAATTTGATTTAATGAATGTTTTTTTTAAGTTAATAAATCCCAAAACAAGTTGTGTTCAGTTTATATATTGATATGCTCTGTTTGTGATATGACAATAAAAGCCATTTGGTCTAATTCTGATTGGTGCAAACCGTTGTCATTAACACCTAGACCAGATCTGATTGGTGAACGTCACATTCTCTGGACTCTGTATTTGACAGGAGGAAGTAGCGACGTAAGAAACAAGGGACTCGTTTAGTGGCTTTACATGACATAAAACAACATCTGTAATGTAAGGCCGTTAAATCACAAGTCGAGGAAAGATATGCCTTAATGTATTTCATACGTGAGTATGTTAAATGTTTGCTTTTGTCAGTGCATGTGTATGTTTTTCAAATGATATCTGCTCTGTTGCTGTAGCTTGCTAGCTTGTTTCATTGGCTTGTGCGCATTCACTGGTGTTGCCATACAGCGCGTTAGCTCAGAAAATACAAACGTCTAAATTCTGGCTCTTAATTTACCGCACAGCCTCGCTTATTTAGCTAGCTACACTTTTTTCTAATTTCCAGTCAGCATCGGAACAAAGGCGAAGACAATGCTCCTCGAATTCAAACGAGCAATTTGATAACAGACTGAAATGCCAGCCTTGCCAAAATACCACATAGAAGGTTAGCGTTAGTTCATAGGCTAAGGTCAGCTAGCTATCCATGATAACTAGCTAAATGCTGATTTTTCTGGTAACTGTTACGCTAGGTTTCATTTGCGGCACATTTGGTAAAAGCCACTTTACGAACATTGGGCTAAGTGCAGTTGTCATCACGGCTACCAGGATCCATCATCACACCAGCGTGAGCTGCTCTGAAGACGTGGACGACTCACTGAGAAGATAAGGAAAGCTATAGCTTCCTGTCTCTCTCAGAGTAGTTGGGTTAGTTTTAATGGCATTTAATCCAGATCTTTGTTAGGCATACATACAAATAACATACAGATACATTTTCTGTAGGTCGAATAATAGACTAATCGTTTTTGCTCTACTGTATATGCTAATTAATGTACAGGGTGGACGTTTTTAATTTCCTCTGCCTTTTTTTGAACTTGAACAGCTGAGGCCAGCATTAGGGACACGACTTCTCGTCCATACATCATCCAGATGAGGAATGCTGGAAGTATGCAGCCCATGTATAGAAGAGATGCTGGAGTCTGGCACCAAACAAGAAGTCTTCTCTACAAGAATCTGCTCATCAAATGGAGGACCAAGCAACAGAGTCTTCAGGTGCTTAGTTTTCAGTAGACTGATGTGAATCTGTTTAGGTTGGAAGTTTCATCTATCTTATATAATACAGCTTGTTTAGTTCATACCAGAGTTTCCAACTGTTTGTCACTGACTGCTTAAGCTCAGGATAACTATTTATCTTAGTTACTTAGTTTATCTGAGTTACTAGAAACCAAATTAATCCTTTTTATGTAGTGTTCTGTTGGAAAACAGAACCCAGCTTTGTTGGTTTAAAAGGAAACAAAGCAAACAAAGTGTTTGCTAAAAGAGATTTTAGTTCTGTTGTGGACACAGATAATCCCAGGTGAACCAAATCTCCTGATTGAGTTTTCTCAATGGAACTGTGTCAGCCAAAAGCCGTAAAATATTTCTTGGTCTAAAGCTGTTTTAAAGACAAGCTGTGGAATTGGCTCTTGACATGCCAGTGGCTCCCAATTTATTGTTTCAATTTACTGTGTTGCTCAAGGTCAAGCTGTAGCATGTTGTTTATGGACTGGAGGAGAGAAAGAAGGCTCTTGTCATTTGTCATGAGGTTTGATCTAGCTGTTAGAACCCCTGAACACAGTCAGTATTAGAAGTTCATCACTAGGAAATAGAAATAAGTATTTGAACAGCCTATAGGCAAAGTGCTCTATTTACTTGTCGATCCATGTTCTAACTCTCACCTGTGGTCACAAGCTTAGGGTAGTGACCAAATCCAACTGGAAGAATATTCTGGGACAGACACTAAATATGTTGAAGGTGCTACATATTCCGTTTGGCCTGGGAAGAGGATGCCAGGGCTACTGTGCTTACCTGGATAAGTAGCAGAAGATTAATCAAAAAGTGGTAGTTTTAAGACTTTTTTTCAGTTATGTGTGTGGTTGGACTAACTTAGAGTAGAATTTTCCTCCAAGGATGAACTATGGTAAAAAAAACTAAAAAAAACAGGTGTGGTTTCCTCATCAGCTGTTCCTTTATGTGTCTGTCTTTGCAGGAATTGATCCTACCTCTGCTACTGTTGGGTCTCCTGATACTCATCAGCACCCTGAATCCTCACGCTTATTATGGAGGCATCAGGACTATGGAGCTGGAGCGTGAGGACCACTTCTTCAAGGGCCTGGGCTACACACCAATCACTAACATCACCAACCACATCATGGAAGAGGTGGCCCAGGAGATGCGTAAGTGCCTGAGAACCATTTTATCCTTTAAATTCACTCATGTAGTATAAGACACTGAGGAAGGGAAACTATAAGGTTATGGGGCACCAAATATGCTTGGTTTATGACACTTTTTCCTCCTCCTTATGTTCTCAGACATACAAGATCGTCTGGAGATGTTTGCCAGTGAGGAGGACCTGGAGAACGCCAGCCTGTATGAGCCTTCCAGCTATGTCGGTGTTGTGTTCATGGACAGCTCTGCCACGTCTTACAGACTACGCTTCCCGTACAACCAGCTGCCCCTACCCAGTGATTACACAGAATCTATTGGTAAATTCTGATGAGACTTTAATTTTATTGTATTTAATTTTGTATGCCGACCCGGCCCCATGGAAAAACCCTATTAGTGATGAATTTACTTAATGAGTCACTGTTCATTTGGCTTCATTATTGTGAAGAGGAAAAAGTTTGGAACCATCAAGACTAGAGCTGGCTATCTTTCAGTAACCAAACTAGAAGGGTCTTTTTTGAAACAGAAGCTTCGGTGTTCTCTTTAGAGGTGGGTGAACCTGCCAGAAAGAAACCATCTCTGCAGCACTCCATCAATCAGGCGCTTGATAGAATGGGTAGTTATCACTCCTGACTAAAAATGGGGAAAAACAGCTCTGCAGTGTACATAATTTCATGCTGGCTCAGATTTTCAACTTTCAGCAAAACAAACAGAAGTACACAACAATGACAATGCTGGATAGACTCCGAGACAAGTCTGTGAAGGTTCTTAAGTGGCTAATCCAAAATCCAGACTTAAAACTCATTGTTGTTAATCTGTGGAAAATCCTGGCCGTTTCCTTTCACTGATACTGATCCTTCCTGACAGGATGTGTAAGGAATAATGTCCAAATCAGGTGTCATTGAGTTTGGGGGTGGGGGTAAATGCAAGCAAGAATATCACCTACCAGAGCTGAAATATAAAGTGTTTGTCATGTGCTTGTTCTCCTCTAGCCAACTGTTTTACCAGCTCGGTGAACTGCAGAGCAGCTAATTACTGGTACTCTGGCTTCATCCGCCTCCAGTCTCTGATCGATGCAGCCATCATCCAGGTGAGACAGGCCAGAGATCAGCACAGTGTTCTCCAGTGTGAACCCACATGACCATAAACAGGGAACGAAGATGCAACTTATTATACAGTGCAAAGAAAATGTCTATGGTTCTGATTTAAAGGAAACATTTTCAATACAGAGTTCCCTACCCAGTGAATTTTATATTTTTGGTTTATGCATGTTGGTTTGTGCAGTTATTAAGCTAATGTCATTTAGCAGAGAATCTGAAAGAATTGAGTATTTTGAGAAATTATTGAGGACAAATGCATAAAGGTTCATCTAGGGTTTATTACAAGGTGGCAAAGGTAGTTCAAGTAGGGTTTGATATAGTGCTAAAATGATTAGTCGATAATTTAATTAGTTGACCGACAGAAAATTAATTGATAACAATTTTTATACTTGATTTTAAGTCATTTCCGCAAAGATGCCAAACACTTGTTGGTTCCAGCATCTTAAATCTGAGGATTTGCAGTTTTTCTCTGTTTTATATCATTGTATCTCAAATTTATTTGGCTTTTGTACTGTTGTTCAAACAAAACGAGAAATTTAAAAATGTTACCTTGGACTGCCAGAACTTGTGATGGGCATTTTCACCATTTTTGACTTTTTTTTTGGACTAAATGATTATCAGTTAATTGAAAAAATAGTTTGATTAATGTATCTACAATGAAGATAATCATTACTAAGAGTGCTAGTTAGATACACTTTGATGTGCTCATGGTCCATCTGTTGTGTACAGATGCAGACAAAGCGTTCAGTGTGGAGTGAGATGGACCTGAAGGTAGTAATGATGGGTCAACCAGGCTCTGTGGAGGTGCAGAAATTCCCCCACGCCCTCATCTCCATCTACCTGGTCCTGGCCTTCACACCCTTCGTAACCTTCCTCATTGTGAATGTGGCCGCCGAGAAGGAACATCGCCTCAAAGACACCATGACCATGATGGGGCTCTACGACACTGCTTTCTGGTGAGGGAGGAGAGGGCATCAGTCACTGCAGTTCCAGACACTTGTTTAAGTTTAGTTTGGATGAAAATAATCTGTAAGAACCTGCTTTCTGTGTGCATGTCATTGTGTATATCCTTAAGTTTTTGTGTCATACAACAGGTTGTCATGGGGCCTTTTGTATGCTGCTCTGGTGACGACCATGTCAATCCTGATGTCCATCATCGCTACGTACACGGCCCTGTTCCCTAACAGTGACTTCTTTGTTATCTTCTTCCTCATCTTCCTCTATGGAATATCATCGGTGGGTAGAGCTGTGATAGAGGAAAGTAAAGCTGTACAGATGTATTGCTTTGATTAAAGGGTCACGTCACCCAAAGTACATTAGTATCTTCTCATTTACCCCTAGTGGTGTCTAGCCATGCAGGTATGTTTGGTTTTATTTGCCTAGGTTTTGAGATATACATTTCTGAGATTTCTGCCTCCACCCCAATACAGTGGAGGTGAATAGACCTTTGTTTGTGGTTCTCACAGCAGTGAAAAATTTCAACATCAACATGTCTGTCCAGAAACCATCTACCTGTTATTCTGGATAATCCACTGACCTCACTGTGAACAGTTTTCATTAAAACTGCTTTCTACTGAAGAAATAGTCCCAATGAAAACTGTTTACAGTGTGTTTTTAAGGAAATTTAAAATGTAGGAAAAGCTAGGAGACCACAGTGTGTTGCTGTGTTTGCTCTATGCAGCATCATTTGTAATTCCTGATTAATATCCAGGTGACATGGGGTTACGTTAGGTTTCAAGTGATTGCCATGGAAACAGCAATAATGACCTGTCGCAAAATAATAGGGCAGCATTACAAGCATGACATTTTCTAAAATTGTTGCTAATCTTGGAAGGTGATTTCTTCCCAGCCTGTAAGAAAGTAATATATCCCCTTATACAGTCTCTAAACCAGTATCTTTTACTGAGGCGGGAGGTTTTAATTACAGCACTGTTTAGTTTGATCATGAAATAGATACATTTCCCTCCCTCTCTCTCTCTCTCTCTCTCTCTGTGTCTCTCTCTCTCTCTCTCTCTCTCTGTGTCTCTCTCTCTCTCTCTCTCTCTCTGTGTCTCTCTCTCTCTCTGTGTCTCTCTCTGTGTCTCTCTCTCCACAGATCTTTTTCTCCTTCATGCTGACTCCGTTATTTAAGAAGCCGAAGTTTGCCAGCACAGTGGGCTCCATGCTGACGGTGGTGTTTGGCTGCCTGTCACTATTCACCGTGCTGATGAAGGACTTCCCACAGCCTCTGGTCTGGCTTCTCTGCCTGCTCTCCCCCAGCGCCTTCTCAATCGGGATTGCACAGGTAACAAACACACATACACACTTACCCACATCCCCACACCATGCTCCACTAGTCATCATGGAGTATATGCCGTGTAATGAAATACCTAATTGGCCAAGAACATTCAACATGAATATAGTTAGTACTGGCTTGTTGGTATTATTCCCCTCCCATGACACCATCCAACATCCTGCTAACTTTATTTTTTCTGCCATTGTCATCTTTTCATTTAATTAGTTTTGAATTTGATGCACTCTGTATAGATTTTGCCACACATTTATGAAAGCCTAAATTTTTTTTTGAGACATAGCATACTATCTTTTGACCACAAGTGCTTCTGATTTTAGTATTGTATTATGTCTGTTTGCTTAAACATAAAGAATAATCCTCTAGGAGCCATGCAGTTATCCAAAAATAAGGGACAGTGTGGAGGCTAATGACCGTGGCTGTAGGGAATTGATGTGTGTGTGTGTGTGTGTGTGTGTGTGTGTACATATGTTAGGTGGTTTACCTGGAGGCCCAGGGAGATGGTGCTGTGTTTTCCTCACTGGCCAATGGCCCTCATCCTCTTTACGTGCCCCTGCTTATGCTGGTTGTGGACTGCATCCTCTACCTTCTGTTGGCTATCTACCTGGACCAGGTACTGCCTGGTAAGTACACACACACACACACAGTATACCTCAATATAATTTACAACTAATTAAGTCTACTTAAATATGTTAGTTGGTATCAGTTCTGCAGAAACAGCCAACCTATCATTGTTTGACTATTATTATCGTGTGTAATACCTAGCACGTTTTGTCTGACATGCAGGTGAGTTTGGAATGAGGAGGTCCTTGGTGTACTTCCTGAAGCCATCCTATTGGTCCAAACGCAGAAAGCGCTACGTTGAAGTGAGCTCAGTATATGACACAGAGGTGAATGGCGCTCCTGGTGGGGCCGAGACTGTCGAGCCTGTTTCACCAGAGTTCAGAGGGAAAGAGGCCATCCGGTAAAAGTCTGAAACTTGTATGCGAATGTCAGTTGGATGCAAATTTCTGTTTTGTATTGAGTGTTTGCAGTCTGTTGCAGTAAGTGCTTCTTAGAGGTGCAGCTTGTTACATTGATAGATGGGTTGGTGAATGCTTTTGTAGCACCATCATTTCACTTTTAAATTCAAATTTTAATGCAGTTCAGAGGATGAGCCCTGTGATACAGAAGCATGAGGAGAGAAATGGAGGCTTTGAGAGTTTCCAGTAGAAATCAGTGTCAGGCTCAGTTAGAAATGCAGCCTGGCTCTGTTCTTGGTTCAGTGCCAAACACCACTCACTCCTTCATTCGTCCTGGCAGAGGAGAGCCTGTGGGACCAGCCTGTTACCTGAGAGCTGCACTTCACTCTGACACTGCTTCTGTGTTTACACTCCTCTACTTTCTGTTTTATGTTTTCTTCACTGCTCATTTGCTCCTTCTCTGGCAGCATCAATAACATCCACAAAGTGTACAAAGAGAAGGACAACGTGGTGGAGGCTCTGAGAGGTGAGTCCTAAACACTCCGACTTGATTGGTTCAAGTCGATTGGTAAGGTCAAAGGCTTTCTCAAATAGCAGATGTTGTGATTCGCTCAAGTTCCCACAGTGTAAATCAGTTTGACTTCACAGTGTGTCCAGTTACTGTGGAATATGTGTTGCTCCATTTAGAGAGAAAAATGAACATTTTGAACCTAAAAAAAAGCATAACTTCGTGGTATGCTAAACAAATCAGTTTGCTCTGAGAATAATTGGTTATTCACTGTGCAGGCAGAGCATTAGTGCTTAAAATAATAACTATAATGCAGTTTAATCACAGGCTACAAAATGTTGGTTAGGCTGATGGACTGTTTCCTTTTAAGATTAGTCATGAAAAATCAATCTTTGTGTGCAAGTTTTCATTTTTTATTAAGCAGAAAAATGGTTTCCATGGTAGACCTAATTTACCTTACTACCTTCCATTCTGTTGCACATGCCTACATTGGAACGTCACTGCTGAAACAATATATTGTTCAGCCCTACTGTGTGTCTGTTCTTATGTTAATGTGCATTTTCTGATAGACTTTCATGATCACCTCCCCAGGTTTGACGTTTGACATCTATGAGGGCCAGATCACGGCTCTGCTGGGACACAGCGGGGCTGGAAAGTCCACTCTCATGAACATCCTGTGTGGCATCTGCCCGCCCACTAACGGCTCGGCCACCATCTACGGCTCCCCTGTAGCAGAGATAGCAGATGGGTCCGAAATGAAGCAGCTGGTGGGAATTTGCCCCCAGTTCAACATCATCTTTGATGTGCTCACTGTGGAGGAGCACCTGAGGATATTTGCCGCCATCAAAGGGATCCCACCGTCAGACATCAATGCTGAGGTAATGTGATGATCTGAACACCAGGTTTAAGAGCGTCTGTCTCATAGTTGGTAAGATTAGTCAGGTAGAAGTGGTCTGGTATGAAATGTTTAGTTGCTTTTACGTGAAAGAAATCTTATACACAAGTTCAGTGCACAACATCCTGACAGTAGCAGTAAATGTGGGAAATTAAGAACTTAATATGATATAAATTTTGTATGCAATAAGAATAATGCATTCAACAACGTTTGGGAAATAGTCAAAACATTACTTTCTTTTTCTCCTCTTCATTCTAACTTTTCAGCACAACTATGGCTTATATCGAAATGCAGTGTGAGATTGACTGGAGGGACTGTTTATTCAAGAAGTGACAGGTGTCCGGCTGTTGATCCTTGGTGTGATTTTGCTTCTCTCTAACAGGTTACTAAAGTGCTGAAAGATCTGGACTTGGAGAAGATCATGACTGCTCAGGCCAAGAATCTGAGTGGAGGCCAAAAGAGGAAACTCTCTGTGGGCATCGCCATTCTCGGTGACCCTAAGGTACCATAAATCGTTTTCTTTAATTTCTTTCTGTGTGTATCCTGGTCTCAGACTGGAGAGTCTTTGGAAATGCCTGGAATTATTAATAACTCTGCCAGCAGGATAACATAAGCTTGGCCTCATTCTGAGCAGTTTGCATCATGTTTGTTCCTGTCAGATCCTGCTCTTGGACGAACCCACTGCAGGCATGGACCCCTGCTCCAGACACCAGGTCTGGTCGCTGCTGAAGAGCCGCAGAGCCGGCAGAGTCACTGTCCTCAGCACACACTACATGGACGAGGCTGACATTCTTGCTGGTATGAACTCTCTCTGTTACGTAACGTGCACTGATCCACGGGCACCAAAACCGTTGATGTTATCCCAACTTGGAAATTAAAAGGGTTAAATTTAGCTTTTACTCTTGCCATTTTTTCCACTTTAAAAGTCAAAATTAATTAGATTTTAATTGAAGAATTTTGTGCATTGCAGCTGTGCTATTATGTTAATTTATTGCACACACAATATTCATATCAGCATCTGAGGAAAGATTGATGTTCGAGCACTGATAGTTGTACTTTGTAGATGTGTCGTGAAATTGTTTCTAGCCAACTGCAGAATGTGTGCTTGATCTGTTGTTGTATTTTTTTCTCCAGATCGCAAAGCTGTGATCTCTCAAGGACAGCTGAAATGTGTTGGCTCTTCCCTGTATCTCAAGATCAAGTGTGGTGTTGGATATCATCTCAGGCAAGTAGATTTTACTTCCCCGATGTAGTTTATTGTCTCAACTTTCAAGTACTGGAAATTTCTACATGATCGTAAGTCACAGAGCAGTGGCCGGAAATCTTATTGGCCCATTGGTGAACCATTTTATGAATGGCCTGAATTTTATATTGTGTTTTGCTACAATTTATTGGAGGTTTTTAACGCCTACATCTTAACAACCTGTGTCTTAACCTCATATAGGTCTTTATTTAACTCGTTTTTTTCCTCCCTTGCAGAATGTCTATCAATAAGGGATGTGACGCTGAAAAGATCACGTCATTGGTCAAGCAGCATGTTCCCAAGGCAAAGCTGTCTCGACAACATGAGGCAGAGTTGACATTCACGCTGCCTTTTGAGAGCATGGACACATTCCCAGGTCAGATCACACTATCTAGATAATAATATAATATAAATAGTCTCTGATTGACATACAGTGAAACCTGATCTGGGTCAAATTTTGAAAGTTATTTTATTTAAGTCAACTTTGGTGCTAGTTGGTAAAATCCCACATTTACAGCCAATTTAGAAATGAGTGTTCAAGTCTAAAAGTCCATTTACATCGTTTCCTCTGCCTGCTTCCTTACCGTCTACACTGTCCTTTAGTAGGAAACCCCACCCAGACAAATGCTACAAAAATGACTGCAACTCATTTGCAACTCAGCTTTGACTGTAACAGCAATGGACTATTAGCAAGTACTGATTAATTTGTCTTTCATAGGCTTGTTCTCGGAACTCGACAGTCAACCCAATCTGGGAATTATCAACTATGGGGTTTCCATGACAACACTGGAGGATGTTTTTCTTCGTTTGGAGGCAGAGGCTGAAGTGGACCAAGCTGGTGAGTGTGTTATCAAAGCAGCGAGGTTTGTTACATTTAAAAAATCACAGACTTCACAGACTTCTCCCTAATTCAATAAACTATCTGATTTTGTCCAGTTGAGTATTTCTCCATCTTGTTTCATGTCTTCAGACTACAGTGTGTTCAATCGGGAGCAGGCGGAGGATGAGTGTGACAACGCCTCTGTGGACGATACAGACCAGCGGCTGCTGACGTTCTCAGACAGCAAGTCAGATGTCGTGTCGGGTCATGCTCTGTGGCGGCAGCAGTTCAGCACCGTGGCCTGGCTGCACATGCTCAACATGTGCAGGGAGAGGAAGGCCTTCATTTACATGTGAGTGACAAACATGATATGAAAACAAGATGCAGTTTCAGGTCAGTCATTCAGGACTGAGGCACTAACTTGCTGTCAAACATGCAGTGTACGGAAAATGGCTATTTTTACAAATGTTGTTTATTTATCAGTAATTAGAATTTTAAAATAGCATAAACTGGACTATTATAACAATCTAACTTCAGCCAGAGTGCAGCTCTGACTTTTCACACTTTTCATCATTGTAAAACACTTACATTAGCACTTTATGAAAGAGCAAATTGTTGTATAAGCTGTGCTTCTATGTACATTTTTAATGTACATAGAAGCAATATATGTACATAGAAGTAATATTATGTTTGCTAATATTTAATTTGCTAACATGAAATTCTTAATCAAGTGACCTGACAATAAAATCTATTTTCCTTATAGCAGATGGAGGCAGCTGATCAAAGATCTGATTTAAATAAATGTATGGTTAAAAGGTCTATATTCTGCTGTAGGATTATAAAGACTCTGAACGTCCTGTCTTTCCTCACCACCTCTCTTCTCTTGCAGTCTGGCCTTGTTCCTGGTGTTTGTGGCTGCAGTGCTCGTCCTATCTCTGGCCACAGGAAACATCCAGATTCACTCCCCAGACCGTCAGTTTCTGCCCATTTACCTCCTCAAAAGGAACCAGGCGCCCCGGAGATACGCCACCAGCCTCCTGGTCCAGAACTCCTCAGGTGATTTTTTTTTTTTTTTTTTTTTTTTTTTAAAGGATAAGATTTTGTTTTGTGACCGAGGAGGAAACAAGCTGATAGCTGATAAATTGCATCAGGATGTACAACTGAAGACCTTGTATTAAATTCTATTTTGAAGGCAAGTCTGCTTTCAGGTTTTGTTATAATATGTCCTCAATGAGACTTCAGATCTCCTTTCTGTCAGAAAGTGCTGCTTGCTGTAAATATTGTAATGGGATACTGACTGCTGTATGACCGTTAAATAACACAGTAAACCATAATCGATAACAATTGTCCCATGGGTGCAACGACCTGCAGTTTTCTTGCACGTGGGTTAGCAGTGTTTTTTTTCTTGTGCCAACAGGCTCTGACATTTCTGACTTCATCCACAACCTGGAGTCTCAGGACATCAAAGTGGATATGATGAAACACAGCGACTACATGGCCGCAGCGCCCCACAGTGCCGCCATCAACGTGACAGGATCCAGCAAGGTCACTTAAATATTGGACAGATTCAATTTGCTTTTTGCTACCAGATATTTGATGAATTTGGAGATAAAGCATCAGATGTGGGCTCACCTCTCCTGCAGCACCTCCACCTACAGTTAATGTGGTAGTAGTGCTACGGATGAAGGGCCCTTTGTTTGAGGGCTGCTAACTGAGAGCCTTATATTTAGATAGAGTGGAGTTCACCTGCCAAGATGTGGCACTCTTTAACACCTTCTTTTCTGTCTGTTAACAGGGTTTCAGATACAGTGTTGCGTTCAACAGCACCACAGTTCACTCCTTGCCTATGGCTGTCAACATACTAAGCAACGCTCTTCTAAGAGGTCTGAACGGTACTGGACGGATCCGAACCTGGACCAAACCGTTTGATTATGTGAGTATCTGACAGAGTTAGGAGTCAGATGACACAGATCTTATCTATCCTGTTTCCCCGTGCCTTTTAAAGATATTAAATGTTTCCATCGTGACATCCCTCAGCAAATCCCAGATGCTACGTCCTACGCTCTGGTGTACATAGAGGCCATCATACTGGGAATGCTGGCAGCTGGAATGCCTGCATATTTCGCAATGGACCACACTCGAGACAGAGAGGTAATCACTTACTCCCAGCGATTATGATTCTAACGATCATTTCATCTGTCCAGCAAGGTGTTTATTTCACAAAGAGAAGAAATATTGCACTTTGTCGCATGTGAACACACAGCTTTGACTAAGTTGGCTGATTTTTTTAATTTGGAGTTGTAACGACAGCTTTGTACATAAAAGAGGGAGAGGAGTGATTTTACTGCAAAGGGACCTGTATAGGGAAATACACTCATAAACCACTTCTTCGCTGACATGTATATATATATATTATGTTTAGTGAGTCTTAATAGAGAGCAGCAGGTAACATGAAAGAACGGGATCACATATGACAAAGGTCTTAAGGTCGAGTCAAACCAGGTACGTCGTGGTTCCCTGGTTTGTGTGTTAGCTGGCCCATCAGAGTACCCAAGTCACCGAAGATTCTGTCGCTCCAATAGTGCTCCTGTCCCCTCCTCTAGAGCTCATAGAAAGCGGTGTCCCATTACTGCTGGCTTTCCCAAATGTAATAATGCAGTAGATGGCAGATATATTAGCTTATATTTTCATCTGTGTTGACTTGTATATTTGCTGTTTTTTCTTCTGCAGATCAAGTGTCGTTCTACACTGCGTATCTCTGGTCTGGTACCATCAGCCTACTGGTGCGGCCAGGCAGCTGTGGACATCCCCTTCTACTACCTCATCCTGTCCTGCATGACCATCCTCCTCTTCTCCTTCCACACTGGAAACCTGCTCACCTCCAGCAACCTCACCGCTGTGGTCCGTACTGCTGTTTATACATGGTGGCTCACGCATACATTACACAAGATTATTACATGTACAACTCCTCTTCCATCCCTTGGACAACAATACCTTCATTTCTGCAAAAGGGCCTGCTTCTCCATTCCACCTGTTTGACATATCTAGATTTAACTTTCAAAATGCTTAATTATCAAAAACATTCTAAAATCAAATATATAATATATGATGCAATAAATATTGCTGGTAATATTCATGAAAAATAACGTTCCCATTGAGTCGCTTGTCATGACTTCTCTTCTCCCCTCTCTTAGGTCCTGTGTACTGTTGGCTTTGGTCCAGCCATGATCCTCTTCACGTATGTGTTTTCTTTTGGTTTCGCCCGAGTCCAAAGCAACAGGGATTTCTTCTCTGTCATCTCCATGATGGTGAGGCAGGATGCATGACAGGGGAAAAAGTCAGGCTTAGTCACCTTAAACCTACTCTTGGCCAGGATTAGCTGGAAGCACAAGTTGCATTAATAAATTAACTGGCATCTATTTAAGTGCGCTATAAAAATACAGGTGTAACCACCTTCCAAAATGTGAAATCCAAACAGCACAATAAAATGTGTTCCTTAAATCATGAGATTTATAACTGTGATCACAATACCTAAATTAAAAAGTAAATGGACTTATTATTTTGGCTGTTGTTGCACAGCTCTAATGTCATATTGTGCATATGGTGATCCTGAAAGAGCTTCAGCTTCATATTCTTACTGATACCAAAACAATTTTATTATGTAATTCTCCTTTTGGATGGTGGAGTCACATTAAAGGGTTTTGCTTACTAACTGAGTGACCTATGCCTCAGGTGTGTGTGGTGTCGGCCTCGCTGGTTCAGTTGTCATTTGTGAACGACAACCCTGTACTGACCAGAAACCTGCACAACTTCTTGTGTTTCTTCAACCCTCTGTACCCGCTGATGGGCTGCCTCAACTGCATCACCAAGGTAGGAGCTCAACCAGGACAGCCAGTCACTTCTCTCAGTGGTTTCTCTGTCTGCCTTTTTGTCTTTAAACCTGCATTAAGCTATATTTGAGACGTGATGTAGACAAGTTGCTCGTAGTGATGAACCCACTGAGAATCAACACAAACTCACCAACAGTCCTACGTAGCTTTTCATTTCTTTAAGCCTCTTTTAGCTCATTGTTTACGATTAACTTCTTTATATAGAATAGTTCTTTGGACCCTTAAGGTAAATTTGTGTTAGCCGTTATTTCTTTTCTAGATAGTGGCTGCTGTACGCACAGGAGTCACCTCACTCATGTCTTTTCCCCGTTCACAGGCGACCTTTCTCCCCTCTCTGTACGAGGAGAACTTCTTGTGGAAAAACCTGCTCATTGCAGTTATAGCTGTATGTATCTAATTTTTAAAAATGTGGCCAAACTTTGCTACATTCAGAACATACAGACTGTAAACGTGTGTTTTCACCCATAATACTGTTTGTGTCTGTTTCTGTGCTCAGCCCTATCTTCAGTGCATCCTGCTGCTTTTCCTGCTTCGTTGGCTGGAGATCCATTACGGAGGGAGGACAATGAAAAACGATCAGTTCTGCAGGTGATGATCAGATTTAAGGTCATAACTCGGATGACACAGAGCCTCTACATAATTGAGACTCATGGAAGTTCAAGTTCATGTTACAGTGATGAAAGATTATTTTGCGTTTCCAGTGATTTTAGATCTAAACACAAAACCAGATTTGTCAGAACAGCAACTTAAAAAACTTCAAGAGTTTGACCAAGAGCCAAACTTGATGTTTTTATTTAAACCTTCACAGGATCTCATCCAAGTCAAAGCCCAAAGTGGAGAGGAACCCAGAAGAAGGGCTGAACGAGGATGAGGATGTTCAGATGGAGAAGGCCAGAGTGAAGGAGGCCCTCACCTGCCAGTCCTGTGAAGAGGTGAGTGAATATCTTATCTTTTGGTACAGGAAAATAAGGAGCTGTTGAATTTTGTCTCAGTGAATGATCCAGAACCTGAATTTGCAGGATTTATTTTTATTTATAGTATGTTTTTCGCCCACTAGCCATCAGAAGTTAATTTTGTCTCTCTTCTGTGTCTTTAGAAACCAGTGGTGGTTGTGAGTAACCTGACGAAGCAGCACAAGGGCAGAAGAGAAGGTTTTTCTCTGAACAAGACGAGGAAAGTGGCCACAAAGAACATCTCTTTCTGTGTTCGCAAAGGTGTGTTTTTAGTCTTTTTGTCAAGTGGACTAATGCTTATTAAATTACATGGTTACCAAACTGTACGCAACTGTTGTTTCCTCAGGTGAAGTTCTTGGACTGTTGGGCCCCAACGGAGCAGGAAAGAGCACCATCATGCACATGTTGTCAGGTGACACTGACCCCACTGCAGGCCAGGTACAGTACAGATAATACTGCAGCTACTCTCCTTGTCTCTACTGTGGAATATTAGTTCCTCATCCCCTATTTAAGACTCACTCATGTAACTCTCTGCGGTTAAATGAGTGATGCATGAATTCCACATCAGTGGTGGTCTCATCTGGAAATATTTTCAACTTTAAAAAAAAAATTAAATGTTTGTTAAACATATTAATCAAATGTGTTAATATATGAATCACTTATTATCACACTAATGTAACATTAAGGTTTGGTTAGCTATACATATACAAGCCTACATCAACTGAAAGACATACAAATGAATGAAGATATGAGCATAGTCTCACTTTTTTGATGATTCTACATCAACCTGATTCATAAAAAATGGAAATCTATTTGATTGGTAACTGTAAAAGTCAAATCACTCAAATGATTCACATGGCTGGAAAATGTAATTGTGTAATGCATCACAACCCCTTTCTGTTCCCAGTAATCATGTGACATTTACATATAATGTCCTTGAATTGAAATGACGTCTGAAAAAGAAATACCTTGTTCTCCAACTCATCCTGGAAAAATCGATGGATGGATGCAGAACATAATGTTGTCACTCATTCACTGACTGTCTGTCTGTTTTCCTTGTCCAGGTGCTGATGGGGGACTATAGTACAGAGTTTCGTCCAGTGGACAGTCCTTTGGAGCATGTGGGCTACTGTCCACAGGTGAACCCTCTGTGGCCCAGGATGACTCTGCAGGAGCACCTGGAGATCTACGCTGCCATCAAGGGCCTGAGAGGACAGGACGTACCAGGTATCATCAAACGGTAAGTCTCCGTTCACTCTTACAGGCACTTTTACCATCATCACTGATTTTTACCATCAGACCAAGTTGGCATTAGGATCCAAGTACTGTACGATGGACAGTCACAGATGATTGAATAGTGTGACAGGGTTTGGGGTTACAATCTGTCGCCTCCCTGAGACAATCACAGCTTTTTCAAATATGTTGGATTTTGGTATCTCTAAGTTGTTAAAGATGATGAATATTCAGCGTATGGGTGGATGATAATGATTGAAAGTGGTTTTTAAAATTCAGTAGTAGTAACTTTATTCACAGTATTTTATTGTTGCACCTACTCAGCACAGAGAGCAAATGAATGCAATAGCCCTTTTGATGTAGTTAGTGTGTATATTACTACACATTTTTATCAATCAAATACTGTAGATTGTAAATAGTTTATACCACCTCTTTAAATAGGATACAATTTATTTCCTGATGATGGAGGAGATACAAGAATACGTTTTATTGTGATAATTAGTTGAGTAAAAGATGTAAAAGTTTTGTGACTGTTGTTGTTGTCAGTGTGGTGAACGCTCTGGAGCTGAAGGACCACTTGAACAAACAAGCCAAGACTCTGTCAGCAGGACTCAAGAGGAAGGTGAGAACATTTTAACTATACAAAGTCTAAACTCACTCAGCTGTCCAGACGTCCAAAAAGATACAGTATTTTAAAGAATCCAGCAGACAATTTGCGAACAGCAAAACATTTACAGTCATTTAGATTTAAGACCAGGTGATTTTGTTGTTGTATTTTTCAAACATCTTACAAACCTATTTTTTGACTTTGCAGAATAAAATGAATTTCTGTTATGCCACGATGAATAATGTGTGTCATCTCTCAAAAACACTTTTAATTCACGTGTTAATTCTGCCCGTTTTCCACACAGTTAGAATACACTGTTGTGTTGTTTGTTTACAGTTGTGCTTTGCCTTGAGTATGATCGGGAATCCTCAGATCGTCTTACTGGATGAGCCGTCATCAGGGATGGACCCTAAATCTAAACAGCGCATGTGGTGAGACTATACTAATATGACAATAACATTATAACATTCCTCAACTTTTCTAGATTCTAATGAGGTTAACGTGTTAAACTGTTAAATGTCTCATCCAAGGAAAGGTTGGATTATTTCTTTGTAACTTGTTTTTATTTAAAAATAATTTAAATAGTAAATTTCAGTCTTGTTCTTAAACGGTAAACTGCATTTCATCAGCACTTCTCAAAACAGCAGTTAAAACATAATAAAAAGGAAATGCCAAAAATAGGCACACAAAATAATTCAGTTCAGATAAAAATATGAGTCAAATTGTGAAAGTTCTTTGTACAAAACAAACTTTAGAGACAGGTGTTGGAAACAGCACCATCAGTTTGCTTTTCTGACAGAAACTACTGGCTTCTCCAAATTAGACCAAATCAAATTACATCACAGTATCATCCACAGCTTCATCGTTATTTGACCGACGTTATCATTAAGACCGTACAGTTTAGCATTTTAACTTGATATTCATTCTTTTTTTATTCTAAGATTTCTGTCATGGTTTTTGGTGTAGGCTTCCTTTGCGATAACCTTGGTCACAGAGGTTCAGCTATAGAGCAGAAAGAATTCATTATTTAGCTTGAGGACACTTGACTGTGGAGGATTCGTGTCTTCACAGGTTCTTGCTGTTGAAGGACGGCCACCCTCTCACTTTGTCTTTTGTTATGTCCTTTGTGTAGGAGGGCTATACGTGCTGCCTTCAAGAATCGTCAGCGGGGAGCCATCCTCACCACGCACTACATGGAGGAGGCGGAGGCTGTGTGCGACCGCGTAGCCATCATGGTTTCCGGCCAGCTGAGGTTCGTACTCACAGCTCATGCTCTTTGTCGGGCATATTCTGAAAAACAACAGATATCTGGATCTCTTCATGCTCTGTCTGTTTTTCTCTCTCAGGTGTATCGGCTCCATCCAACATTTAAAAGGGAAATACGGTCGAGGCTACAGTTTGGAGGTAAAACTCCGAGAGGAGCTGATGGGGCTCCAGCAGGTGGCGCTGTTGCACAAAGAGATCCTCCGAATCTTCCCTCACGCTGCCCGGCAGGAGAGGTGAGACCCAATCCAACTGAATGAGTCTGTTTGTGTGTTGGGTCTAACTCTGCACTGTGTTGTGTAGTGGACCAGAACCACATTGCACGGGACTGTGTTTCAACACTTTATTGCATCAGCATAACATGTCATGTTCTCTGTGCTGTAAACCTCTCTTCTAATTAACAGATTTATGCATGACAATAAATCTTAAGCTCCAAAATGCAAAAATGCCAAAAGTCAGTTTTTGATGATACTGCGTACCTGCGTCCAGAACAAACAGAAGAAGTAAAGCTAGCAATAGTGCAACACACACAGTTCATAATGTAAAACTGTCACTAAACTTTCTGTTAAAGCACAGAACATTCCCCTTTATAGGGACGTGTATAAATTCTACATTTAAATTCTACATTTACTAATTTACTCCCAAAAAATATATTGGCAACAATTTAAGCTCCGCTAAAACAACATGCGATTTTAAAGAAATGTGTGAATGTCTTGTTCATCATTCAGTGCATCAACATACACACACTACATGTACACACCTCATTCTGTTGGCTGATGCTTTCTTTGCAGCTTTGCTACTCTGATGGTTTACAAGGTCCCCATGGAGGACGTCAAATCACTGGCCAAGTCTTTCTCTCAGTTGGAGAGAGGTGAGTCACTGCTGATCTCTCTCTCTCTCTCTCACTCTCACACTCACACTCACACTCACACTCACACACACACACACACACACACACACACACACACACACACACACACACACACACACAGCAGCCACCTGGGACATATCTGCTGACTCATCCAAAGTCATTAATCTTCTTAATCTCCGTTTATCTCCAGCCAAGCAAAGCTTCAACTTTGAGGAATACAACTTCTCCCAGTCGACCTTAGAGCAGGTAGGTGGTTAAAAAAATACACCACAGTTTCAAATAGATGCCAGACTCAATATAAACCGCAGTTCAAATTAGTGCTGTAGTTGCTAATTTTGTCTGTCTGCTTAAGCAAAAATGCTAAACATTCAGCTAAGCTTCCTCAGTGTGAGGATTTGCCGCTTTTCTCTCAATCTTCCTCCTCTCCTCTGCTTCTTTGTCCTGCAGGTGTTTATGGAGTTTGCCAAGGAGCAGGAGAACGAGGAGGAAGAGGTGGGCTCCCTCAGCACAACTTTCCAGTGGCAGCGTCTGCGCCAGGACGGCCCAGTCCCAGTCAACCACACAGACAGCATCGTGCACCAGCTGTGAAGCCCAACTGAGAGGGAGCAGGCTGGTGACTGACCAGGACTGACCAATCCCGTCCTGCCAGGCTTCAGTGCCTGAGGGTTTACGCCAGCACTTGCCCGCTCCACGCAAACCCGACGCCCACTGCCCTTAAATGAGTGGGACAGACCTGGGTGGGGGCTCGAATACACTGGGACTGACTGTGTGTGTGTGTGTGTGTGTGTGTGTGTGTTCAGGCTCAGGGCTGTTATGGCCCCTTTCTCTGGGTCTGAGGTGTGCATGTGTGTAACCCTCGTCCACTGGTGCTCTGTGTTTTCTGAATCGCACTGACCGAGGGGTCTGCGGTCTTTCTCGACACGCTGATGCGACACCTTCTCCTCTTTCTACCGGTGTTTTTTTTATCTTCACAGGGAGTCAGTAAAAGTAAAAAATATATATATACAAATAATATATCATATTTATGCTTTGTAATCCTTTCCATCCGCTCCCCTCTGCGGGAGGCATTACAGTGGGTGTGTTTGCTCGTCTCTTCAGATGTTTCTGTCTGTTGTGTTTGTGAAACTGTTTTTTAAGCACTACCAGAACTGGGATCCATCCACGATCGTACCAAAGCAGCATATCTCTGAACCACACACCACCACACCTCCTCACACATTGAAAGTGAGAAGTACTTTTTGTTTTTTAGTGTCAGTAGCATGTGCATAAATAGTTTGCATAATAGTTCTATAATTGATGTGGGGCAGTGGAATGAGGAAATGTCTGTAAGGCCTATTTGCTAAAACACCAGAGACGTTCTCTCCACTGAGACCTTTACAAAGCCCCTTCTTAAAAAACAGCAAGTGTTTTTTTTCTCTGAGGTTGAAGACCAGAGTCCCTTCTCCTTGTTTTACACCAGCATGCACATCTTAACATCCAGACCCCCATTTAAACTCGACATTCTCCAGGACTGAGTGTTTCAGCGTGCACGCTCATGAGGAGGTTGATTATTTTGAAATGTGGCAGATGGATGTTGGGATGAGGGTTTTTGGATAGATGCTCTTTGCCCTGTGGCCTTCCTTGCAGGTTTAGCTTTGAACTAGAACCCATAGCTTGGGAATGTAGTGTAGAATATGCACACCAGTACATGTAGCACACTGCCCTCGTCAGACATCAGCCAGGGCCGATAGCCTCGAACGTGGAGAGGTGAAGCTTGAGGTTGTGTTCAGATCCAGATGGGGCTCGTTGACGTGTTTTATCTCAGCTGGGTGTTACGAGGATTTTTGATAACAGATTTTGAATGTACGTTTGGCCTCCAGTGAGAGGAGGGTTTGTAACGCAGCAGTGACCGCTCTGTGGAGCCTCTGACGTCACTCTGTTTCACTTTGGTGCCACTTTTAATCACGCAGCTGTGTTTTGTTAACTCTATCTAGCCTGTTTGATGTGTGTGTGCGTGTGTGTGTTTGTAGTGTTGTGTATATATTGCGTGTAGCTGCGGTTCTGTCTGCATTATCTAGTATTTGTACAAGCAGGTGGGTTGTTGGTGCAATACCTATCGGCAAACCGATATATTGTAATTTTTTCTTGACATTCAGGTGACAGGATGATACGGTTTAAGGGAATTTAAGACACTATGTTGAACAGACTTGAGAAACGAGATCTGTTGGGTGGAGTTTTATTTTGTTAATGATCTTAAATAGACCTGGGAGGATGGTATTTGTGAGCAGCTGAGAACTGAGCAGATCTTTGATTTAACACTATGACCCTTTCGGCTGCTGGCTTGGTTTAAGTACAAAGGGGTGGACAAAATAACAGGAACAGCTGACAATCTAACGCGACCCAGTGCAGCAACAACACAAACTCTGGCCTCAAAACTCAACATTATAAGCTTCACAGAGGAAGTGTTTATTGCAGGGTGATTGTACTGGATTTAATTACACTGGCAGGTGTGTTTGTTTCGTCCACCTCTGCAAGACTTCTTTAGGAAGTTGGTCTACTTGTCGTGGAACAGCCGAGGAGCAGAAGCTGAACGTTTAAGGTTTTTGATATGAATTATACTTGTTTGAATAAAATATCCAACACTGATTAATTTTCTGTCCTGAGCTCCGTCACGTGTCTAACTCTCAGATTCATGGCACAGATGCTTTGCAGTGGTGAGTTTTTCGGTCTTGCACGAGGTGTCGGGGATAAGTTACTTTCATGTGTTTCTGCAGTAGCTTCCATTTACCTGTTAAAGATTTTATTTTCTGTTTTTACCTACCATGTCATCATTAACTGAAGTTGAGTAAGAGCTGATTTGAGTATCAGTCATTTTATGAAGTATTTGTGAGGTGTTTCAAGAAATGAGTATGAAGCTGATTTCTTACTTTTCAAACATTCACTACAGACATTAGACCACGTTCCATACACTAAATATTCAAATACACTTAACTTGAGAAAGTGAGTAATGCCTGAAGTTCTGTCAATGCACTCTTGGGCGTATTATGTCCTTTTAAATGTGAAATCTTTATTTAAAGCCTGTCGACATTTTTTTGCACACATGTAGCCTTGTTCCCTCAAACAGGGAACAAAATAAAACACTGGCTCTGCATTGAGTTTAACATGTGTGGCGAGGATGGATGGGTTTTTGGGATGTCATACATACATACATACATACACGTGTGTGTGTGTGTGTGTGTGTGTGTGTGTGTGTATATATATGTATGTATGTATATACACACACACACACTGTATATTTTATATTTATTTTCCCAAGTGCAATGTAGGGTATTTGTTCACAAAAGCAAACTTTGTTTGAACTTTGTCGTTCTCCAACATTCATGTGTGTTCTGTGGGTTTAACTGTCAGTTTCAGTAACATGTAGCCGCCCAAATAACATCATCTTGTTTGCACTTCTTCTCTTACCCCTGCTTCCAGGACAAAAAGCATCACAGCTGGTTGGAAGTATTTCACATAAAGAAAACCAAACTGTGCTTTGGCTCTGTGGAAAGTGGAGCATTTAAGCAATTGGAATTGAAAGTGGAGCAGGTTTCATTTTGTTTTCCTGGTGGTGGTAAAATTGCACTATTTCTGGGAAATTTTATAACCTTTCTTTATATTATGCAATCTTTGTAAGATTATCTGTGCACTGATTTTATTTTTTAAGGACTGTGGTATAGCCGTGTGCTGTATTTTCCTCCTGTATCGCCCGCATGTCTGGATGGACACTTGTCTTTAATGGACTCTATGGTCTCTACACGACCTTTTCATGAATAAATGTTAATCCAAATGATTGTTTTGTCCTTTTTTATTAATGGACAGACCAGAAAGCCAGATGCTGATCTGACTAACTGAGTGCTGCTGGTGAGTTTGTATCCATTAAACGCACTGCTGGGCAAAAGGGATTGAACACCCTTTATTTTAGCATGTTTGGTTAAATCTGAAGCAGTTAGCAAATTCATTATACATGCCATAAAAAGAACAAAATATAAGGAGAGGGTGTAAGTTACCCACAATGACTAGTTTTCAAGTTCCCAGGTTTGAATGAGGTTTGTAACCATGCTGCACACTGGATGAACCCCTACAAGCCTATTGATTTATTCCATTAAGTTATTTATTATTATTATTATTATCTACGTTATATAGCCTATTTCACAAGTAAACTCAATGTGCTTTACATTAAACTGCATACAGCAAAAAGAAACAAGAATATAATGATACAATTTGATAGTTTAATTTTATATATTTTATTTTATTTGTCATATTTATTTCTTAATATTCAGACACACAAAGATTTTTTTAATACCATGGTTAACCTGCCTTGTTTGTTTTTTGTGTAAAATTATTGTTCAATAAAGGAAAGCAAAAAAGTAGTCTGTTTCCATGGTAACCTCACTATTCCTGTAGTCTAATCTATTTTGACAGTTTTATTTTGAATGTCTTCACCGGAAGTCTTGGTATACCATCATGTCTGTCTTGACGTTTGTGGACCTATATGTCTATGCTCATGAGTGTTCAGTGTCCTCTAGCGGCCACAGTGCGTAACTGCATCTCTATTCGGAAAATATATTGTGAAAGTGTTGATGGTTGCCATGATGGCGTTTATGTCTACGCTGCCCTCCGGTGGTCACAATGTCTAACTACACCTCTGTCCGTTGTAAAAGTTTTATTTTGTATATTTCCACCGGATATTATGCAGTGTTTGCCTTGATGCTAGGGGAGTTAGCTCAGGCTAACGTTAGATGCTAGGTGATGATGATGGGTTCACTGCCCTCCGGTGGTCATAGTGAGAAACTGCAACACAAGATTAAATCCGTCACAGCATCAATGCAGACATGACAGCAAACACTTTCTGTGTTTGCTTGTGTGTTTACTTCCTTGTACATTAATTATTTTTAAAAAGTCTGTGTTGTCCACAAAAATCGTATATATATGATATTTGTACTCCACTTCATGTTTTGTCTGTCTGCCACACTGGTCTTCTGCCTGTTAGAAAGGTATTCATAAGCATAGAATTTGTTAAAATGGGTTGGACTCATGAGTGTTCGCTGCCCTCTAGTGGTCACAGTGGGGAACTACAACACATTAAGTTAAAAGCCAGCGTCAATGCAGACATGACAGGCTACTTACATTTCCGGCGAATACTTTCAAAATACAGTGACCAAACTGACGGAATCAGAAACTAATAATTATGAAAGTATCACGTTAACTGTTTTCTAATGGTGACAGTTAGACTATAATTCCTCTCTTTCTTCAGTGGGAATAATACAGATGTTAATACTGATTATTGATATTATTTAGAGATGTCATATGGGTGTTCATAGTCAAGTTTAGTACTAATGTAATCTGTAACGCGAAAGGAGGTTTCACCTGACTGAGGAGCTAGCTAGCATTAGTGCTAACAAGCCTCTCTTCTCTACCTGCACTGATACATTCTTAACGGATAAATGATGTCAGCCTGGCTGTTAGCAAGAAAGACAGCCGCTGACAGGCTGGCTCTGCCTGTAACTAGTGTTCACTGCCCTCCCGTGGTCACAGTATAGAACTACAACACACTAAATTCGTAAAAATAGCGTCAATGGAGACATGAGAGCACACTACCACTTCCGGTAAGAACTTTCAAAATACAGTGACCAAACTAGGTTTGGTCAAACTAAACAACTAAACTTTTTGGTGTTGATTTATTTACAAAGTTAGCTATCATCTCTAGAGGAAAAATAATCTAATTACTGAGATGTATAAAGCATATAGAAATAATCTAGAAAATGATGCTAATAACAAGTATAATTGTTTTAAAATATGAATTAATACACACAAAAATTGTGATTTTAGATTATATCAAGTTCATTTTCAAGTTATTACGTTAATTCCATGATACTTCACTTTCAGATTATACAGCCTCAGAGGTTGTTGACCTTCTTGTAATTGAAAAACTTCCAGATATTGAGTACTTGTGGTTGGGAAATGAGGTGGAGTTAATTTGGTACATTTTGGTCGTTTTCATTAAATCGGCTGCAAAATGAAATAAATTAAATACAGGGACAAAACTGCTAAAATACTTTTCTAATTGTTATGTTATTTCAAAATAAGAAAAGCTGAGTCTAGCTGAAAATAGTAGTTTGATAAAGAAGAGATTGTTAATACAGATACAATTCTTTTACTGATAGCTCTAAATATATTAACAATCAATGCAAACATCTGTATAATTAACAATTAGCAACACCTTAATCATTCCATGATAATTTCTATTAGTTCATTTGTGATTGCTTCAGTTTGGTCGCTGTATTTTGAAGGTAATCACCGGAAGTCATAGTATGCTGTTATATCTACATTGACGCAAACTTTACGAATGTTGTGCTGCAGTTCTCCTTTATGACCACAGGAGGACAGTGAACACTAGTAATGCTACATACAGTATACTCAGTTTGTACTTTATTTAAACATACTCGCATCCGTCATTTCACGCTCGAGCAGACGTAACGAGTTCATGGTGGGCACGTAATTTGATAAAGGAATTTAAAGACTTATTAAGGTCAATCTACCATAGGCTTAATGAGATCTGGGACTCTTCCAGATCTCGTTCCTCCAGTTTTTGTCCCTGCCCAGATACCGTCCTTCCTGATGTGGGTGTGGACACTTGCACAGATGACTACACAAATAATGGAGGAGAAGCTACACTAGTCTGCTACTTACAAGTTAGAAAAATAGTTTAAAATAGGATCCGGTTCACATTCCCTTCCTGGTTGCAGGTTGTAGTTGGGATGCTGTGTCAGAATGGGAAATCTTTTTGGAAAAAAGAAACACACCCGAGTGACAGAACAAGACAAAGCGATTTTGGTAAGTGTAACCTCTAGCTAACATTAGCTAGCTAACTAAACTGTTAATATTAGCTTCGACACTGTACGTTCTGTCCTGTAACAAGAGTAAGTCACGCCAAACTGCTTTGAAAAATATGGAAATTTAATAACCTTTGTGGATCAGTTATCGTACACACCCACCTCATGCAACAAAACTTCATCATTTAGGCACTCTTTAAGTCGGCACGACTGTATCTGAAAAATATCAAATTTAGAATTTGGTGTGTTTAACTTAATCCCATCTCTGATTTTGCCTTCAGTTTGCACTATTGAGAGCCGTAGCAAACATTATAACTCATTTTTAAAAGTTGACATATTTGCTACTTTAACCAAAGTGGTGCTCAGATACTTGTATGCCGATTGTATCCGAGGAGCCTACCGTAAGTCTGTCCTTGCTATTTTAGTAAAATGTGGTGTTTTATGGGATGTGTATGTTCGACTGCAAATATTCAGGTTGCAGCTACTGTAGAGTTTGACAGATCCGCAGGCGGGCTACTCTGCTTATACACTGTAATGACACTGACAGCTACAGTATCTCTACCAGGTGTTGTAGTTGTAGAGCACAACCTGAAGCTGCTGTGTGATATTATTGAATTAATATATCTGAGTGTAAATGACAGCTTTGTACTCATGTCTCTTTTTCCTCATTGCAGCAACTGAAACAGCAAAGAGATAAGCTGAGGCAGTATCAGAAGAGGATCAACCTGCAGCTGGAGAAGGAGAGATTTTTAGCCAAGCAGCTGCTGAAAGATGGCAAAAAAGAGTGAGTATACAAAAAGGTTACAGTTATGCAAAGTTACAGTGTAGTGGATGAGTGGAAACAGAGAAACAGATCACTAATGAAATCACTTCATCTGACCTGTTCTTCTTGTGGAATTCCTTATTCATTTTATAAATATTCAGGAGCCAAGATGACATAAAAAAAGATCAGTGTACATTTTCACTTTATTTAGAGTGAAATATAATAGGCTGGATTTTGTAAAATCAAAATACTGAAGCAATTATTTGAAAATGTTTTGTTCAGTTTAAAGTCACAAAACCAAATGTAGCTTTTATTATTTGATTTCCGATGGGAGATTTTCTTCATATGTATCAAAGGGGTGATTTCTTTTTTCTGGGGAAAATTCTTCATAAATCAGTTTGATATTAACCAAACATTAATTGTATTTTACCACTCTGTCTCGGCTTTATAGTGAATGTTTTACTCATTGTTCTTTTAGTCTGAGTGATTCTAATGTTACTATCGTTTGGATTAAAACAGTAAAGCGCTCCTCCTGCTGAAAAAGAAGCGCTACCAGGATCAGCTCCTAGACAAGACGGAGAACCAGATAGGCAACCTGGAGCGCATGGTGAGCGAGTGGTCGGAGGATTTGACTGACACACGGCGAGCAGCGACGTGAAACTAACAGTTCCTCTCTTTTCTGCTTATTTCAGGTTCAAGACCTGGAGTTTGCCCAGATTGAAAGGAAAGTCATCGACGGGTTGAAAGTTGGAAATGAATGTCTGAAGAAAATGCACGAGGTAAAGTGTCCCAGAAATGTCTAATTTCATGTCTGATGCATCACATCACACCTTCGACCTGTGTCACTGGGTACTGACTGTTTCTCCCTCGTTAGGTGATGTCTGTTGAAGAAGTAGAACGGATTATGGATGAAACCCAAGATGCAATTGAGTACCAAAGGGTAAGTCTCCCAGCGATGTCAGAAATACAGGACGATTTGTTTCTTTACAGATGTTCTGATAACAGATGTGGAGAAACTGATAATGTATCAGTTATTATTTTAACACATTTCCTTACAAAATTATTCCATTTTGGGCTGAATTCATCGGTTTTGGAAATATTGACAAATACATTTCAGGTTGCAAATTGTTTCTAAAATGTTAAGTGTTTGGGATTGAATCTCTCCATATAACATACATTTCTAAAGTCTGATCTACAATATAAAGCTGTTTGTTGTTTACTGAGAGCTTGTTGTCTCTCTGCAGCAAATAGACGAGATGCTGGCTGGCTCTTTATCACAAGAAGATGAAGATGCTGTACTGGCTGAGCTGGAGGCCATAACTCAGGTTGGTCTCATCACTATCACTGTGGATATGTTTACACTTGGTTTTGTTTGATCGCTCAGCTATGATTTGGAAACTGAAACTAACATGCTATCAGTGGCTCAGAGGACCCAAAGCAGCACTCTGCTCTTCAGTCTGTCCCTGATCATCTGTTGTCTCTGATCTGTTTCCTCTCGGTCTTCTAAACTCTCTCTCAGGGAGACGTTGAGCTTCCTGAAGTTCCTGCAGGCGAGCTGCCAGAAGTCCCCGAGGCCACAGAAGAGAAACCAGGTGTGTTCTCTCTCTCTCACATGCTTTGTCTTTGTCTTAAACTCCCCTCTGACCTTGGCTGTGAAGACACCAGACAGCCTCTTTGTGTTGTCCTAGTCTCATTCCAGCTGCATGCTACGTGATCTCACAGTGAATGCTGTCACTATAATCTGAACTAATTGCCTTTAACGTATATCTTAGCTTGTGAAGCTTAGCCACAGTTTGGAGTTTTAGTGTAACTGTTGATGTATATGGAAGCGAAGTAGGTTAAACTTTGCCCCTGAAAAGTCATTTTCTGGGATCGATAAGCAGAATCAAAAAGCCTGTTTCTCAGGGATGCAAGAGGGGTATTGGCTAGCCACATTTATTTGTCCTGAATGTTTCCATATAAAAAGCTTAGGGAAGCAGTTGTGTGCTGAAATTTAACCATATGCATTTGTATGCTGTTTGAAAACACTTGAGATGAAGCATCAATCTCACCTTTGTGTCACTAGTTCAAGTGAGTTTTTGAGGCGGCATCTTTTTTAAACATGGACATAATTGATTTTATTACATGTTTAACAAAGCTTGATAAAGAAAAGCAGCTCAGAAAATGAGGATTAGCGTTACATCTTATGAACAACAAACTTTTACCAAGTGGAGGAAAGAAGAATGCTTCGGCCCAGAGGAAATCTGTATTATTAGTTGAGCAGGAAAAATAAGAAAAAGTGGATTTGTAAGATGAAGAGCTGCAGAAGCGTGTAACGAAGCATCGGCTCTGATCGCTGTTTATCACAGCAGCTCAGAGCTGATTGTCAGGTCTGTGTGTGTACCAGTAATCCTGCAGCACAACCTGTGTGATGCTGAGTCTGAATCTGTTTGTGTTTCAGAGAGGGATCGTCCCAGAAAGAAGCCGGAGCGAGAGCTGCTTGCTGCATAGGATCGTGGCTGACCTGCTGGACCTTCTCCACAACACTCAAGTCCTACATAAACATGCAACCACACAAACGTTTGCTGGAGGAACTCGCTCTCCTGCAGAGGCCCGCGATATAAAAGTGACAGCAGCCTCTCTCAGATACTGGGCTTCCTCCATCCCACCCGGCCGCTGTTTGTCCTCGTCTGCTGCAGGTGGACACATGAAGGCAGTCACTGCAGCGCCCTCCATTCATCGGAGAAATGCTGATTTAAACCATGAAGACCTGTGACATCAGATAAATGTGCCTAACTTTTTATTGATTTGTGTTCTTTCTCTGTGTTCACCACTAAATCATTTGACATCCACTGAAATGCATGTGTTACTCACTGTAATTCATCAAATCATCCTCATGGATACATCTTCTCCTAATGGACATGGTTTGTAATTTATAGCCTATAAAGGGTCAATTCACCCAAATTACAAAAAGACTTATTTGTCCACTTACATAGTTTTATCTCATCATGTTTTTGTCTTATTTGTCCAGGTTTTGAGGTTTGTGCCTCCACGTCGGTACAGTGGAGTTTAATGGAATTTAATTTGTGACGCTCAAGGAATTGAAAAATAACATAAAAAAAACTCAGCAGCAACATCTCTTTCCAGAAAACAAATTACACTGGATAATACACAGATGGTGCTGTGAACAGTTCTTCTACCAAACAGATGCTCTCTGAGAACTGTAGAGATCTTAAAATCCAACTGAAATGAAATAGATTTTTTTCTCTGCTATAGCATACATATCTGCTCTGTAAATCATGTGTGCTGTGTTGAGAAAAGATCAGGATAGAGAGAAATTTATATTTTATATTTTTTGGCTTCATGATGGTGCCTCTATCTTTGCATTCATGTATCAGAATACTGTTAGTTGTCAGTCTGTGTAGATGGAGAGCTTTTTTTTCTTGCTTTTAGTAATAAAAAACAATTCACATTAAATTAAAAACACTGCCATTACTTTTAACTGCACAAAGGAATGACTAAATGTGATTTCAGTTGGACTTCGGACTTCTGCAGCAGGATAAAATGTTTTCACTGTAGTTTTAGTGAACTGACCCTTTAAGGCAGGCACGATGAAAACATAACCCGTGCTCTGCAGTCTTTGGCATTATCTTCTCACAGAGATTTGCTTTCATACGAGTTATTTGACCCACCCCGCAACTTTTTCTAAAGGGCCGAAACATTTGCATAAGCATCTGTTTCGCAGAATATTCTCTCAGTCTGACCCCTTTTTCAAGCAGCTTAACAAATCTAATTCTCTGCTCCCCTTGCGGATTAGTTCAGTGTCATTGGAGAAAGGGCTAATCATATCGGCTGTGGGCTTACCTATGAAGCCCAGACAACAGTTGTTAATCTCTTGAAGGTGATAACTTGACAGACCCACCGAGTATTATCAACGCAGGGGCCTGTAATTATTTTACTGTGCATATCGTGCTCACATTCGCTTGTATAGATCTGTGTTAAATTGGAGCAGGAATGATGGCCTACATTCAGGAGGCTTAAGCTCGTGTATCTTTGAAGATCTACCTAACTAATCTGTAAATCAGTTAATCTTGCAGACAGAAAACACGGTGACTAACACTGTCAGGCTGCAGACGTCATTTCATCAGTTCAGCATCAAACTGCTCGTCTTAAAATTGGTCTGGAAATTGTACCCCTCTCTGTACATTCTTTTTACAATAAAAGTGTTTTTTTATTGTCGTACTCTGTTGCCACACTGCAGGTCACAGTTCAAATGTTTCCATGACTGAACACAAGGTGGTGACAAATATTTTCTGAAGCTGTCTGTGAGGAGAGCAGGTGACTTGGTTTGAGTCACCACATACTAAACGGCAGAAGACGTAATGCTACAGAAGACAGTGATACTGTTTTTTTGGATAATAGTGTATTTACAACTTTGTCAGCAGTTCGTGTTTGTCCCTTTCCTGTTTCAACATGACGATGCCCCCTGTGCACAAAGCAGCTCCATACAGAAATGGTTTTCCCAGTTTAGTGTGGAAGAACCTGACTGGTCTGCACAGAGTCCAGACCTCAACCAAATCCAGCACCTTTGGGATGAACTGGAACGCCGACTGCGAGCCAGACCTGATCACCCAGAATCAGTGTTGGACCTCATTAGTGCTGTTATGGCTGAATGGGAGCAGATCCCTGCAGCAGGTTCAACATCTGGTGGAAAGACTGAAGCCAGAAGAGTGGAGGCTGTTACAGCAGCACATTAATGGTTTTGGAACCAAAATCTTATATGGGTCTAATGACCATCTGTAAAAGCTATAATTTTATTTACAAATGACGATAATAGAAGGTTAGATTTAGACAAGAGAACCCATTAAAACCCTCTCTCTGCTTTTCTTCTGACATTTATGTGTCAGATGAAAACTACTGGCACACCGTGACCTTCATTTGTACTCTTCACTATTGTTATAAAGGTGATCTAAGAATTAAAGCCTAACTGTTACAGGACAAAAGCATCAGCTAGACCTTTGCAGAATAAAAGAAAGACATTACATGTTCCTATCTATAGCCTTGAAGTATTTTCGTTAAACAAAGCCTGTGTATTGACGTTCCATCGTTCAGGCGAGCCTGAAATAGCCTGAATTGGTGTCTTTGTCAGGTTACTGAAATCCACTTCACAATGATGTACTCTTTTTGAATGGACCGGCTCTATTCTGTAGATGACTACAAGCCCATCAGTGCTGTGTGGGAGTGGGTGGGCGACGCATAGACAGGAACCTGAATGTCAGAGCGCCGCGCTGATGAATCACGGACGTGGATCTGAAGCAGAGAGAGGACGATGGTGAGTGGGATGTACATGAAGGGCGGATCAATGCTGCTGAATGGATGCTTCAGGTATGTAGGTGTGTGTGTGTGTGTGTGTGTGTATCCTGCCCACCCAGAGTCTTGCCTACATGACTACACCTCCACCATGTACTGAATACACACACGCAGAACTGGGCAGGTCCACGTCAAATCTCACATCATTTGAGACAAGTTAAGTCTTGTAATAGCAAATTCAAAGTAAAGTCTCCTACAGGACAAGTCCAAGTCACACGACACTCTTCAAACAGGCGAGCTGAAGATCAGTTTGTTGGGAAGATGTTCATTTCAACACATTCCTGTCACGTGTTCATATTTGGGGCAAGTCCTAAGTCTTGTCAAAGCAAGCAAGTCTTCCAGGTCTCCAAATTATGTACTTGAGCCTGGAATATTTTTGTTTTCAAGTCTCAAGTCAAGCCTTTAGGGAGTCAAGTCTGAAGTGAGATAAGTCTCACAGCAGTCACGTCCAAGTCTTTGTTTTTGTGACTTTAGTCTCAAGTCTAGAGCTCTATGTGCAGACAAGTTAAAGTTTAGTCTGTAGTGAAAACATTAATTTTGACAAAGTTTTTGGGGGCAAGTCAAGTCACAAGTCTTCATATGTAAATTGCACGTCAGTTGCAAGTCTTTGACCATTAAAATGATACACAGGACTTGAACATTTTCCTTTTAAACATGTGTTAATTGTGTTTTTTTACATAATTGAGACCAAATGCTTCCAGGTCAAAATTTGAGACTTGATTTTTTTTGTTTTCTAGTCTCAAGTCAAGTCTCAAGTCTACAGTTCTGCTTATTACTTGAACTAACCATGATTAACAATCACTGCCTTAATTAATTTGTGTATAATTATACTTTAAGATGGACTAGCAGTCAGCAAACATAATGGAAGCCTACATTCAGTTATGGAAACTAATTGTGGGGATTGAATACTCACAGAGCAGTGAATCAATAGCCTCGCTGACGGTGAGAGTGTTTGCAAAGACCACACATGCCTGATTGATTTTCACTAACTGTCTGCAGTTTGTTCTCCACAGGATCTGCTTTAATCAGATGTGACAATCAAAACAAAATCAGTCTGTTCTGATAGTGAGCTGAGGTTCCACTTTATTACCCGCAGCCCCTAAAATATCTCATCTACTTGGTCTCACTAGAAAAGGCGTGACTGTCCTCTTTCACACTGGTCTTCTGTTATCTTCTTCTGTCTCTTTTTGATGGATTCTCATTCAAAGGCCTTCAGATCGTGATGTCGTAAGATGTGTGGGATTCCCCAACCCACCATACAAGGCTTTGAAATCTGAGAAAATGTGGCTCCATCCCACTCATACCAGGCAGAGCCCACTCAGCCAAAAGGAGTGGAGCCACACAAATATAGAGCAGGGTAAACAAATGCACTCTTGTCTCCAGGTATATTAAATGTTGTATTGTTAAAAAAACAACTAAAAAACAGTCCTACACAGGTGGACAGTTTCTCAGCTACAGGATCTATAAAAATAATAAATAATATACAGCCTAAAGCCATTATAAAGTACCACAGACACTGCATAAGTGCCTGTGAGAATATCATATAAATATTGCAGTGATTTGGTGTTTGGGTAGATATAATCATATTGAATAAAATGTCCAGTTTCTGTATAGAGATGCTTGGTCAGGTCTTCTGAATGGTTGTAGCAGAGGCGGCGTGGGCAGCGTGTGACACAGTGAAGGAGGCGTGGCTTGTTTAAATGCTATGCTGCATTCACAGACTCACCGTAAAGCGCCAAGATCCCAGTGTTACACTTTCTGAGGGTTAGTTAGGGTTCATTGATAATAATAATAATAATAATAATAATAATAATACGATGATGGTGGCTAATTTATGTTTTAATGAAATTATTAAGAAAAATAATTAGTGATGAATGATGCTAATAAACAGCTCTATGGAGAAAGTCCCATCCTCCTGACTCCAAGCCTTTGCCATTTTGGTAAATTTCCCACCCTGCAGAAAATTTGAGAAGATGCCAAAAAATTGTTTGTCCTCAAAAATTTGAAAAAGCTCTGCACACCTGAATATGTGACAGGTCAATCAGAAAGCACAACTTGAATAAAAATGAAAAAAACTCCTGCACACTGTCCCAATTACTGCTGGTATATTTATTCATTGATGACGTTTTGGTTTAGCTGGTACCAGATGAAAGCTGTGCTGACCGAAATGTTGTACTGAAACGTTGAAATAAGCAGTGAGCAAGACAATGACAATATTTCTTTTGTCTGTAAAATTTTGTCCAATTAAAATGTATATTATTCATCTAAAGACAGTAGTACGTATCAAAGTTTTTCTACAACAGTGTCCAATTATGTGCCATGGAGAGCAAAGAGTCTGCAGGTGTGGAAGCATTCCTTCAAGGGAAGAATTCACCAGTGAAATCACCTGCTGAGGTGATTGGTTGGAAAGAAAACCTGCAGACTCTTGGCACTGCCAAGGCTGGCGTACCAATTGGGCAAAACGGGCAACTGCCATCAGAAATCCAGGGCCTCCCCCAAGCTCCAGTCCTAATGTGTGTCAACGTGTTTGTGCTGATTTAATAGAAAATTTGATTGGAAATATGCAGCATTAAAGCACAATATCAACATATTAACATGATAGGGATCTTAAGTTGGACCCTGCTTTATTACCTCATCTTAAGGTCCTGTCTGAAAGAGGGTCCCTAGTTTCGAGGCCTCCATTATTAAAACATTTTGCTTGTATGCTGCAAATTGCTAAATCAAAGTGTGTTTAAATAAATCCCCACACAGCAAACCTGTGGCCAGGTAGTACCGGAGCCTAGCATAGAAAAACTGTAGGCTGCATATTTTACAGCAAGTGTGAGAAATGGGGGGTTAAAAGGGACCCAGCTCATTTTTGCCCCGGGTCCCATTAGCAGCAGGTTAATCGGGCCAACCTATATACTCATATTCAAAGATAGGCTACAGATATCTGCAATAAAATTTACCATTTTATCCTACAATTTATTTAAATATTCCATGCTTTCCTTACATAGGCACTGCTTATTGTCCTCCTTAAAACTAAGTGAACCATATTTTCTCTACTTGTTTTATTCATTGTAGGCTACAAAACATTAAAAAACATTTTTAACATAATACAGTAGGCCCCAACTCTTCGTGAGGATCCTGACGTGCAGTTCAGGTCGTAAGTTGCTCTATTCCCCACCGCCAGTGAAGGCAGCACCACCCCTCTTGAAGTGAGTCCGCCTCTGCGCTCCAACCGGCTGCGTAGGGAGCCGGTGTAGGCGCAGCGGAGGACTTTCCTATAAAAGCAGGGATCCCACGACCAGACGAGCTCGTCTCTCTCAGTCACCGCAGACGAGAGCAGCTGTCGTATTTCTCCCGTCACAGTTCGGAAAATCCTCTCAACCTCACCCAAAAGGAAATCTTAGTGTATGGTACTGACTGACGCTCCAACAAGGATGTCCCGGACCGACGAGGTGCACCGTATAACGGAGAATGTCTACAAGGTAAGACGGACTGTTTGGTAGTTTGTTTCCCCGCCGATGACCGCGCGTCCTCCTGCCGCGGAGTGACACCTGCTGCACCGGCGGACGGCTGATTAAAGGACGGTGATAGAGGACAGACAACGGATAACTTTGACTCAGTTGACCTGACTGGTGTCTTAGCCTATGTCTTGCCACTTTGGTGACACGCCTGCCTGTTCTGTTATGCTGTGAAGTGATTTAATGATAAAGAAATGATCTCCAGTCACCAGGAGAAACAAGAAAGCATTTATTTGTGTTTTTCCTTGAAAAGATGCTGGATAACTTGGAGCAGTCACTGCCTGGTAGCCTACTATATCTAGTTCACAGAGGCTGATGTCAGTCTGTAAAGGCAGCTGATTGTTTTCATTAAAGGCAAATTACATCAATGACAAATGGAGAGGGAGTAAATGTAATCAATTGATGGAACTGCAATTGATTAATTGGCTGTGTATGGACAAATTGGTCGTTTTAGCACTAGTGAAACCAACCTGGAAGCATCCAACCTCCCCGCTATCTCTGGTTACAATGCTTGATTTGCAATAATGGTGCGAGGCAGTCATCTAAATTTCACTTGCCTCCACCAAACCTCCAAACTGACAGTTGTCTCCGGGACAGTTCAGTTCAAGTTGCTCGACACAGTGCAGAGGAGAAGCTGTCGCGTTCTGCTGGAAGCAGCTGAACTAGATATTACATGTCTGAGTGAGAGCAGATAATTAATTTAGAGTTTGGGGCATCCCAAAATATGTCCTCATTGGACCCAACAATGTTTATTTGGGGTCTTGATTGTTGGTAATGACTTTATAGACTTCTTTAGCTGTCTGTTTTGTTGATGGATTGATAGGAAGGAGTTACTCACGATCAAACTGGTTGCATTAGTGAAAGTGAACAGTCACTTTGCCGTTGACCTTGTACTTCTGCAGAAACCTCAAGTTCCGTGGACCCCAAATTGGCAACCAAATTGGAATAACAATCTGAGATTCAAAGGCCAGTTCCATAAGAGTACAGTCACAGTTAGATGACTCTGGTCAGAGGAAGGATTGCTCTATGAAGGAGAACAGGAAACATAAACACCAATTGCTCAACGTCAGAGGTACTCTAGAGATATCTCGACATTGACTGAACGGACCACCCTGCTCTCGTTGAAACTTGAGAGGCAAAAGGTGACAAATGCACAGGTCCTCCTTTGTTATTTCCACAACAAAGCTCCTCTTCAGCAGAGGCAGGTGGGGGCGATGGTGGTGAAGAGGTGTTACTCTTCAGTTTCACTGCACTCAGGGCAACTCTCCAGACGAGGTAGATTTCAGCAGCGAAAGCACGACAAGGGTTTTCCTTTATGTGAGGAAACTTGTCACTGTTCCACACTCCTCCGCAAAAAAATGCTCGGAGAGAGCCGGAGTGCCCATAAGCTTCTTCGTACAGGAGAGGTGTGTTGGAGGATGCAGGAGGAGAAGGGCATGTGTGCTTACTGAGCCAAAGATGTGTTTGAGGAGGTCGGGTCAGCGAGAGTTCATAGAGGCAGGATGGTGTAACTTGACATGAGAATTGAGGCCACCAAGAAAATGATAGGATTTCAGATTGTGGACAACTGCTGACGTTATAAGCTACACTCGTTCTTCCTCTGAAAAGGCTCTTATCAGGGATCAATGGTGCACAAGGAGTAGACTGCTGATGTTGTGACCTGTGGGAGGTTTCTTTGGATCGTTAATGGCCGGAGCTGGAGGGAAGCTACAGAAAAGAGGAGGTGGAGGTGGTGATGATGATGATGAGGGAGGAGAGGAGAGGGAGGAGAGACAGAATCTGCATTAATGTGAATGGATGCTGGTACTGTGGTGTGTAAGGAGGCAGTTTTTGTATGAAAAGTAATGCTGAAGTGATTAGTCGATTAGTTGATTGACAAGAAATTTAATAGTAAAGTCATTTATAAAGAGAAAATGGCAGCCATTCTGTTTCCAGCTTCTCCAATAGTGAGCATTTGCTGCTTTTCTCTGTTGTGTATAATTAGAAATCTTTGAGTATCTTTGATTCTGGACTGTTTTTTCAGGGAAAACAAGCTATTTGGAGACGCTACCTTGGGCTCTAGGAATTTGTGATGGGCATTTTTATTACTATTTTCTGGCATTTTATAGACTAAACGATTAATTGGAAAAATAAAAGACAGATTAATCTATAAAAAACATGACCATTAGTTGCAGCTGCAATGAAAATCCCTGTTAAGAAGGAAAAGGCAGGGGGAAGAGAAGCTGTTGGTCTTAGCTAGAGAACGCTCTGCTAAAGGGTCGAGTATGAAAATGCCATCATGCAGAAATGCAGCAGTGGGGTTTCTTCCTGTCATCAGCAGGCTGCATCATTATGGAGTCAGCAGGAGTGAGGAGAAGCAGAGCGCTGCTGCCAGTTTGACCCGCTGCTGGGTGCTGATTGTAGGAGACTGATGCTCGCTGGTGTGGCAATAGGTGCTGCAGTGGTGGGGCCCCGGAGTGTTTTTGAGCCGATCCGATGAGGGAGCTGAGCTTTGTGTGGGGCTGTGTTCAGAGAAAATATCAGGTCTTTATTAATTCATTAAAGGCATGGAAGATGAAGAGGCCCAGAGGTGCCAGCTCCCATTAGATAACACTCAAGTCTGTTTCTCCACTGAGGAGAGAAGGTAGAGACGGCAAATGTCAGCGATTAAATCATGCAGCCTCAAGATGGGGATCATGAACATCAATTACAGAACATAATATCACAATGAAGTGTCAAGCAGAAAGTACTCAGAGTGCACACCTCTGCCAACGCTGCTCAGTCCATATTTAACTTTAATGCTAGAAAATGTTTGCACATTTTTAATCTGCATTAACTCAAAATACATACACTGACAGACAATCATGCTGATTGGCTGATGTTGGACATACGTTTTGGATACATATTTATCTAAATGCTGTCAGGAAATGTCAGGGTTTTTTACAAGGATGACAAATCATGAACACTGAGTTATGGCCATTTTAAATTTTAATCTTGCTTTAGCATCACCTACAGGTGAAATGCTATCTTAATTGGGCAGAATTGATATGTGCAATTGGTTGAAATTGCACAATGGGAAGATTTATGGCAGTTTAAGTAAAATAAGCCATGCCTAGATGAATTTAGCAACCAGATATTGAAAAGTCGATTGGACTCCAAGAAATATTTTATGTACCAAATCTGGTAAAGATTGGGTGAAATTTATGTTATTGAAAATAAAAAGTATTTCTGAAATTTGCAAAGCCTAAACTGAAATAATAATCTTAACCCAAGGAATCCTGGACCTCTGTCTTAATGAGTTGTGAATCAAAACATTAATTGTTTAAATGGCCACATGGTGGCGGATTCATCTGTGCTGCAATTGGAGAAAGTTCGTCTGGAGCTTTTGCAGGTTCTGATTTGAAAGTAGCAGCCAAAAGCTTAAATACGTAAAGGGCAGCTGCTATAGATGGTTACAAGCAGGAGAGGAGTTGGGTTGAATTATTCCCAGGTGGTTCTAACTACATGAACTGAGCATGATGACCCTTCCCTGGATAAACAAGGATTTTGTTTTTCAGCAGCTCTGTATGCTGTTTGTTTTTTCTATCAGACTATTAGCTGCCAGAATACAATAGCTCAAACTCACCAATAGAGGATCACAGCCTTAACCCCACTGCTCTGCTGCCGAAACAAGAGATGCTGAATGTAATTTTTGGATGACTCACACTGGTGTGTGTGTGTGTGTGTGTGTGTGTGTGTGTGTGTGTGTGTGACGACTGTGTGTGTGTTTCGCCTGTTTGTCAGCACCCATACTGTACTGTAGAGTGGCTGGCACTGTATCTGGCTCTGTAATGATTTCACATCAGAAAATGCAAATTATGAAGGGAGTTCACTGTTGGGTGTGGATTGAAGCGTCAAGTAAATTGTCCCTCTGGATTCGGTTCGTTGGCGTTTTTAAACGCTGCACGGAGATGTGTTCGTTACCCACAACAACTGTGTTTCCTCAGGTTGTTGTGGTTGCTGAACAAGCACCATCTGTATGTTTGTTCAGGAGTGTATTCAGCCGAGCGTTGTAATCCCAACAGTGCTGCAGGCTCTGTTTGTCAAATGAGGCTCGAGTGTCAGGGCGAGGCTGGTGTGAGATTGTGTTTGATGGAAGGAGTGGATTGTAGAGAGATCAGCTGATCAATTGATTGATTTTCGTGCTTTCTTTGTACTGTGTATGTGTGTCTAAGACCTTCTACCCATCACGTCCTCCAGCTCCTCATGGAGGATCTCAAGCATTCCAAGGCCAGATAGTATAGAGTGTGGTGTTCAATAGCAATATACTGTATATTCGTATAGAGTGAATTTTCTGAAAAGTCAATGAAGAAACTGCTTATTGATGGTAGTGTCTGCTTTTGGTTAATTTAGTGAATTAAATACCCAAAAAAATAAGCAAGACATATCAAAGTTGCATCAAATCAGTGCAAATCCTGCAAGTCCTTTATTGCCATAAAGCAGTCCTGCTCATTGATCTGCAGCATTGTCCTATCATTGATTTATCAACAACAATTTTGATAATCGATTAATCGTGTCAAAAATTTGCTGGTTCCAGCTTCTCAAATGTGTGGATTTGCTGCTTTTGTATTTTAAATTGAATATCTTTGGGTTTTGAACAGTTGGCTGGATAAAACAAGAAATTTGAAGATGCCTCCTTTGACTCTGGACATATTTCACT
Source organism: Macquaria ambigua (assembly GCA_008360985.2). NCBI lineage: Eukaryota > Metazoa > Chordata > Actinopteri > Centrarchiformes > Percichthyidae > Macquaria > Macquaria ambigua. Next base: position 179,243 of record VMKM01000993.1, read on the forward strand.
ATTTTCTGACATTTGCAAAATTATGGAAATAATCGTGAAGGAAATAATCTTTAGCTGCAGCTCTAGATACAATCAATATAAACGTGTCCTTGTTATGTTGTTAAAAAACATCATCTTGGTGGCATTACATTTCTTACAAAACATATTTGCCAATACAAATGTGCTGCACATGAAAGTAATTTTGCGGAGGCAGGGTTGTTGAGCTTGTTCTCTGGGCAGTAGTGATTCTGTGTTCCTGTAGGACGTTCAGTTGATGAAATAAACCATCTAAATCACTTTACCTTATTGGTGTGAAGCTTGTTATTTACAGAAGCTGTCAATTTATGTTCTCAGCTGCATTATAAAAGGTGTACAGTATCAATCTCAACTCAAGATGACAGGAAGGCTGTATTAGTATTTGTATTGCTTAACTGTCACCAGGGAGCATCCTGAAGTGATTGGAGACATAAATCCCTCTGTAAATATTGTCATATTTCAAGTCCAATCTTCGCAAGACACGAGGCTACGGCAGGGCTCATGCAGAGCCAAAACTATTTGTTCTCAAGGGAGGGATGTTTGTCCAATGTGTGGGGGGCTGTGAGTAATACTACTGAACACTTTATCCCCACACTCACACAAGTACAATCTGTTCAGGTTTTTTCCTCCCTCTTATCTAGAGCCTTTTCATTTCTTAGCCCAGTGGACAAAAAAAAAAACGAGAATTACAGTCAACAATAGTAGCTTTCCAGCTGTTTTCTCAAACATACTGAGACAGAACTTATATCCAGTTATATTATGCAGTTTATATAGTTTGTACCACAGCAAACAGTATTTTGTAAGATTTAATTGGATTGTGATCTGGTATGCTGTTTTTATCAGTTATTGCCTGTTGGTTGTGTGTTCTCCAGCCCGTAAGGTAGCAGACAGCTGTTGTTGCAGGTGAGAGGCAGGGCATCTGTTGGGGAAAAGATAAAGTGCAGCAGTGGATGGACTGAGGAAGGGTGGGGTTTTTGGCAGAAAGATCCATCACTATGTTGTTGTTGTTGTTGTTGTTATTATTATTACGTTAACTGTTACTATTATTATTATTATTATTATTATTATTATAATAATAATAATAATAATAATAATAATAATAATAATAATAATAAATAATATATATTTTTTTCCTCTTTCACACTATGAGAAGATGCCTTGGTGTCATGTGCAGCCTCAGCAGCGACCAGGCAGATTGAGCCGCTCTGGTGCGTTTTCCTTTGTTCATGTCTGAGGTCATTTGAGGTGAAACCAAGCATCTAGCCTCTGTGCTCATGTGGAAGGAAACGCATTGAATCCAAATTCTCTGCTAAGGCAGCATTTCTCCAGTGTGATGGTTTCAAACCAGTGATTTTTCCTCTCTGATTAGTCACACTGCTTTCACCTCTATTGTCTCTGTTCAGAGCTACATCGCCGGCTTTGTGCTTCTGTCCCAGCAGAATACTGTGCCTCCTCAAGCTGCAGGTTTTGTTCTAGCCGTGTGCCTTGTTACTGATCTTTGGGCAGCAGCCGTGTTTGCGAGCGTCATCGTGACGCTGTCTGACAGTGTTGTGGGGTGTACAGTTATGTTATGTAAGAGGGGAACAGTGCAGATAGGTAGCAAGGGGTACAGTGTTGCAGGCGTGCACTTTAACCCGCATTAAGCATTGTATTTTTGATCTTATTGAGAATCATCACCAACTCTACAGCTCGGTGCAACTTCACGTCTTCCAGCTCATGCTACATCTGCATGAAACACCAGTTCAGTTGAACATTCAGCAGCTAAGGAGCCAGATATTTTTCTCAGGAGTTCTTTGAGACCAAAACACTGAAAGGAGAGAACATTTGTCTTGCACTCATCAGGTGCACAGAAACACGACTCTAATGTGATGATAATATTGTGCTAGGCAGTTGTTTGTTAACACACGAGCCTTAACTTCATGGGCTAATAGTATCTTGTGGCGAGTCTCCTTGCTCCTTAGTGGCCAAAATCACTTTATGTACTTGATGCACAGTCTTTTATCATATCTCATTTACTTTACTAGCAACCCGCAGAGAACATGCTTATACATGCATGTATATAAGTAACTAGGTGGTCAGCTGGTTCATTAATACTGGCCACATGTGTTATGGCTGCATGTCAGTCAGTTTTACTGAGACGGCTGACAGTTGGTAAACAGTTTTATTTCTTTGTTGCCTCCTCTGTGATGTCTGTCTGCTCAACGCTGGTTCACAGTGGTGAGTTTAGAAAGAAGACCTTTCTCTTTCATTGCACGGCAGTTGATGTTTTAGATGGCTAGTAGCTGGGGCTATAGAAATGCTTCAACATGATATATTATTGTGCACGTTTGGCCAGTTATCTATGGGAATAAGAAAAGAACAAAATGTACCCAGGAACATAAGATGCTGTAGTCTAGCCATTTCTCTTTTCACCTACACCTGATGGTTGAAAGATTGTTACAGCTATACAGATTCAAGGTTTAGGGCCGTATTATTTATAGAAAAACATGATGATACATAATGTCTTTAACTGAATTTTGAGCATCATCTGTATAGCTTGTTTTTACATTTCTCTTTACATACGGATTGAATATTTGTCTTTAAGCACAGACTGGACCCAAAATCAACACCCAGAAGGCATCAGCTCATCGCAGGTGCACGGTGCTATCCTTCTATAATTTAGATTTTACCCACTGCTCTGTTACGACACAGCTTTCATAGCTGTCATACAACATAACTGTGTGTGTGTGTGTGTGTGTGTGTGTGTGTGTGTGTGTGTGTGTGTGTGTGTGTGTGTGTGTGTGGTACGTCAGCACATCTGTTAGTTATCTAACTTGAGCTGGAGGGAGATCGGGCAGGAGAGGTGGAGGCTGTCAGGGAGCAGGAGGTTGGCAGAGGATGAAAGGAAAGTTACTGGGACGGATCTCCAAAGACAGACAGAGCATGGAACAGAATAAATGGAAGTGGAGTGAGGAGACCAGAGTGTGGATCCACTGTTCTTTTCTGACTCTAATTAGACTGAAATTAAGGAGGGGAAAGGCCTGAGAGGCAAGAAAAAGCAGGAATGGAGATGTAGCTCCACAGTGACATTTAATCTGGAATCTGAGGTTGAAAGGGGGTAAGGGAGAAAGGAGGGAAGACGAGGTGTGCTCAGGGCATTTAAAGCTAAAATGCACCATTATCTCACTGCTGTACTAGGCTGCATCCTTTCAAATTTCATGGCACGCACACACACACACACACACACACACACAGTCCTGCATGCTACACAGCACACCCTGGCATCGCACATGTGCCTTCGTATGTCGTGTCTTTGCACAGGAATGTTGCCAAAATGAATCGCTCCCTGTCATTTTCCTTTTTAAAATCCTGACCTTGCCTGTGATATTTGTGAATGAACACCTGCACATGTTAACATATGTGTTCGTGTGAGCGTATGCTCATTCACGTGTATGTGTGTCAATGAAAGATGATTTGTGTAGACCAAATCAGATGGCGTCACTCTGAGGCGATGATGATCATCCTCACTCCTCACTCCCTCCTCCCTACCGTCACCTCCTCGCTCTCACTCTTGCTCTCGCCCACCACCCTGTCAGCTTTCCTGTGGTATGAGCCGAACGTGAGGTGAATAAAGATGGGTTGCCCTGTCACGGGGGGGAATTCCAGCACTTCCATATATGGCGGCGGAAGTGCCCCCTCTCTCCTGTCTCCTTCTAAAGCTGCCTCTGTGGAATAGGGGGCGCTGACTCTGCCTCTGCTCGCAGATAAGAGCTCATCTAAAAGGGAAATTGGCTGAGAGTTCTCACACACACACACACACACACACACACACACACACACACACACACACACACACACACACACACACAGTAGGAATGGATGCATCTAATCATAAGTTATTTGGACAATTACAGGGTTTCATAGGCAGGGATTTAAAAAAACAGGTACCAAAGAACATTTCTGAATATAATAATAAACTAAACTAGAAGAATAATAAACTAGAAGAAGGCATAGAAGATCTTTTTTCACCTCTAGTGTAGATACAATCCATTTTTTTTATATATAGGTTGGAGCTGAAGAAAGCAGGACTATTGTAAGTGGAGTATTTGTGTTTGTTCAGGACATTACCTGTGCTGTTTGACTGAAAACGTCATGCGGTGACGACAAATTGCTTCTGCTCTGTATGTAAGCGTGTGAGTGATGAGTGTTTACACACCAGCTGACACTTGTACACGGTGAGAAATGGGAGGGTGGTGGCAGGTTATGGAGAGCGGGCGTCATATACACACACACACACACACACACACACACACACACACACACACACACACACAGAGTAAAACTTGATGACAAGGAGTCACCTTGACTTTTGAGTGGTAGCCAAACACACCACAGCGCCGCACGAGCCCTCCCTGTTTCCAGGGCGACCACCTAGAGTAAATGACCTTTCGTGTGTGTGTGTGTGTGTGTGTGTGTGTGAGAGAGATCTGGTTAACCTTCAAATTCTGACCAGTTCACACAAGTCCAAACAGTAGGAGAACAAAGGGTGAACTTCACTGTAATCACCACAGAGTCAACAGCTTCAGTGATAAGTAATTTTGTTTGTTTTTCTTGGGGGGGGGGGGGCAACAAGCATCCTCTCTTTCACTTTTTTTCCAGTTTCCTTTGAGAGATTTTTATATGAGAGTTACTGAACTTGATGTCACCTCCTGCGGTTCCAGCGTCGAATCCTCCGCGTTGAGAGGAGGAAGTGACCTTAGTTTTAGTCGTGTGACTGAGAAATTAAGGCAGAGATGGAGAGCTCACTTCAGTGTGGACGGAAGAGGAACGGCATGCAGGCTTAGACCCATTTATCACGCTGGTGTCGGTATTTTATTAAATATCCTTTTGATATCATATGACAGGAGCTCCTCTTGAACTGTAACCTTGCAGCAATGATGTTAGTGCACCTTTAGATTAAAAACATTGCCTTTGGACAATTTGACTATAAAATGACTAATTTCAATGTGTATTTAGGACCTGTTTCACATTGAAATGCAGTTGAAACAGTGGTTATATGTGACATAGTCATCTAAAAACCTTTACCCAATGTAGCCCTAATGTTAACTGACGTCAACTGAATCTTTTGACTTGCAAATCACCAAATCAGTGCTTCCTGATACCTGACATTTAACATACCTTGCACACTGATTTTAGAACGATGGTTAAACTGTTAATAGGAGAACGGTTTTAGGTGTCAGAAAGGAGTATTTCTTTCAGTGGCCATTATATAAATAGAGATAATAGAAATATGAATCCATTGCCTGAAGCCAGCTTCCACTCAGTTATTTTTGTCTCATTCTGTCTTTTGTCTCCACCTGGTCTGTCCCTGTCCCTCCCTCCTCGCTGGGGTTGCCAGGTCCCTTCTTGCTGGTTAATCTGTTTGGCAGCAAGTGGCGCAGCAGGTTCTAATGGTGCCGCATGGTTGGCTCGGCTTTACAGTAATTTACGCCCCAACATGATATGAACTTGCTGCTGTTTATGTAGGCTCTGACTCACCCCACACACTCGTCTCCTGCCGCCAACTCTCTCTCGCTCTCGCTCTCTCGCTCTCTCTCTCTCGCTCTCACACACACTCGCACACTCACACACTCACACACAGAGAGACACAGACTGCCTTCCCTACACCATTGTGGCAGAGCCAGCTAGGTCACAATGTTCTTAATGTCTTAATGCTGCTTGTTCTTTCTCCTTTGTTCTCTCAAGTGTTTGGCTGTGAGTTTACTTACCTGTGTGGGAAGCAACTACTGGATAGTGGGATTGCTTAAGTAGGCCCACTATACTGCTGTAATTACTTTATTTTAACATTAAAATTTTTGGAAGGCTTCTACATTTTCTTCACTACATATTGTACTTTTCTTGATGCCTGGAGTTATGATTTCCCTCTTCCTAGTTTCCTAGTTTCTCTTCTACTTTCCTTCCTTCTCTTCTTCCTTCCTTCCATTCTACCTTTTATATATTTCCCTATTTTTGTACTATATTTCTACCTTCTTTCCTAGTTTCTTTCATTCCTTTCTGTGCTACCTTATTTCCTTACTTCTTTTCTTCTCTGCTTCCTTACTTTCATTCCTTGACTGATCAAAAGCAGGAAAATCTCCCAAATTACAGATACCAGCAACTACACTTGTATCCAGTTTAGGGGATTTTAGAGGGTTTAACACTGACAGGGCTGGGGTTCTTCACACTTAGTGCTTTAACTTTCGATAGAAGTACTTGAGGACTCATTAAATTCTGTACACAGTGAAGTAGTTTTACTAATTAGAACTTAGTAAGGGATTTGAGTACTACCTAGCTTGATGCTTGTGTGTGTTAATCTTTATTCTTGAGTATGTTTGCACCTTAACTTGTCATAAACACTACAGAGAAATGTTTTTACCATTTCATGACTCCCTTGTTCCATTATTAATAGCTTGTATAACCTCTGGCTCTGTTCCACATCACTCATCTGTCATGGGACATGATGTCCATGCGCTGCCATGTTCCTCTGATGGATCTATTAACCTTGGTGTTGAGTGCTAGCTGCTACCTATTCAATCTCCCTCACGTTAGCCATCTGTTATGGCCATGGTGGCACTTAAAGTGAAATACCACTGGACTTCAGCTGTATTAGTGGGAAATATATTGTTTGTGACCCTGCATGGCAGAGTGTAATGTAAAACCAATGTGTTGATCCTGAAACAATGCAAAACTGGTTTGGATGCAGAACGTCCGAAGCTTTACAGTCCACAAAGACAGCTTTTCATTTTTGAGCAGCAGTTCAACATTTGTTTGTTTTTAATGGACGGGGCCGATGTCTCTCACCAGATGTACTCGCTAATCACACCTCTCAAACAAGTCTGTACCAAGATGTTTAATTGTCTACAAGGTACATTGACTCCCAGTGTTGCCACGGCCAATTGTGTTACTACACACAAATTCTGATTCCAGCTACATTAGTATCACTTAATCAAATTTAACACTGTTAACAGTTCCAGTTGAATTTGGAGTTTGAGATAAAAAACAAACTTTGCAAAATAATCCATTAATATTATTCTCAGTCACACATGACTTGTCGGTCTCGATTTCAGCGGCTTCAGACTCGAAAAGACTTGCTAAAGGCTTGAGCTTTTGACTTGAAAGAGTTTGATCCCCCATCAAGCTCAAAGTGGAAGAATCTGGGCTGGTAAGCATATTCAAAGGCTGAACAGGTTCAGGGGAAACATCCAATCAGGACGGCGCGTTTACAGCTAATTAATCAGATTCAGCACTGTTTTGAAACGACATTCAAATTAGTTGTTTAGGACTCAAAACTCAAAGTTTTGGACTTGATATGATGCCAGTGCGTGAAGGTTGTAACACGTCCTCACCAGAAAAGAGACCTATGTTAATGCTCCTGACAAGCAACTTGTTGTGTTGGAAATAATTACTAAAGCAAAAGCTGCAGTAACATTACGTTTGCAAAAAGTCAAAATTTGGTGGACAATTGGGTGTACAAAGCGTGTGACTTTGACACAGGAGCCTGCGGTTTGTGTCCTGTTCGATACCGACAGTCGACTTTGGTTTCTTTTAACCATGACTACCATGTTTTCCTTACTGGTACAGAGTAGTTTTATTTGCCTAACTGTAATCAAAGCTTAACTATTAAGCTGGCACGTCAGAAAATGCTCATATTATGCTTGTACATTTTTGAAATGGTCATATGAGCGTACAGCCATATGATGGAGCCATACTTTGTTGTTCAGGTATGAAGGCCTGTTGGCTCCCAGTCAAACCTCATAACATAAAATGGATAGAATACTTCATTTTCCCAAAGAAAAACTGTCAAATGTTGCTCACAAGTTGCTTCTACTGACAAAATAATAACCTCCCCCCTCCCCAAAAACAAACCAATCACAGGCCCAAATCCTCATCGCGCCTGCAGAAACTGATGCTACATGGCAGCCAGTCCTGCCTGCCAGCACAGTGCACTGTGAACAACTACACACACCGATGAACACACATTTAACTGACACAAACAGAATTTTATTCCAGAGCTATGCTTGTACACACACACATTTTGTCACACTCGGACGCTTCCAGGGTGAACATCTGCTTCGCCGACCAACCGAAACATCCTTTGGTGAGATGCAGGGAAGCTTGTTTTCTTTTCCTTGTGTGGATAAATATTTCAGATGCTGGTCAGACCAACATCGTGTGTGTGTGTGTGTGTGTGTGTGTGTGTGTGTGTGTGTGTGTGTGTGTGAGTGTGTGAGTGAGATCTTCCAGTCCGCCACGTCACCTGAAAGGCTGCAGTAGGGCTGGCTGGGCTCGTGTTTGTATTTTGCTGCCCAGGTTTGATTTTAAGGTTGAAACTAATTATTAGTTTCATTATCGGTCATTCTGCTGATCATCAATCATGTATGTAAAATCTTCACATTTCAGTAGCTGCTAATAACGAATATTTATCATTTTTGCTTAATGAATGACTTATCGATTTAATTTTCTTTTTAATTAATTGAATCAAATCCATTAACTGACTAATCATATATATTAGCACTTCTTGATTGGTTATATGAAAATACTAAACTGGTGATTAGAGAGGTGTTTTCTTCTTCAAGATGCCAGTTGTGATTGATGTTGTCTTAAAAACAAACTCTTCGTCATAAAAACACATTACTTCATCTTTATTGAGTTATGTTGAAACCAACTAGTTGTCACACTTCTCCCTCAAAAGGTTAATTCCACTTTGGTCTTGAGTCAGCTAATTATTTGTATAATATCTCTATCTTCCCTGTGGGATCACTGATATGCTTCATGGTAGATTTCAAAGTGTTAAGTGATTAGCTCCGCTGTGGCATTTAGTTTGCTGCTGTCAGGGAGCCAGGACATTAAAAAATGCTGCATTGGTGACACTGAGCTGCATAATGGATTGATAAAACAGTGTATCATCATCTGTGGGTAAAATCTTATTAAGATCAGTAAACAGAAATCACTGAGTATCTTTTATCATTGTTTGTATCTACATGAGTGTTTCAACAAAGAAGATAATGTACCATGTGTTATTATGCTGGTATTTGGCTACCAGATAACATTCAGTTGTGTTGATCAGAGATGAAGCACGTTCATGAGAACATTTCCCCAACGCTGCAACGTGATAAAACAATCCTTGTATTGTTATCAAGTTTTGGCATTTAATTGGCGGGGTGATTAGCGAGTCAATTAAAACACATGACCGAAGCACACGGGCAAAGTGAGACAAAGCAACGTTTGCTCGGTAATCCCGCTCATTTTCCCATGCACTCAGTCAAATGTGGTCTTTCATTCAGTGGAATGCTAATCGGCCTCAGTCCCTGTTGCTGAAGGAACAAGGAACAAGCTCAGCTGATTGAATGTGGATTAAGCCAGGACCGGCCAAGTTAATGATCCTATTAAATGATCCCCTAAACCGTATGATCATGTTGTGGAGGGGAAAACTCATGAATTAGTTCACCATTTCCATGTGCATGGCAGCACTGATGGTGATTGACAGGTGCAGTCTGTGTCAGTGTTGATCATTAGAGTTTACTCTGGATATTATTCACAGCTGTGACATGGTTTGTGTGTGTGAAGGGCAGAGTTGTAAACTTCCAGTACCGATTGGTCCCCAGAGATTAAATCAAATTGGCACCGAACTGGTATTCAGTGCAATGAACTGTTCTACTCTGTTAGGTCTATGTGCAGACATTTGTGGCTGAAACACATTGCCCGATCAATGTCTTCTGTGTTGGGCTGCAGGGACGCGGCTAGCCAATTACAGCCCACCTTGTAAAAAAACAGCCAGCACAAATTGTCATTTTTACAGATTTCTGATTGTGTACAGATTAAACAAACGGGGTATAAGGTGTTGTTTTGTGAGCTTGAACTTTGGACAGAGCCAGACTTGCTGTTTCCAGTATTTATGCTAAGCTATGCTAACCTCCTGCGGGCTCTAGCTTCATATTCAGCGTACAAACATGAGAATAGTATTGATCTTCTTCTCATCTTAACACTCTGCAAGAAAGCAAATAAGCCTATTTCCCAAAATGTTGAACTACTCTATAAGAAATTGTTAATACACACTAGGCCTCCTCCCAAATATATGAAAATAAAGGATACAGTGGAGGCAAAGAACCTCTACTTTTCCGTACCTGTTATATGATTTTATTGGGTGGCAGGACCCAAGTATTTTCCACAGCCATGGTTAACACATTAGTCACAATGGTGAATAAAAAATTGTCATTTTGTTATTGTCAAGTTGAAAACAGTAAAAAATTAATATCTTAATTAGTCCAATATATTTCTTGCCAAACCCCGTGTGTGTGTGTGTGTGTGTGTGTGTGTGTGAAACACTGGAAGTATTTTAACAGCAGCCACACCGACTCAGTGGAAGAACGCGACGCATGAGTCCAAACCTGTCAGACGGTGATTATGTAACACGCGTCATCAATCACTCACTCACAGGCATGACAGCACTGACAAACACACAGTCACAGAGACATTCCTCTGTCCCCGCTCTGTACATCTGTTGATTTAGACATGAGAACCAGGCCGCTCTCCATCTTCTATATTTATTCTTTTGTTGATCATCCCTTTCTTCCTGCCAAGCGGTGGAACATCCATGGCCATGATTACCACTGCTGGAGCACTTCCACTGACTTTGTTCAGCAGCCGACGCGTTACGTAACTGAAAATACACCCAGAGATGGGAGAAGGGAGCAAGAGGGAATAGGGGTATAAATAGGTTTGTTTGTCTGTCCTTCGAAATGCACAATGAAACACCACTAACCTCTTTAATTCTTTTTCGGGGGGGGGTGACATCAGACGTTGTGGCAGGGAAAAAGAAGATGGTTAGAAAAATCTTGCCTGAGAATCCACAGCAGGGTGCTTTTTGATCAGATGTACAACCAGTTTTCTATCCAGAAACTGCCTTAAATCATCTTCAGCCTCACATAGATCAAAATTCATTTCCACTTATTATTTATTGTACTGTATTTATTGTACTGTTCTCTCTCATCATCCGCCGGGCAGTCGGCCTATTTTTCTTGCACCCCTATGTCGTCCTGCCCTACTTCTTACTTCCCTTTTTGAAGTCATGGTGAAGTTTGTGTACTAAGGTGACTGTTGTGCGTCCGCCGGCGGGCATTAGCAGGCATCCCTTGTAGCGAGCAACCACGAAAAGATGTCTGTCAACCTCAAATGTACCCTCCTCTCCCCTTGCCTTATGCTCATTCTTCTGTTCTCTCTGTCCCCTTTTTAGTCTTCTTACTTTTCTCCTCCTCCCATGCTGTAAAACATTTTTACCTATTTAAACTTCAGAACACTGTGCTGCCTTTTAACTGAACTAGTACTGAATAAAGGAAAGAATAGTGGCACAGTAAAATTGATTTAGATGCTTTGTGACGTAGCGACTACTTAAGCCCAGTTCAGACCAAAGATTCGCAACGAGACGAAACCGTTTTAGAACGTCGCAGGGAAAAGTTGCAGTGGTGTGAAGTGGCCCGTCTCAGCTCGACTTAAGCCGGCTGATGATCAAATTGCCAGCGGCTGGTTTTAGAACGTAAGGCACGTCTCCTGTTTCAACAGCTCATAGCAAAGTCAGCTGGTCGTTACAAACTGTCAGCTGGTGGAAATGGAAGAGTATAGCCTACTTTCTTTATTACACAGATTATTAATACAGTAATGAAATAATGTACTATGACTAATGGAAAAGCAAGAGCAAGAAAAATAGAGTAGCCTGCAGTTGTTATGGCAGAGTCAGGAGGATACTTTTAATTTTGTTTAATTGTTGAATCTGCCCTCTTTTCTCTTGTAAAACAGTCAGTCGTAACTTCTTTTATCTATGGGCTGTAGCTCACCTGCCATCAAGAAGCCCGTCCTTACCATCAGCCGTTCCCCTGGTGAAATGCTGTATCTATAGTTGGTGTTTTCTCTGCTGATTAGACGTGACACCAACTCCTCTAAACGACGGAACTGCTCCGGGAATAGACGGGAGAAATTGACAAAAGATTGGAGATCTCCTGTCTCAAGTTCACGGCTCCAAATTCTCGACCCTCTCGGTTTTTTTATGTTTTCGCCATTTCATCAATACTAAAAACTGTAGCAAGTAACTCACTATCACTATAGTCTTTCATATTTTAAGACACTACAAATTATATCCAGCTGCAAAAAATGCCTGAAAAGCCAGCAGTTACAACGGAGGTACTAAGTCGTTGCTATGGAAACGATACGCCGTCTCGTCTAGTCGCTTTGGTGTAAACTGGCAGGTTTCAGAACGTTGCAAGTTTCAATTCAACTCGTCTCGTCGCGAATCTTTGGTCTGAACAGGCCTTTACAGGGCTAGTTGATGAACAGCTAGCTGGCAAGCTAGCCAGCTGAGAACATGCTAGCACTAGTCAGTCACAGTAGCTTGTTAGCTCAGTTGCTAACGGTCTGCAAAACATTCCTCTTTTATGGAGCAAATTATATTCTGACACAGGAAGTTAAATGAAAATGGATGGTGCAGCTAATAAGCTAATAGCTTCCTCCATTTTGGACTCTCTCTCCATTTTTTCAAACGTCCCCACTGTCATGGTAGCTTGCTATTTACCAACAACGTGAAACATTTGTGCGGATTTTCTTCAGCCTCACGAGTGAATCCACCGATCACTACAGTTCCATTGGTGTTACAGTGACAGTGTTAAATCCCTCATCTTTCCTTCTGTCTCCCACTCATCCCTCACTCCCTTTACCTTCTCTTTGCTTCCTTCCTTTGCTGCTTGTTTGACAATCCTGCCATTTCAAAGTTAGAAAAGAAAGTCAAAGAGAGAGAATTGCTGGGTTCTGCCGGAGATGCAACAGAAGTGAAAGGGCAGCTTGGACTGAGGGGGAGGTTGAGTCACTGCGCAGACAGACAGAGGCAGTAAAACTCATTATACATTTCTTCTTGACTTTTCCTTCACTTGTTAACGAGGGTGCAGGCCTCCGCTTGTTGTGTGTTCTGCTTTGCACACACTCTACTGCCTGTGTGCTGACCAATACTTGGTCATCTATCATGAGAGAGAGAGAGAGAGAGAGATTTAGATCATATATTGATCTATATATTGCTTTAAATATGTGTGTGTGTGTGGGGATCTGTCCCTGTTGCTCTGATCACCCAGAACTGGATCATGCAAGAAGCAAAGTTGCACCTCATGCTGCTGACTGTTGAATCTGCACTGATCAAAACTATCTCATTACATGATCTGTCTTCGTCCTCTTCGCTGTTCCTGGTGTTTGACTTATTCCTCCCTCTCTCTTTCACAGGAAAATATTTACTTACATGTTTTACTGGTGTTATTGATGCCTACAGGATTTGATTACTTGAGACCATTCAGAATTGTCTGTTCTGATAAATAGTTTATTGATTAAAACACTGGTGTTGGATTGTAGTGCCACACAAGGACAGAACATCTGCAAAGTTTTAAGCGTTTTGGAGTGATTATTAAAGCTGCACTAAATATTTTTATATTAACATTGGAAAATGTTAATGTGAAAGCAACTGACTTCAGTTGCTTATTCTGAACTGACCAAGGTGTTGCTATGGTGCCAAATTATTAAATGGAGCTTTATAGGGTCTATAGGTAGGTAGGTAGGTAGGTAGGTAGGTAAAGACTCTCTTACCTCTAGTTGTATCTAGCCATACAAATAGTTTTGGTTTTATTTGTGAGGTTTTGATATCTGTCACTGAGATTTGATGACGCCATGGCTAGATACCACCAGAGATAGGTGAGAAAATGTGTTTTATTTATAATTTGGGTGAACTTTTTTTTTTTTTTTTTTTTTTAAAAAAAGCAATTAGCAGGAGCAGTATGCTTCAGTTCAGTGAGTGTTAGGGAGATGGAGGGAAACCGCAATGGGTCCAGGTCTGCTGCTGAGCTGAGGGAGTCAGCAGCCAAAACCAGGTTTTATTTTAATGGACACACACACACACACACACACACACACACACACACACACACACACACACACACCACAAGACCACCCCCCCAGTTCTCTCTTTCTTTCTCTTTCTCCTTCTTTTTCCCTCTGTTTCATCCCTCCAGTCCTCACTGTGAGCTTGAAATGAATCCTCTACCTCCTGGTTGGCTCAGCTGACTCTGCTGTGTGTACGACTGTGCGTGTGTGTGTGTGTGTGTGTGTGTGTTCATGCCCCAGTAAAGAGTGGTGCTCTGTCATCATAGCTCATATCAGTGTTTGTATCGGTATCTTTCCTGCTACTTGACTAACCAAACGTGCTGTTTTTTTTCCCCCTTTCCAGTCCATCATGGAGCAGTTCAACCCCTGCTTGCGGAACTTCATAGCCATGGGAAAAAGCTACGAGAAGGCACTCACCAGTGAGTACACCAATAATTTCTTGTTTTCCTTCTGTATTTGTCCTTCTTTCATTCCTCCTGTCTGTCCAGTAGTCCAGGCAGAGGGCCAACTGACCCGACACTTGGCGCTGCTTTTATATCCTCTTAATTTATCTCAAGTAGAGATGTGGTGTGATGACGACAGATATTCAGTTTCTGGCGTTGTTGACATCTGCATCAAGCCAGAGTCCCCTCCAGAATCCTTAAACTTGATGTCTTTTTAGGCTTAGAACTACTGAAGCTAGCTTGTTGCTAGAGGCAGTCATCAAAGATCATTTTCAAATGTTAAAGATTTGCTTATCAGAGATGACACTCTGGGGTTGATGTCCTCTGATTGTTCCTCTGTGATGATGTCCATGTCCACGTCTTCCTCCCTCCAACACCGGTTCATTAATCTTAAATGTCCACCTCCTTTGCCATTGCTTTTTGTGGCTTGCACAGGTGTGTTTACATGGTCGTGTGTGTGTGTGTGTGTGTGTGTGTGTGTGTGTGTGTGTGTGTGTGTGTGTGTGTGTGAGAGAGAGAGAGAGAGAGAAAAAGATTGAGGTGTACTGGCTCAAGGTTAAAGACAAAAGCATTGGTAATGTCTTGGGGGAGCTAAGTAGAGCACAAGCCAATGGGAAGTGGAACAGGAGGAGTCGCGAGAATAATCGCACGGGGCCAAGAAAACGAGAACAGACCGAGCCGGTATCCAGGACAAGATGGGGTAAAAAAATAAAAAACAGGAGGAGGTAGAGGGAAAGACTGAGAGAGAGAGAAATATTCACACGAGAATAACACGAGGAGAAACTGACTGAAATATGTGACATAAATGGAAATAGACATAGCCTTTATGATTGTCCTGAAGAATGTCCAGCGGCTTTTAAGTGTTTCATGGTCTTTGATTATAGTCGCCAAGTCAGCATTGATTAAGATATTTCATGCTTCCAGATTAGGCGGGAAACGTTCTTAGCGTTGCCCTGTACATGTCGTCAGATAAGACGAGCCTCCAAGCATGTTGAGCTCATTTATTGATAAGAAAACCTCTTTTCCTCTCTGCTCTTTCATGTCACTCTGCAGGGAGGAGGTTATCGGGATCATCTTATATTTTCAGTGATGGTGCAGCCGTGCTTGGTATGCTGTGTGCACAGTGTTGAGCAGGGCTCTCTCGTGAGCTTGGAGGGGAGATGCAGGGGAAGACTCAGCAGCCCACAAGACCAATAAAGGAGGCCTCACTCCAGTCTGAGAGATAAGGCTAAAAATAGCTTTGCGACTCCCTGAGTGGGGATTACACTTCATCAATGCCAGGCAGCAGCACAGAGGCAGGGTTTAGAGTAGAGCAGTGCAGAGCAGGGCTGGGCACCCAGCGAGCATCTATTGTCACAGGAAAAATACCAGTGCAGCCTCTGGTTTTTTTAAGTAGAACTGGGGAGGCAGGTTTGCATCTCGGGGGGGGGGGGGGGGGCTGTGAAAACCTGCATGATGGAGGGAGGAAGCTGACTTGGTTTTGTTTGTTTGAGTCTAAAAGCATTTGGGCTTCATTGGACTGGATGTGGGTAGTGTGGTTTTGGATGTGGTGCTTAGATGGAATTCAGACTTTATTAAAAGCTTTATTTCCAGTTAGTGCAGCACTGTAGCAGCACAGAGCTGTGAGGCTGGAAAATACTGTGGGTTTGCGGGGCAGAGGGAACATTTCACCTGGGAGAGGCTACATGTGTGAAAGGAAAGAGAGCCCAGTAAGCACTGATTTGGTAGTTTGAAGGTCAGAAGACATCTGGTCTAGGTTACAACTGGGTTACATTTGGCACACAGAGAAATCTAGATTACATATAACTGTTGTTTCAGCTGAATTTAAATGATTTTATTTCAAAAAGGTATACAACTAATGATTATATTTACACAATTTCCACAAAAGCCCAAAGTGACGTCTTTTTAAAGTTCTTGTTTTGTTAATTGTAAAGTCCAAAACAGAAACACAAAGATATTCAATCAACAATGGTATGAAACGGTCCTCACATTTGAGAAGCTGGAAGCAGGACAATTTTTTTGCTTGATAAATGATTTAAATGATCGATTATCAATGTTGCTGTATAAATGTATAGAGTAATCTTTTGAGCAATAATGTCAGTTATGCAGGTCCTAACTACACAGCAAATATAGTCACTGAGACACAGTTGAAACAACATTTACATGTAATGTACAGACTTGTAAAAATGTTTTTCCAGTTTTAACCTAGATGTCTTTTCAATCTGCAAATCATCAAATCAATGCTTACTGGGGGGTAATGTGAGAGGGGATTTGATTGACGTTGTGGAAGACCTGATTTTAGTGGGAAGGAAGATGGACATCACCAATCTATGCTGATTTAGACTTCTTTCTTGTTTGTGTTTCATTCACACTGACACTCTCTGCTCTCTATCGGCTTTATATCACTGTTCTGATCCTCTCTAGAGGCAGACCTTCCTTCCTTTCTTCTGCTACCTTCCTCCCCCTCTGTCACTTTTCAGCTGACAGAGAAGCAAAGCATACCCTCAAGCTAGTCCTGCCTCACCTGGCCCCGCTCTCCTCCCGGCTGGGTTTTCTCCAGACATCAGTTAAATTAGTTCACCCAGCCGTCTTAGCCTCAACTCCATCGCCTCGCTCTATCGCACTCTATCCTATATCCCACCTAGGCTTAACTCAAACCAGGCTTAGGAAAAGCCAGAAAAGGGGCTTGGCTTGTCTCTCTGTCAAGGCTTACCGGAGAGGGTTGCACCGCTGTGTAGAGATTTACTGGCTTTTATCTCAGTTCATGGTTTTTGATAAAAAAAGTGAAAGCAAGACAAGTTATTTCAGACATTGTCTCAGAATTGTCTTATTGAAGAAATTTAAATTAAGGATGTTTACACACTGAGCAGCCAGACGCAGTCTTCATTTTCAGAACAATAACTTGCATAGCTCAGTGTCTCTGTGGACCCACGTCACGAAAACAACCAGAACTAGAACTTGAACTCAGAATAAATTCACATTGTTTTCCATGTGGGGATATAAATAAGTTGTCATTTTTCCCCTCTCTTGGGGATTCTGCATGAGTGTCCTCTGGCAGTTCAAAGCACAAACACCCATCAACATGACGGCGCTGTAATAAACTCAGCCCTCATCCATATGTATCTCCTGACTGGACATGTGTCCTCTGTCATCATGGCTGTCAGTCCCTGTGTGGCTAACCCCTGACCTGCTTTAATTCACCGTTGCTGCTGCTTGAGGCCATCTTGTCTGCGTTTTTAAGGCCTGAGTCACCACAATGTCTCAGCCAGTGTCCCTGGCTTGTGTGACAATGCACCGCAGAGAATAATGGCTGACATACAGTATTTGAATTGCAGAGTGCTTTCACATAATTGCTGTGGAAAGTTTTTTTTTTTTTTTTTTGTTTTGTTTTTTTTTTTGTCAGCAAGTAGGGAGTTGTTAAGATGGCGCTGCTAAGGACTTTTCAGTTCATCCAGATTACAAAAAACATATTTTTACCCCTAGTGGTATCTAGCCATATAGATAGTTTTTCATTTTTGAATGCTTCAAGTAGCACAAATTTAAACTCCATTCACCTCCAGGGCAATTGCTAGGGTTGGGCTTTGATTGCATTTTATTGAATCTCATCAATCCCAGTATTGATCACAACTACAGTATCTAGGTTTTTGTATTCAGAACTATTAAGCTGATCGGCTTAAAATATTTATGATTTACATGAAAGATTTACTATAGACACTAAAGACTAATCATTACTCTGTTGGTCCTGTTGAACTGCAAAAACATTCCCATTCGTGATCGTAGAGTGGTGTAGTGTAGGCACTGCGTTGTCTGATGAAAGTTGCTGTCGTGATAACTTAACACAGTTGTAAAATCCTGTCTTTCAAAATTTTATAAACAGCTGTGCAGTGTTTTGGCATTTGATAAGCCTTCAAACTTGTATGTGCTTGGATCTTTTACTCAAACTGGACTTATTTCTGAATCATATTTCATTGTCTCACTTGTACAAATAACTTGCCCCCTCCAGTGCAGCCTCTTGCATTGTTTTAACGCAGGGCTGTTTTTTTCGGTCTGAACACCTCTTTGCAGAGTGGTGCTTCTTTCTCTAACAAACCATCTTTTGCCAAGTGCAGACTCCAGCTTACAGAGAGCATATTGACTAGACAATGGACTCCCATTAACTAGACTATCAATGACTTTTATGATAGAGAAGTTTCAGAGATAGATAAGAATTCGTTCTGCTGTTTGCATGGCTAGATACAATTATGGGCAAGTAATTTAATGTTTTTCTGTAATTTGGGTGAACTAATCCTTTAAAAAGGTTTACTCCAAAGTAGTTTGTGCTGAAAACAGGTTTTCCTTTATTTAACTTGTTGTGCTTGAGATTCGTCTCTATAGCTTTCTCTCTGTTTCCTGTAGTTGCTGCCATAGAGCTTTTTCTTTTCCTGCCTGGTCTCCATTTCCGCCTGTCGCTCTTTATTT